>JAHDVF020000866.1:600000-830392 GCA_022606425.2 Lepidostoma basale | reverse complement strand
AACTGGATGCAGTCTGCACAGGACAGAGTGACATGGAAGCGAAGGGAGAAGGCCTTTGTTCAGGTGTGGACGAGAATAGGCTGAGGAAGAAGAAGAAGATAATAGAATACGTTATCTTTCAGCATGGAAAATTGACAAGTCCTAGTAACAAGGATGTAAGAATAATGCAATAAATGTCACCTTGTGATGAAAGTGTCAAAGTCTAAAGTTGTGGTATTTGAAAATGAAGAATGTATGACGTGTGTGATGGTGAAAAAAGTACGAACGGTGAAAATTTTAAGAAAGTCACTTAATTTATTTATCTAGGAATCATGTTTACAAGAGATTAAACAATGGAGAAAGGCACCGAAAGAACGGTTGGTGCTGGACACAAAATTAATGGTGCACTCAAAAACATCACGTCCAATAGAAATATATCGACTGAAACAAATATGGCAGTGCATAATTGGGTTCTAGTGCCGACAATTATGTATAGAAGTGAAGTTTGGAGTTGGCAGTAGAAGTATGAAAGTAGAATAAATGCCTTAGAAATTAGATCACTTAGAAAAATGTGCGGAAAAACAATGTATGATAGAATAACCAACGAAGAAGTTAGAATGCAATGTAAGGCGGATAAATGCTTCCTAAATAAAGTTAAGAAAGGGTCACTAAGATGGTATAGACGTATGAAACGATGGCTGAGGGATGAATAATCAAAATAATATATATACAAATAGTGTAAGTGGAAAAAGAAGTCGAGGAAGGCCAAGGAAAACATGGCATGCTCAAAAAGACGGCCATGTTCGAAGTAGGAACAATCGATGAACTTGCCTGAATGTAGAAGAATCGCGAGAGCTACGTCAAGATAGAACAGTTAGTTAGTTATGTTTTATAGTTGGGATGTGAAAGGCACTTTTATGAATGGCAGAGGATGGATGGATTAATTTTTTTCACATCATACATTGACAGAGAAGTTTCCGGCCAAAAACATATTATGTGTTATTAACAAAATAGCGAAAGAGTCATTAAGATGGTTTTAAGACATGGAAACAACGAATGTTGTAATAATGATAAAAAAGTGAATGTTAGGATGTATACGGAATAGGGTGGCCCTTACGTCTCACCCCCTATTTCTTTTCCTTTAAGGCTTGTACATAAATAACTCGTAAAAAAAGATATATATATTATTTAATAATAACATGTGCCCCAAGGGGGGTGAATTTTAAACTAAATAAGTTTATTATCTGTTAAAATTGATAACTCTGTTATGATATCACAAATTTTATTATTTGTCGTGACAGCTATATAATATCATACCAGAGTCTAAAATTTTAACAGTTAATATTGTTGAAGTATCATAGAGTTACGGCCAAAACAATGGGCCGTTAAATTAAATAAATTCTTAAATTTTCTCAACAATACTTATATTAATTCTGTTTCAAATTTAAAATAAACATTTAAAAGCAGAATAACTCAAAACTAGAACTGCTCAACCGAATTTTTTTTTTAAGCATTGTTATTTAATTGCAAAAGGCTTAATAATTTTCTATGCTATGAGTGATATGGAAAATAGCTCCTATAGTATTTGCGACTTTTCTTGTGTTACAATATTGTTACATTATTCCATAAGTTTTACACCTGTATCGAAAACTGTAAAGTTTCTGACTACTGTAAGCCAATGTTAGTGATCATAAAAGGAATTTAGTTCGCGGGATCACGAGTAATAAAATCAGACGACATTTAATGGTATTTTCAAAAATTTTATGTGCTTTTTGTCACAAAAACATTATAATACGCATAAGAACTTTTGCGTGAAAACTATGTCATTTCCTTCAAATCAAAATGGTGTTTCATTTCATTAAAATTGGAGATGGACAGTTTATGTGTAACCGATCATTAGATCTATTCAAAGAAAAATACTAACTAGCTAACCATCACGCCGTCTTTACGGAAGGGTAGCCAGAAATAATAGATCGCCACACTGTTCTGTCCTGACATACGTCTGTAGCTTCCTCTACATTCATAATTCATGTAATGCACGCACGTCGATTTCTCCGACTCCTCACGTGCCCGACATTTAATATTTGATTGAGTTGTTCGTGCCACGTTTTCCTCGGCCTTTCTCTATTTCGAGCTCTATCATATTTATATATTTTAGAGTAACATACAGTGATTGTTAATACACATACAAATGAACAAACATAAAATTAAATAAAGACATAGAAGGTTTCCCACCGCTTACCCGAAGCTGTTATAGGACGCAGCGGCGCCCTTTCGTCAGCTTTCCTCATATAATCCTTAGGCCCGCCCCCCATTCACGCGGGACTTATATTAACTGGGGAATGCAACATTCCAGAAAAATAAAGCAAAAGGCAAAAGGGTCTCCAGGCCACATTTAATCTAGTTTAATTTCAATTCACTTATATGTCCCAATCTCATAAAACAGAGCAAAATATGGTACATGATTTTGAGGCCTATCATAAAATAATTTCAGACATATATGGTGAGAGTGGGACAGAGTGTGGGATGGAGAGAAAACGTGGAATGATAAAAAAAAAATATGTATATATTTTTCCAAAGGAAATAAATAAAACACTGGTCATGGAAACAAGAGGCAGGAACACAGGGAACCTAAAATTTTAATATGTACGAAATAAAATAAAATAAATCCAAGAGGAGAGATTAGGGCTCCACGAGGTGCCCCCTCTCCCCCAGCGAGGAGTACGACAGCCTCTCAAATGGGTGGATGACTCTATCATATACAGATTTACCACACATTCGTCCTAGAGATAATTTGTATTAAAAATTCGATAAGTCGTCTTAAAATACAAAAAAAAATGCCCACCGCCTACCACTGTTCTAAAGCATTCTCAGTTAACAATGTTTAGACGTGTGCCGCAACTTCTGCTTCTTGTTTATTTTCTACCAGTAGAAAGTAGAACACAATATCATGGCTATTTTTATTTCAAACGCAGCAGCTTTATACAAGGATGTCGAACTGCAACTTAACCATTCTTGATAGTTTTTTTAATCTTTTTTTTTTCTTCTGTCGACATTCCGTTTTTTTACAGAGCTAGGTCTTTCTCCTTTCTCACAATTCGTGCCCGTAGTATTCAAGATTCCCGGGTTTTATGGTCGTAATAATTTCACTGGCTTTTTCATTCGCTGCAGTATTTCTTTGTGACTCTTTCTGTCCATGATATTTTTTTAATATCTTACGAATTATACACATTTCAAAGGCATCCAGCGTTGAACTCCTTTTATAAAAAAATGTTCTAGCATTGCACCCTTCACAATAAAAGATAAAAACTAGGAATGGAATAAAACCACAAATTAATATATGTGTAGTATAAATTTCAATTCGAATGTGTAACATTGTTATTATATGTATCGCAATATATTTTTTATGATATTGTCGCGACAGCTGTTTTGCCAACCTCTCTCTCTCCTGGTTTCAATCCTGGGATTGGTTTGCAGCAATTTTCTCTATTCTTCTCTTCCAATCTTCCCTGTCTTGTGCGGCTCTTTTGAAATCTGCATATGCTGAGCAGCGCACGTCCACCAACAGGTCCTCCAGGTACTCTCGGCGTGGGCGTCCCCTAGAGTTTGTCCCCTCGGTCATACCCTCTATTATGGCATGCAAGAGGACAAGGTCCTGAGCAGGTGCATACCTCCTTCGAATCTTTGGAGAACCTCCTAATTTGTGATGTGGTCTCTTCAGGAAATTCCTCTTCCATAGGATCACATCTCAAAACCTCTAGCCTCCGTTTATCCCTTTCGGATAGGCACCATGTCTCGCAGCCGTACATCAAGATACTCCATACATAGGTCTTGATGAGGAGCCAACCTATCTATGTTGATATTAACACGTTCAACAACGTTGTTTTTAACACCTGGTGATAGGTTCGCGAAACAGATGTTGGGACAGTCTCATTAAAATAAATTGTGATACGAAATTGTCAATGTCAACGTATTAAATAATGTTAGAGTATCGTAATGTTCTGCCAAAACAATGGATTACTTTATTTAAATGAAACTGAAAAGCTGTGCTTAACAGAAAAGGTGGCTGGTCAAACATAGTTAACATTTAAAGTGCCTACTCTGTATATGCTTTCTAAAGGCTGTACATAAATTCGTACGTTTAAAACGATACCCTCTAGGTATATAATATGTATAATGTTGTACGCGAAGCTCCGGCAAAGAAAAATACCCGTATCAGATGTAAAATTTAGGGGAAAATGATACTTTTATATGGATGTAACAGGCGTGTGTGGGAAGATTTCCCAAACGTAAATTCAGGTAATTTATCAAACCGGGAGAATCAAAATCAAAATGGTTCTAGCATTCAGGAAATACCTGGATTTGGGCAAAATTCCACATTGTTTGTTCACGATAAACAGCTGACAAATTTAATTGTTAAATCATTGATTGATGTAACAGTAATTATATGACCATATATTATAAATTACACTATAACATAAGCAGTATAATATAAGACTGAAACGAAAAGTCTATGAAGCCTGCGTTCTGTCAGTTGGTACTCGTGGTCTTGAAACTGTTACATTGTCCAAACAAAATGTCGAGAATCTACGAATGACCCGAAAAACCATGTTAGGAATAAGCCTAAGAGATAGAGTGAGAAACGATACGGTGAGAGAAAAAACAAAGGTCACTTACATCATCCACCGGGTGGCGACTCTAAAATGGCAATGGGCAGGTCACGTAGCCAGAAACTCAGATGAAAAGTGGACAAAAAGACTGCTGACTTGGAGACCTTGGGCGGCGAAGAGAAGTGCAGGGCGACCACAACTACGGTGGAAGGATGATCTGAACAGACACGTCGGAATAAACTGGATGCACTCTGCACAAAACAGAGTGACATGTCCAGAACTGGACGGGAATAGGCTGAGGAAGAAGAAGAAGAAGAAGATATTATAATAGTGTTTCAATTAAACAGTAAAGAGATTTCTTATTAAGTTCAATCGAGCAACGATAGTGAATTACACATACTTTTGTTACAATGTGAATGTTTTGTATTGTTTGAAATTGTATACGTTAAGTGTAATACTAATAATCAAGTATGATGAATTATTTGACTACATTCCGTACCTTTGTGCGTCCTAGGGTATTATCCTTTTCCCTTCGCATTTAGGTAATTTATAGCTCCATCATTTCGTGCATTCCCAAACCTTCTCGTCCCCCAGTATTACATACATGTATCTATAATATATGTCGTTATGACCCTTCGCCGATTAGATAACGCAGTCAGTTATGTTTTGGTATATGAATTGTACAATGAACCGCACAATGAAAACCAAACTTAACTGAATAAATCTACTTATAATAAAACTATTTTCTAATATCGATTGATATGATCACATTTTTAAAGTGGCTTTACTTTATTATTATTTAAAAAAAAAATTCTAACTAACTAACCATCACGCCGTCTCCCCGAAGGGGTAGGCAGAAAGAATGGACTGCCACACATTTCTTTCCTGACATATTTCTCTGACTTCCTCAACATTCATACATCGTGTCATGCACGCGCGTCGATTTCTCTGACTCCTCACATGGCCGACATTCAATATTTTATTTATTTGATCGTGCCACGTTTTCCTCGGTCTTTCTCTATTTCTGGTTCCATTTACATCATTAACATATATTTTTTTTACCATTCTTTCTTAACTCATTCTTTCCATATGTCCAAACCATCTTAATGATCCTTTCATTATTTTGTTCATGACACCATCATTCGCACCGCATCCACTTCTTATATTTTCATTCGACACTCTATCATACACAGAGTATCCACACATTCGTCTAAGAGATCTCATTTCTACTGCATTTATTCTACTTTCATCCTTCTTTTGCCAGTTCCATGCTTCGCTTCCATACATAAGGGTCGGTAGAAGAACACCGTTGTGCACTGCCATTCTAGCTTTTTTGGATAGGTTTTTGTTTGCGATGACAACTTTAAGTGCACCATTCACTTTGTTGCCTGCCCCAACCCTTCTTTCAATATCCCTTTCCACTCTCCCATCTCTTGTAAACATACTACCTAAATACACGAAATCAACTACTTGCTCCAAATTTTCACCATTCACGCTAATGTTGCAGACTGTCATCGTTGCTTTCTTTTCAAAAATCATTACCTTGGACTTATTAACATTAAAAAAAATCTCAACTCAAATAACAAGGATTAATCAATGGTATGAAAAAATCCTGTGCTATTTTTCAATAAAAATATTATTTAAAATCTTTTGATAGGGATACACGTATTTTTATAAAAAAAAATTAAGAACACTTATGTACTTTGTTTTTAAACCACTTTGTTTGGTTTTATCGAACCAATCAGTTTTGCAGCCGCCAGAGCTTTATTGTTTAAAAAAAAAGATGTTTTTGTAACCCTGATGAAGCTGTGGCGAGAGCGAAACCGGTTGGTTCGGTGAAACGAAATAAACCGATATAAAATCAAAGCAAACCTGTATAAAACATTATTTTTAATAATGCCACATCATAAATTAAGCACTTTATATGAAAGAAACTATTATTGTCATTTCTTCTATTTTAATAAAATTAACGTCATATTTGATTTATTCCGTTTGTTGTAAGTAATTACCTGAACCCCATTAAGAATTTTAATTTATTATTTTAAAATTTAAATTGAACCATAATATTCGTTATAACAAAAGCATAAACGCTCCAAAGTAAATCTTTATAACATCTGTCAGATCATGTAAACAACAACAATTTTATAATATATGTATAAATATATATCTTTACTGAAGAAGGATTGTTCGGTCGAAACATGTCTACATAATTTTATTTTTAATAGAAGTGTTGTAAATACAAGGTGTATAAAAAAAAACAGAAATATTATTAATTCTTCATATAAAGCACTCACTTTGTGGATAGACATTTTAAATAATTATATAAATAAAATAACTTTGTATTTAACCACGGTAGGGTTATTATATTGATGCCAACTAGTTTCTCTTGGACCCAAGCTTCATCAGGGCAGTATAATAACTTATAGTTATTATACTGCCCTGATGAAGCTTGGGTCCAAGCGAAACTAGTTGGCATCAATATAATAACCCTACCGTGGTTAAATACAAAGTTATTTTATTTATATAGAAATATTATTGTCGTATTTAACGTTAATTCATATTACAGATAGACAAAAACACGGATTTTAATAGTGTATAAAATTACTAAGTTTGCCTTGCGATGTCCAATTATTCATCCAAACATAATAATACTCAGTCCACGATTACTTATTTTTCCTAAGCACATAAATGTTATACAACGCGAGTAAAATAATATACACTGACGCGTATTGAATAAACAAACTGCTAGAAACATTCGCATCTCTCGAAATATTGTTCTGTCCGGAAAATTGAAACACATTTCCCAGTTGTATAATACGGGTGTCGGCAACATTCTAGGAAATGTTGGCGATTTAAAAAATGTAGGGTGTTACAGAATTTCTTAGAAGAAAAGGGGTTCCCTTGTAATCTACGAGTACATGTTATATATGTGGTTGTGAGAATACTTAAAGAATGCAGATAGTTTATTTGTTAACTATTATAATATAAAACGCTGTTTATGGTATCACACGGTATTTCAGTATTTTCTTTTTAATAAATTTTCGTAATTTTTCGAACCTTTATGTGCATGTCAATTAAAATAATTTCTTTGATAGCATTTTGAAGTTATTGCTGGAGTTGAGTTAAGAACATACTTGTAATTAGTTAATTGTAATAATAATGTAATCAGGTGGTGGTCTAGGGGATAGAACGCGTGGCTCCTGATCCAGGGGACTTGGATTCGGGCCTGGACGCGACCAGATTCCTTCTTCATAATAATGAGTTATTTTCTGCTCATATTGAATATTGTAAAATAAATTATAATTTTTTTGATTTAAATCTTTGGTGTAAGACTTTTAAAATAAAAAACACTCCAGCAAGAAATTCAAAATGCTTTCAAAGAAATTATTCAAATTGTTGACATTGGAACAAATGCACATTAAGGTTCGAAAAATCACGAAAATTAATTGAAATAGTTGAAAAAATTATTGTAGCATCTGATGATGTCAACATTCGGTTGACAAAACGGATGTCACGAAAAATTGTGAAAAATCGCGAAAAATTGTGATGCTATAAACAGCGTTTTGTAAATATTATATTATAACAGTGTTTAATGTTAAAGTATCATAGAGTTTCGGCCAAAACATTTAAAATCACGTTTTCCATAAATTTAGGGGGTACGTTAGACATATGATTGCGTCATTAACAAATGTAGGTATGGGTGACTGGTTTGACTTCCATAGAGAACGAATGAAAATGGAAGAAGGTTTAATAATGTAGTCTGACTTTTACTTATTTAACTAACCATCACACCGTCTATCTGGAGAGGTAGGTAGAGAGGATAAACCGCCACGCTTCTCTGTCCTGACATACCTATCTAGATTCCTCTACATTCATACGTCGTAACATAGGCGCTCGTTGGTTTTTCCGACTTCGACTTTAAATAATTTGGTTGTGTCATGCTTTCATTGATCTTTCACGGCTTCTCTCTCCACTCACACTGCTTGTATACAATAATTTCATCATTCTTCTCTCGTCCATTCGCTAAATATGTCCAAACCATCTTAGGTATCCTTTTTACTTATTTTATTTATTAAATTATTTTTAAACAGTCGATGAAGTCCACTCCTGCAGCACGACATAGGCTTCCCCAATACTTATTTATATTGTGCTCTTCGCATTCAGTCTGATTTCTAGTAGTGCAATCGAAAATACGAGTCGATGAAAGTCGAAGAATGACATGGCATGGCGTATTTCTAAAAGGCATATTTGAAGTCTGAACAGTCCGAAACCATGATTGTTAGAATATTTCTCAAGAGGTATGTGTGTACATTCGGGTGTGTAGTTAGTGAAATATCCACAATGCTTTTATTAAATATAAAGCTTTGTGAAAAACAGTAGTGTTTTTTACATTAAAAATAAATTTAATTAAAAAAATTTGGCATTATTAAAAATAATAACAACATACCTTAACTAGTTTTTAAACCAATTTGTGGTTAAGATACAAGATACATAAGATACAAAATAAATAGTTTATTTTGTAATCCTAAAGAAACGCCGGCAGGAGCGAAACCGGTTGATTTAAAAAAAATACTAAAGTGGTTTACGTTATTTTCAAATATTTATTTATTAAAAAATGCATGCGGTTTGATTAGAAATACGAGTATTAACAGATTTCTAACAAGAAGAGTTATACTCATATTTTCAGAAATTACAATTATACATTTATTTTAATTTCGCAAAGATTTTTTCTCAGAAGTCAGTTAGCTACAACAATAAATAAAAACGAAAATTTCCCTTTGAAGTGATTTCAACGAGTTCTTGTTCACAAAGATGCATCGATGATTGGTCCCTTCTAACCTATATTTAGGATGCGGGCAAAATTGAACATTGGAAAATACACTGTTTCGAGTATTTAAACCAACTGTTGTCGACTGCTTGCTTCACATGATACATTTGATATCATGAACTGTCTGTTAATACCTGTAATAAATAAAATATCTTGACAGCGGAAGCCAAATCACTTAAAACGATATTACGGCAAAATGTTGACATGTGTTATGACATTCTTGGCTTTAGTGGAAAATGAAAACGAAGTATTTTCTAATAAATTTCTATAGTTTCTAAGATCACTTTAGGAATTTCCTCTCAACGTTTTTTCACATCGGAGAGAAGAGGGAATTACAAATGATGTAGCTACTTTCCAATTACATTCGATTTTAGAAATGTGTTATACAACAATTTAGCGCGTAAATGAGAAAAAAACGGCTGTCGATCGACTGACAGAAATTGAATGGAACATTTTTGTTATTCTGATATTCATAATTTTGAAAAATTTAATTTTCTTTCAAAAACTACAAAGTTACAACCGTATTTTCCTCATGACGAATATTTTTTTTAAGTTATCTACACGTAAAACATATATATTTCTTTTGCTAGCAAGTTTAAAAGTAATTCAATTTATATATAATACTTTACATAAACTGTATTACGAAACGAAACCACAATACATTTTGGCTATAAATAAGTTTTTTATAACCAGAAAATCATGGGAAAAAATTAGCATTTTCAATCATTATTCCTTAAAAATATTCTAATTTAAAATACATTTAGAAAAACAGTGAATAAAAAAAACTAATGTTCATAATTCGAATCATAAAAATTATTCGATTTGTTTTTAATAAAGAACTCGAAGTTGCATAGAAATATATGGTAGTAACACCAGAATCGACCTAGGAATAGGAAATCCATCTTTTAAGGGGAAAATAAATCTAGTTTTAGTATATCACTGTGATGTTTTACCGGAATTTTACCGAAAGTCTTGGATTCGATTTCGATCGTACCGATGTTTTTAAGGTTTTAGTTTTTTTTAATTTGTGTTTTTTTTATATTATTAATTGTTAATAAAATGTTGTTTTTATAAGTACCGATGTTTAAAGTTGTTGTGAGTATCGAGGTTTTTAAGTTTTTTTTTTTTTTCATTTGTGTTTTTTTTTATATTAGTAATTGTATATAAAATGTTGTTTTATAAGTTGTAAAATATTTCTGTAATTTTTTATAACTTTATTTAATTAAATAAATAAAAACAAATAAATAAAATAAGCATATGCTAGTGGAAAGAAAGGTTAAATTTTATAAAACATGGATCAGGCCCATAATGACATACGGAATCGAAGCAAGAGCAGACACTATCAGAACCAAACATCTCTTAAGAGTAATAGAAATGAGAACTTAGAGATTGGATACCCAATGAAGAAAACGCAAATCCTGTTTAATTGAAGACACAGTGAGATGGATTAGGCAGAGAAGACGACCACATCGAGGAGGACCACTGGAGGGACCACATCGAGAGAATGGATCCACTAAGAATTCCTAATATTGTGATATACGAGACTCCAGAGGGCCGTCGACCACCAAGACGACCACTAAAGAGATGGAGAGAAGGCTGGTCATCTTCATCACAGGAAGAAAGTTGATATCCTACATAAACAGATCGCAAGATCTACAAACAGAAGAAGAAATACGATACAATTCCGTGAAATATATCTGGGTAATTTGTATGTATTATGGACGAGTTCGAGTGACCTCGACCTAGGCCCCGGTTGTTTTACAATGACACCCCGGAGACTCTTCTCTGAGATATGCTACGTGCTCACACTACAAATACTGACTCGCTTTAATGTTGAAACTGTAACAAGCACTAGATCTCATCTATCCTATTGTGTGATACTTGTTAACTGAATGCTTTTAAATTATAAACAGAGCGTTCCATTTTGCTATTGAGGTGCACATTGACTTATTGTATAATATGCAGGTCAAGGATTAGTCGTTTAAAAGAAAAAGGTTTCTTAAGGCAAGCGTGCTTCTTGTTTAACAGTAACTACCACTCCACAAAGGTAGAGTTTAATTGTCGATTTTTAAATGACAAACCAACACTTAAAGGGTCACCTCTACTGTTTAACTTGTATTCCAATCAAATCTTTAAATGCATTGAAACTCCAACCTGGGAGTGAAGGTTAATGGGGTTATTGTTAATAACATCAGGTATGCAGATGACACAGTTATTTTAGCTGACAGTATACCTGATCTTCAAGAACTCCTAAATAAAATTGATATAGCAGGAGAGGATCTGGGCTTGCAGACCAAATGGATGATATTTGGGTGACTTAACTATTCTTCATCCACCCTGCAACTGAATGGTGTGAATGTTGAAATGGTCGACCAATTTAAATACCTTGGCAGCATTATCACTAAAGCGCTTGACCCGGACATTGAAATAAAAATGCAGAATTGAAGTAGCACGAGCTGCATTTAATAAATTGGAACATTAAGATAAAATAAACAAGAACATTATTTTGCAACGATAATCTTAACTTGAAACTCCGACAAAACATGATTAAATGTTATATGGTCTGTTCTACTATATGGCTGTGAAACCTGGACTCTGAAGTGATATTAATGAAACGGTTGGAAGCGTTCGAGATGTGGATATACTGCAGAATGCTCCGTACCGATAGGGTCAGTAATGCAGACGTACTACAAAGAGCCAGAGCCAATAGAGAACTGTTGTCGAGTGTGAAAATTAGAAAGGTCTCATATTTGGGTCAAGTGGTAAGGGGAGTAAAATACCACCTCATTCGACTGATATTAATGGGTAAAGTGAAAGGACGTCGGGGAGTTAGTAGAAGGCAGCTGTCCTGGCTTCGGAACACCAAAGAGTGGACAGGAATAACAAGAGTTCAGAACCTGTTCCAAGTGGCGCAGGATATAGATGCCTTTGCTGCAGTGATCGTTAACGTTGGGGGTACCTTTCACGGCACCGAAAGAATAAGAAGAAATAGTAAGGACATTAATATTGCGATTTGCAGTACCATTGTTCAAGTCAACTGACCAAAAATCTTCGTCATCTTATTCCGAGAACTGTAAGAATTATTTATCTGTACCGCTTGCGGGAGATTGCTTGGCTTTAACACCGCGGCGCGCACAAAAAATAAATCGGGAAAATTTCCAAATTATAATCCACCAAGAACATTGGAAAACAAGTCCGGATTGGAGGCAGAATTTCTTTGATAACTCGCGGAACAAGAAAAAGTTCGCGGGCAAATTGAATCTTGGGCAGAAACTCATATTCTTGGACTAAATTGGATATTTATACAAATAAAAACATTGGAATAGTTTTTTTCGCTGCCGAAGAAATCCTTTTTAAATCGTTTTCCTAATTGAAGTTTCTGTATTCTGAAATGAATAAAACATGATATATTGAAATGAATCGTTTTTATTTTCACTAAAAGTACTTTTTACCTTAACGTGATTTTTTAAACAAACTAACTAACTTACCATCACGCCGTTTCCCCGGAGAGGTAGGCAGAAAGTATGGAACGCCACACTGTTCTGTCCTGACATACTTCTCTCGGTTCCTCTATATTCATACATCTTGTCATGCACGCACGTCGATTTTTCCGACTCCTCACGTGACCAACATTCAATATTTGATTGATTTGATCGTGCCACGTTTTCCTCGGCCTTCCTATATTTCTAGCTCCGTTCACGCCGTTTTCATATACCTTATTTCCCATTCTGTCTTCACTCATTCTTTCCGTGTGTCCAAACCATCTTAATGACCCTTTCCTTATTTTGTTCATAACACTTCCATTCCCACTACATTCACTTCTTATACTTGCATTTGTCACTCTATCATATACAGATTTGCCACACATTCGTCTTAGAGAACTCATTTCTACTGCATTTATTCTACTTTCATCCTTATTTTGCCAGTTCCATGCTTCACTTCCATACATAAGGGTCGGCACAAGAACACCACTGTGCACTGCCATCTTAGCTTTTTTGGATAGATTTTTTTAAAGTATTATTTTATATGGGTAGATTCGTAATGTTTGCAAAAAACACACCTGTTATGATTTCATTACAAAATAATATGTCGGATATCCGGAATCTATCCGGCACTTCTATTACTCAAAATATAGCTCTTGCGATTTCATCGGTTCTGGTCTCTCTTACATTTCCAAGGTATTGCAGAGAATATTGTGTTAATTCATCACAGTTTACTTTAGTTAACTTTGAATATTAATAAAAAGCTAGTTATGTAATAATATAATAACATATGGCGTCGAAGTAAGGGCAGACACAGTAAGGACCAAATAAGTTTTGAGGACTTCCGAAATATCCCATATTTTCATTGTTCTTTGTCCCATAGCCTCATTCACATCGTTATCGCATTCTTTATTTACCATTTTTTCTTTATTCAATATTTCTCATGAAGTATATTTTAATATATAAATGAACTGTATAAGCCTAATTTATTACCCGCATAATAAAATATTTAATACAATTTACACTATAAAAAATATATACTGCTCGCATAAGTCCATTATATGCAAAAAATATTGTTTTTGTTTAGTTAGCTAAATAATCAACGAAATTACTTTTAAAGTCGTTTCTTTTGTCGTTTATACTCAAAGAAACCAGTTACTTTTAATACATTGTGTGCAGGCCAATTTTTTTTTTTTTTTTTTTTCAAATCAAATCAGTTTATTTCATCAACAGACAGTTGCCGTGAAGCGGAAAAATATCTCGAATACGCATGCTAAATTATTCCTAACATAAAATATATAAAATATCTGATCCATTTCTTGTTTTATCATATACAATGTTCGATTTCTTGCTTATTCTTAGATTTCTACATGAACGCCTTTTGACATCTCTCGTGCTAACTAACCATCACGCAGTTTCTACGGAGAGGTACTCAGAGAGAATTGACCGCCACACCGCTCTGTCAAGATTCCTCTATATTTATAAATCGTAACATGCACGCTCACGGATTCTTCCGACTTCAAATGTGGTCGCCTTTTAGTAATTAATTCATTTGACCATAACATATTTTCCTTAGCCGTCCTCGACTTCTTTCCATTCACACTGCTTATATACAACTTTTTAACCATTCATTGTAATATAGTCAGGACGGATATAAGCGGTCAACTCTGGCAATTAGCTTTAAAACAGGAAGATCGTGGAATCAGCACAAGATGTACCTTGTATTTTAAATCTTCAATAGTTTATGAGGCTAACGAGATTTTTATATTATTAATAGTCATTATAAAAACACTAAATTATTATCTCAGATGTACGTTCCTGAAACTAAAAAATGATTATCGTTAAAATCATTTCATTATCGTAAAAAACATGTTGATTTATAAATAATCGTTATAACGTAATTCAGTAGTATTTTCTTAGCTGTAGTTTTTTACTATGTAATTCACCAAAGTCTGCTAAAACTATCACTACAAAACGCTCTTTGGGTAATGATTAATATAAAGACTTTGGAATATGGAAAACAACACTGTATATTTTCCACTTTAATCTATTGAATATCCTAATGCAATAAAAATATTAAAACAAGACAAGGTTTTGGATGTGACCTTCATCTTCAGGTTTAAGTATATTACTTAGTATTATACTTACACTTAAAGTTATAGGTTACCTCCGAAACACTGTCGTGTTTATATTTTTATTGTATTAAGATATTTAATAAATTAAAGTGGAAAATACACAGTGTAATTTTTCAAATTCCGAAGTTTTTATAATGGAATTCCACAGTGTTAACACCTAACTTTCAATAAATAAATACATTTTACAGTTACGATTAATTTTAAGTGTGCAAATAAAATAAAAATTAATGCACTTTCATTGACACGAACAATAAAAATTAGAATACGAAGCAATTCTTTTTTACGTTGAAATAGTAGGTTCATGTATCAGAAAAGAATAGATAACACACGAAAAAGATCAAAGTTCAGATAAGATTTTCTGATACAAGTAAAGAAGGAACTCACAATTTAGATTTACTTAGATTTCCATTCAAACATACCATTCTCAAAGGATAGAACACAATTTTCTTTTGCGTAAATCTTAAAATCATGGATAAACCTTTTTTTATTATTTTGGAACAAAAAATGTTTAGGGGAATTACATGTTTCGCATTACTAAGGCCTTTTTTTATTCAATGTAATCGAATGATTTTATTATTATGAATCAAAATCCTTGGTTTTCGTCAATATAATGATAAAACGCTATTGAAAGAAGGAATTTGCATCTTTTGATGAATCGAGGTATGCAAAATATCAAATAATATTATAGAAAGAGATTTAACATTTTATGCAGTGTTTAAATAAAATAGCTTGCGGTGTTGAATATCCGTCGTTTTCCCTTACAAAGGATTGCTGTAATATATTATTCTGGTTTATTTTATTACAAATATTAATTATTTTAAGGAGCAACGATTTTCATTTGCATAATATATCTAGAATATTTCAATTGATTTTTGTCGTAAATAAAAAAATATTTTGTAGTTAATTATGAAATAGATCATTATCTAGAAACCTAAGTTATTGATAAGTTGTGTTAATAGTCCATTTCGATTCTCAAAAAGAATTATTTTATTTTATTTTTTCATAAGTATTTATTATATACTTCGATAATCGGTTTAAATGCGTGACCGGTTAGTAAATGTGTATTTAACCCATTTGAGCTTTTGAACCTGTATTCTTTCAAGAAGAGTTAATTTAATTTGTTTTTTGAATGTATACAAATACTTGTAGACAAATACTGGATTTTACCCATTGCGGGTTAATCATTTTTAAGGATTAATTGTATCTCAATAGAGACGAAGATGTTAATATTACATACGAGTATATTCTTAATAGATGGCGCTAGTGTAGATTGACCTAAAAAATGTGAAGTGTGTCTCAACATAGTAGCATATATACATCTTTCAAAAAATTCTCAGACGTGGTGGTCGTAAGAAAGGCGGAATGGGGACTGTTGTTAACATAAAGCGATCGCTTAACCCAACCAATGACAAGGTCATAAGTACTGTAAACGCCTCGACCACCACATTCTGTTTAAAAAAACAATTTATATCTTCGTCTCTATTGAGATAGAGTTAATATAATTATCAGGCATTGTACTATATTCAATTATTCGGGTTTTTTCGGAGAACATATTAAAAATAAACTTTATTTTTTTTACTTTTTTTTTACTAGTTCACGCATAATTATGTGATATTTACGGTTTGTTTTTTGATTTTTCAATAGCGTGTTTCCAAAACCCAATAAATAATTGATGAATTTAGGAAACTAGCATTCCTAAAAGCAACTGTTGATGCGCCACCAGAGATAATGCCAGCGGCAGTTATTTCATGTTGGCATACTAATTGGATTTTTCTCGCTTCGATTTTCCGATTAATGAAAAATAGAAAAGACTGAGTGCTTTTATTCCGTTAATTTAGAGTTGTGTAAACAGTGATATAAAATCGAAGGAATGCTGATTAATTAATGAGTCACTTTAGTGATTTCTGATGCTGAATCAAAAACATACTTTCATTATCGAATAATTCAACTATTTTAGTTGTTGATAACAAGACTGAGGAAAAATCTAAATTTTTTTTCAAAACATTTTTTTTTTGAGGTACGTTTGAATTTTAAATATAAAATATAATAGTATTACTTAAATTGCGCATACTGCGCCCTGTGAGGCTGTAGAGAGACTCGTTAAAAATGAAAAATTATTATTCTATTGTAAAATAATAAATATTAGTTTTTGAAATTTCTTGGTAAATGTTTTCTTTATTTTAAATAATAATCATAACGATTAACATGAAAAGAAAAGTTTATGAAGCGTGTGTTCTGCCAGTTGCTACTTATGGCCTCGAAACTATAACGTTGTCCAAACAAAATGCCGAGAAACTACGAGTGACCCAAAGAGCCATCGAAAGTACCATGCTAGGAATAAGCCTAAGAGACAGAGTCAGAAACGATACAGTGAGAAAAAAAACAAATCATCCGCCAGATAGCGATTCTAAAGCGGCAGGGCAGGTCACGTATCTAGAAGCTCGAACGAAAAATGGACAAGAAGACTGCTGACTTGGAGACCGTTGACGGCACAGAGAAGTGCAAGGCGACCGCAACTACGGTGGAAGGATGATTTGAATAGACAGTTTTGTAAGGAATATTTTCAGTGTAATTTTATAATTTACATATACGGTGAGATATGGAGAAAAACAGAAGTAATTTATTTACATATATTTTTTTAACTTAAGTCCCGCATGGACGAGGGAAGGGTCTAGGGATTGAATGAGCGGAGGTGACGAAAGGCGCCCTTTGCCTATGACAGCTTCGGGTAAGCGGTGGGAATACAAAAAAGCTCTTTAGAGTTGAATGTAAACACAAAATATGGGAATAAAACA
Organism: Lepidostoma basale; assembly: GCA_022606425.2. NCBI lineage: Eukaryota > Metazoa > Arthropoda > Insecta > Trichoptera > Lepidostomatidae > Lepidostoma > Lepidostoma basale. Next base: position 812,563 of record JAHDVF020000866.1, on the reverse strand, counting down.
TCCTTGAGATAATCACCAGCAAGGATCATAATATTTTGAAACTAAAAAAGGGAAAAAAATGACATAGTATTGTCGGTAACAAGTTTTTGCAAGTTCATCATCATCGATTGTTGCTGCACTTTGTGATAGTTATTTGTGACACAAAATACGTTTTCACTCTTCTGATGTTAAAATAATACAAGTTTTTTCGTTTATAAAAATAATTTTGACAGGTGTCAAAATAAATTTTTCATTTGTTCCAATGACAATTTGAATAAATTCTTCAATCAAATTTTCAAGTTTTTGCTGGTGTTGGATTGTTTTAAGTGCCTAATTAAAATGAAAACAGTGGAATAAAAAATTAAATAAACACAAATGTCCGGATCGTCCAGCTGACGACAAGTGCACCATCTAAAAGAACATTATGTGTTAAATTATTTTTATGTGTTATTTTATTTTATATCAATGTATTTTGTATAACTTGTTTTAGATTTATTATGTAGACGTTGAATGATTGAAGTGTGCGCGGGAGATGCCTATTGGTGGCGATGAGGTTCGCAACCCATCACACCGCGTCTCTCGCGTTGGCGAAAAGAGAAGAATGCAGTGCAGCATCGATTAAAGTGTTGCAGTACATTCTTTCTGTCTACCCTTTCGGGGAAACGGCGTGATGGTTAATTAGTTATTATTAGTTATCATCATCATCATCAGCCGTCTGCCATCTACTGCTGAATATAGGCCTCTCCCAAAGCCCGCCACCGCCCCCTGTCCATTGTCGCTATCATCCATCTATGTCCAGCAATCCTCTTCAGATCATCGGTCCACCGGGCAGGGGGACGCCCAACTCTGCGGAATCCTGTACGCGGTCTCCAATCCAGAACCTGTCTCCCCCATCGACCGTCGGTTCTCCGCCAGATATGTCCAGCCCATCGCCACTTCAGCTCGCCCATCCGCAGAGCCACCTCAGTCACCTTGGTTTGTGGACGTTGCTTAGTAAGTTCACGCAATCAAGCATGTTTCGATCAATAGATAAGAAGCAATAATATTTAAATATTTGGTAACGTTTTTGGGAGAGGAGACGTTGGATTTTTTTTGCGAAATAGTCCAAAAAAGATTTTGAAACTGTATTCCAGATTAAAAAAAAAACTATTACAACAACAAAAAAACATTTTGATTACTTTTCGTATTGACAAATATTTTTGTCCATTTTTTTTACTATATGATTATGTAACACAATGATTATGTAAAAAATACTATACAATAAAATTTAAATAAGAAAATTGAAGAAACAAAGATAATTAAGTACTTAATAAGATTCTAAGATTGTAAATTTCTATGAAATCAAATCAAAAGTTTTATAATGAATTAAGATAACAACAACAATTGAACTTGCTTTTGAACGTGAAAATTTAATTTGAGAGCATTCTGATATTGCGAAGTGTATAACACCTTCATAACAAGATTAAAAAAAAAATTGAAGCAATCACATATCAACTTTAAAAAATAACTAAGAAATTTTTTGTATGAAATATGATCAACAAGTAAGGAAAAAACAAAATAATTAATAAATTGGAAAATTTTTAAATATGTCTCCGGAAGGGTACGCAGAGAGCATGAACTACCACACTGTTCTATTCCGACACACCTGTCGAGATTTCATTATAATTATTTATCGTGATACGCGCGCCCGTCGATTTTTTCGACTTCAAACACGCCGTCTTACGAGGAGGAGAAATAGGTTTGACTGCAACACCGAAGGTCCCGGGTTCGATTCACGGTGATGACAGTGTGATTGTTATACTGTCTTTGGTCTGGTATAGAATTCTCATGGCTATAATAAAATGGCGATAGATTAGCCACTTATAACATGTCATGAGAATCAATAAATTGCTAAAAATAAATTGTATACAGAAATTGGGTCTAAATGACCCCCAAAATGTATATATATAATAAAACGCAAAATATTTTAATTAGGCTGACGCGGTATTAATTATTTATTTTTTTATCATTTACCAAGTACATGGTTTTAATACCTCCCAACTTGGGAGGCATTTTTCTCAATTTAAAAATTACAAATTTAGGGATTAATTAATGAAAAAGGGGAACAAAACATATTTTAAAGTGTAATCATTAAAAATTAATTGTCTTACATAATATGTTATAACACTATTTAAAACTAATTACTTTTTTTTAAAAAGTACACATTTTTTTAATTTTTTTAGATAACATAATTAAAAATATTATTTTATTTCTTCTTTCACTTTTACAAAAGCAGTTTTAATAGGGCTAATAATAAAAATCTCAATAAAATGCCTCAGTCGTTTCTTACGTTGAAATTTATTTCGCAAGCCCTTTGAAATCAAACAATGATTTCATGATTCAATTATTAGAGGGAATTCGTATTAAAAGTATGCAGGATTTTGGAACAAATGATAATTTTATTAAAATAATAATTTGGAGTTGTATACTGCTACCATTGTGGAATAAATTTCGAATTTTCAAATGCCAGACCTGTTTTGTGATTGGATTATTCAAATAAGTCGAATTTTAGAAATTAGATAAATGAATGTCATGAAGGTGAGTCACAAAAGTTTTATAATAATACCCTTAATTAATTAAGCATGAACATTTTGAACGTATACAAATACTTGCAGACGAATACTGGATTTTACCCATTGCGGGTTATCATTTAAAGGATTAATTGTATCTCAATAGAGACGAAGATGCAAATTGGAAACAGAATATGGTGGTCGAGGCATTTACAGGACTTATGACCTATTATTGGTTTGGTTTAGCGCACACTTTATGTAATACAACATTCCCCATTCCGCCCTTCTTACGACCACCAAGTCTGACAAATTTTTGGAAGATGTACAGGATGACGCAAATGTTGTCACCCGATGTTCTTTAGCTGTATTTTTTTAATTAATGTAATATTTTTTTTTTTTTTGGATTATGTTTATCTGATATCTTAATTTTCTTTTTATTTATTATAAATGCAAAAAATTATATCGGCCAAGTGCCGCCGCCAGAATTGAAGTACATGCGGGCCCGATTTATGGCATTTTCCATCACTCTTTCCAGAACTTCCGGCGATAGGTTCTCGCATTTCCATCTCTATGGATATGTGAATTAGCAGAATTTCGCTTCTGGGGCCCTGAAAATTCGCGTAGAGAAGAAGAGACATTACACCTGCCGAAGAAGAGACATGACACCTGCTCAAAGTTACTGCATAGTGTGGTGTTTACGCTGGAGGCGTCATCGGGCCTTATTTTTTCGAAAACGCCGCGGGCCAAATGAACGGCGAGCGCTATAGAGCCATGCTCAATGAATTTTCTCCTTCATCAATTGGATGAATTTGGATTGGAGAACATTTGTTTCCAACAGGATGGAACAACGGCGCATACTGCACGAGCCACAACCAATATTCTGAGGGCTGCATTTCCGGGTCGCCTAATCCCTCGGTTTGGTGATTTGCAATGGCCGGCAAGATTGCCAGATTTATCCATTCCAGACTTCTTTTTGTAGAGTTTCTTGAATGAAATCAAGAGTCTGTGTCAACAAGCTTCAGACTCTTGAAGCCCTCAAAGAGAATATCCGTGGAGAATGTGAGAACCTATCGCCGGAAGTTCTGGAAAGAGTGATGAAAAATGCCATAAATCGGGCCCGTATGGTCTTCAATTCTGGCGGCGGCCACTTGGCTGATATCATTTTTTCAGCTTAATGGAGAAAAAAAATAAGATATCATATAAATACAATCCAAAAGCAGAACTAAAATATTTCATTTATAAAAACAATTACAGCCAAAGAACATCCGATGTTAACTTTTGCGTCACCCTATGCTACGAGTAAATGTTGGGGAACCCTTAATTTTTTTTATTTCAATCTACACTAGCGCCATCTATTAAGATTTGAGTATTTACAATTAAGCATGATCCCACGTATTGCAAAAAAATTTTAACGAAGAAAAAAGAAAAATAACATTAAAACACTTATACCATCATAGTTTTTACACAATTTTATTTTTGTTAACACCAACGTCTTTTCGGTTTCGCTCCTGAGCATCGTTAGGGTTACAAAATAAACCGAAAGTTTAAATCAATATTTAAATTTAGTAAATTTTAGATTATTATTTTTGTACAGAATCATGTTTATCTCCACTGAATCTGTATGTAATGCCAGCGAGCCTGACGAAACCGATCGCTGTCGAAATAAAGACAAAAGTGTAAGTAGTTAAAAACATTGTATTTAATTATTAATTAAAATAAGCTTACATCAAGAGATTTCAGTAAAATCATTCGACTATTTTAAAATCTAATAAGGTTAAAATTAAAATTAAAATGAGATCTTATCATTGAATCGTCCGGAATATATGGCGAGAGCAGTAACCACATCGATCACAATTGTGTTACGCGAAGCGAAATCATTCTTTTCCCTACGTTTCATGAACATTGTACGTAAATGTAACCATAAATGTAACGTGAAATCTGATTTGACCGCTCTTTGCTGGCCATATTGAATCGACCCTTTTATTTATTGGTTATTGGGAACATTTACAACGAACGACCGGGCATTTTTCTATCAGAATCCGTTTAATTAATTATGATGTGGCTGAAATAGCCTTTGCTTGTTATTTCTTCATTGGTTATTATAAACACTGAAGTTATGAAGGCGAGAATGTGTTTCTAGAGCTCGAATTATCGTTGCTTTTCCAATGATGCCTAAGGCTACGCCCACACCGAAGTGTTTCGGTAGGTGACTCGCTTGCTCTCTGAAAATGACAAAGACTGACAAATAACTGTATTTGAAAATGTCGCGCAGTTAATTAAGCTTTTAAATTTATCTAAACTTATGAATTAATTAATTAAAGTAAAGGGCACTAATGATCAGCGTAAGTAATTAGCGAATTTAACTCAATGTAAAATAAAGAAATATTCGTTTGAAAATAAATGCGAGTAAACAAATTTTCAAGAATCAATTGTATCTCCATAGAGACGAAGATGCAAATTGGAAACAGAATATGGTTGATCAAGGTGTTTACAGGACTTTGTTGGGTTAAGCGCACGCTTTATGTAATACAAGATTCCCCATTCCACCTTACTTTTCTTATGACCACCATGTCTGACAAATTTTTGGAAGTTGTATACTCGTATACTCGTATGTTAATCTCCAACACCACCCTTTACATGTTAGTATATTCAATTTACACACAAACGCCATCTATGAAGATTGTATTTTAAGCATTAATTTAGAAGATCTTTTTAACGCAATGTGAAAGGCTACCACCATTTACCGTATTGCTAGAAACTGCCTGGAGATGTCACTCCAATCTATATGCTATAATTTTGACCAGTTTTTTTTTTTTTTTACAATTTTTTTTTACAAAAAAAAAACTTATTTTGACCATTAACATTATGGTAACGAATCATCAGTCATCTACTCATTAATTCAATTGATTAATTCATAAAATTAAAGTTAATATAAAAGCTTAGTCAATAGCGTGATATTTTTCAATAAAATAATATGATCACGCTGTCAAATCAGTCTCTGTCATTTTCGGACTGACAGCAAACAAGTTACTAACCGAAACAGTTCGGTGTGGTCGTAGTCTAAAAAGAATACATTCCCATTTCACGTCCCGCCTAATGGAAAGTGAGCTTAATCTATAAAAAAAATCATCTAAGGCGGATTTATGTGCTCTATAGCTCGGGGCGCAAGAAAACTTAGTTTCCCGCAGGCAGAAGGAAGATATCGCGGAATAACGTCTTAGCCTTTTCAAGGATTTTTCAAAAACGTGTTTCGTTTTAAACAGGGTCATGTTCATTAAGGTAAAAGGTGTAGCCCGTTTTTGGCCTTTGTAAATTAGAGATTTTAAAATTTTGAGTCAAAAATTAATTTGAAGATAAAGAAAAAAGGTCAGGACCTTTTTTCTGACAAATTATTGAGTTCTCTATTATAATATTATACGAAAAAACTAACTTGCTATCCATCACACTGTCTCGCCGAAGGGTTAGGCAGAAATAATGAACTGCCACACTTTCCTTTCCTGACATGTTTTGTTCAATATCCCTCTTCACTCGCTCGTCGTTTGTTAACATACTACCTAAATATACAAAATCATCAAATTAGTCTATAATATATAATATAAATTTGAATAAATTCTTCAATCAAATTTTCAAGTTTTTGCTGGTGTTGGATTGTTTTAAGTGCCTAATTAAAATGAAAACAGTGGAATAAAAAAATAAATAAACACAAATATCCGGATCGTCCAGCTGACGACAAGTGTGTGTTAAATTATTTTTATGTGTTATTATTTTTATGTGTTACAAACATTATGTGTTAAATTATTTTTATGTGTTATTTTATTTTATATCATTGTATTTTGTATAATTTGTTTTAGATTTATTATGTAGACGTTGAATGATTGAAGTGTGCGCGGGAGATGCCTATTGGTGGCGATGAGGTTCGCAACTCATCACACCGCGTCTCTCGCGTTGGCGAAAAGAGAAGAATGGAGTGCAGCATCGATTAAAGTGTTGCAGTCCGTTCTTTCTGTCTACCCTTTCGGGGAAACGGCGTGATGGTTAGTTAGTTAGTTTTTATATAATATAATTGAAGGCAGGTTATTACAAAGTGCAACAACAATGTTGCAATAAATTTTACCTTTGCACAGTTGTAGACCAATACATGTTTAACAAGTGTTTGGGCCTGGTTTTGTAGACCGCGGTGGCCTGATAAAAATGTATAAGATTTTTTTATTGAGGTTGCCTCAAGGAAAAGGTGTCTCGAAAACCCATCTCAATCATTGATGAACTGGTTCATCGTGTCCAGAAATGACAGAATGGCCATTTTCAAGAAACGTACGGACGGCAAAGCCCCGGTCTTGTATTTTCATTTATTTATTTTTATCTTATTTTCTATTCAATGAAATGAAAGGTTAATCTTTTAAAAATACATAAATAACGGATAGCCTTTTTTTAAGAAAAAAAAATATATCTAAAATATTTTTTTCTTGATGGAATGAATGTCAGGAATATTCGCGTGTGCGGAGAACTAGTGCGCGCTTGTATGCAAGAATAGGCAAGGCATAATCAGGATTAATGAGTAGAAAGCCGAATATTCGTTTTAAATGTTCAGCTGTGCGAGGAAAATAATACGATTTTCACGCTAAACCACAGATCACTCACGCGCGACGATTTTAGAGAAATTGGAATACAAATGTTACCTCCACAAGGCGAGTGATATCTGTGAAATCCGTATGAATACCCCTTGCGATTCAGACATCATTTTGTATGATTGCATTGTTATTTTGAAGAATTAATGTTGTGAAGGTATTACATGTGTCGACACGGTATTGCGCTCAAGCACCTAAGGCATTACTGGCATTAATTTTACTGGTTTACATGAGATTTTGTTTTATTGTCATTATGTTTATTAACAAACAATGTAAAATGAATTCCCATTAATGAATACTAATCCATGGACACAGTTTAAATATTTGAAAATTTTCTCTTTCTTATTAATGCATTCATCATGATTGAGGGTCGTGTCCAATCCGTAAACTATGGATCGTGGCTCGCCATACGCTCCTGTCACCTCCATTGAAAGCCCAGTCGGTGCCCTTATTTGATCGGATCAGCGGCTCGGTGGCCGTCTTTGTGATTGCTTTCTTTCTTCTTTACATTTTTTCTGATTTTTTCAAGGTTTTTCTAATCTTTCCGGTTATGTAAACAAAATATTTAAACACTATCTGAGAGCACACACTCGAGACTAATGCTCAACTGATCAATAAACGACTAGTTCATTCTTATACCGTCCAGGGTATGCGAGACATTTCTTGCCTGCAAATTCATCAATTTTGGACCTCTCATGGATCTCGCGTGGTCCAAGACTCGCATCAATAAAGGCATATGGAGGTTACAAGAGTTTAACCCAGTCTCATCTTGGTCTTATGAAATATGTCTGTTTAGCGATATCTTAGTGAGCTTTTTCATACAGTTTTTGTTTGGGATCTGTGTCGAATCATCTCCCTCTATCTCCCCCCTCCCCCATCAGCTATCAATTATCCCACGTAGACAAACTCATTTCATAAAACAAAGACTGAGAGAAGGCCCGTGTTTGTGAGGTGGTTAGCTTCGTCATCACATGTGCTTTAACTATGCAGCCCTGCGACGAACCCTTCTCTTTTATTCGGGCTTGTCACCGGCAGCAGCTTAGACACAAAATATAGGTATGTATGTTTTGTATAATGTAATAAATTTGAATAGTTTTTTTTTTTGCATATATTTTGTCCAAATATGGAAAACGCCTCAAAGGAATTTTCACTTGAAAATGTCCTTGTATTTTATTACATAAAACACTGTTTACATTACAAAAGGGATATAATTCTACAATAAATAATACACTAACAAATTAAATGCTCCCTTTTTTGTTAATCACACCGCCCTAACAGATATATATTCTGAAAGTTTTGCCCCACGCTTGATTAATAGTGTAGTGTTTATTAATTGTGAGAAAAAATACAACAAGACCCCTAGAATTGGGAAACCCAAAATAGGTAAAAAAAAGTTTATAACTGTTAATGCAAAAACTTTGTTTTATATTAAAATTGTATTTATTTTACTTTACGACAGCTGTTTCATCAACCAATGTTGACATAATCAGGTGTTACAAAAACAGCTGTCAATGAAACAGCCGATCAAACAGCTGTTGCAAAGTAAAATAATTATTAATTAGATTATTAATTAGATTATTAATTAGACAAAACGTAAGAGTACAATTAATTTTAGAGAGGTAAAAAGTATGTTTATCTTTGGGTATTTGTATATTCATCCACTAGTCCGCTAGAAATATGTTTGTGAAAAGTGAAAAAAAAGTATTTTGAAAATACAATGTTTAAAAAAAAATATTCATATAAAAAAACTGTTATTACTCTTCTCTTGCTCACTTTGAATTCAACTGGGCGCATTGAATGACATTTTTTAAACTTATTTTATGTATACGTGGTTCAATATTTGCAAAGAAACTGTATATTTTACTATAATTTACGTTCAAACAATGTGCTCCCAAGGGATAAACAAATTCATCTTTACATCAATCTAGACCCTTGCCAAGGTCCATCGGGAACATCTCGCAATATTTTATTGTTAACAAGCAATAACATATTTCATCGCTAGATGGTGTTAAGTATACGTGCCGCTTAGATTCAACACTCAGATCACGTAATTGGATCTGATAAAGCGATAGTGCTCATAATTTTTTAAAATAAGGTTTAAGGCAAAAATCAAGGGAAAAGATTTTTTAGAACACATAAATTATGGAACTTAAATTGTCTTCGGAACCTTTCTGACTTGTGGTATTTCTGAAGGAACCCTTATAAATTGAGAGACATGTAGAATATTTGCTAAATTCATTCATTCATTCATTCCATGTGTCCAAACCGCCTTAATGATCCTCTCATTATTTTGTTCACTTTCATTTGCACTGCATTCATTTCTTATATTTTCATTAGACACTCTATAATTTACTTTTTTTTTCACACATTCATCAAAGAGATCTCATTTATTATAATTTATATGAATGACATGTATCATATTAGAGATATATAATGGTGAAAGACCTATCACTTCATGAGAATCAATATACGAGTAGCAGCTATACTCTTTACATCGACTAGGCTCGCGCTGTCATAATTTACTGACGAGACATTTGACGACATTCGTGGCAAAGTGCCAAGAACTATGACTACCACACCGAAGGTCCCGGATTCAATTCCAGGCGATGGCAGTGCCTTTGGTCTAGTACAGAATAAAATTGCGAAAGATTGTCACCGGCAGCAGCTTAGACACAAAATATAGGTATGTATGTTTTGTATAATGTAATAAATTTGAATAGTTTTTTTTTTTGCATATATTTTGTCCAAATATGGAAAACGCCTCAAAGGAATTTTCACTTGAAAATGTCCTTGTATTTTATTACATAAAACACTGTTTACCTATCACATGCCATGAGAAACAATATATTTATATGGTAAAAACAAAATGTGTACAGAAATTAGGTACATATACAAACAAATAAATGAGTAAAATGAAAAATTAACGAAATATCATACTAGTAAAAATAATATGTTTGCCTTATTTAAACATTTAACACAAATTTTAAACTTAATACTCAGGGTTCAGCATCACTTGTAAAATATGGATTTAGCGTAAAGCGAGTGTTAAATGCACAGAGCTCTGAATTCCAGAACCAGCATTTTACTGCGGTAAAAATTTCGCTTGCACTTAGAACGAGATCATGAAACTGAGAAACCTATAAACGAACCGAAAATATGCATAAGTAATAAAATCTACAAGAACGTGGCTCTGGAGTGCTAGCACTGTTCTAGATCAAATTTTGTATGAATAATAATGCCTATAAATTTTCTTATAAATAATTATTTTCTTTTTCTTTTTTTTAATGTATAAAAACTGGTCCAAGTTAAAAGCATAAAAATTGGAGATTGGATCTCCAGGCGTTGCCTAGCAGTATGGTAATTGCGTAAGCCTTTCACATTGCATTAATAAAGATGTTCTGCTTAATGCTTACAAATATTCTAAATAGATGGAGCTAGTTTAGATTGACCTAAAAAATGTGAAGTGTTCTTAACATAGTAGCATATATACATCTTTCAAAAAATTTTGTCAGACGGTCGTAAGATGGGCGGAATGGGGAATGTTGTTAACATAAAGCGATCGTTTTACCCAACCAATGACAGGTTATAAGTCCTGTAAACGCCTCGACCACCATATTCTCTTTCCAAACAATTTACATCTTCGTCTCTATTGAGATACAATTAATCTTTAATAATTAACCCGTAATGGGTAAAATCCAGTATTTGTCAACAAGTATTTGAAATTTTTTTTTGCTTATATAAGGGACACCCTAATATACATTTTCCAAAATAAGAAGTGCGGAATGGGGAATGTTGTTAACATAAAGCGATCGCTTAACCCAATCAATGACAGGTCATAAGTCATGTAAACGCAAAAAAAAAAAAAAATTTACATCTTCGTCTCGACATTTTTATTTGTATTAAGACAAAAGCTTGTACTACGTTAGAAACATAGTTTGTATGAGAATAACACTTGTTTGGGAATTCTGATGAAGCTCATGTTGAAGCGAAGCCGGTTGTTAGATTAAAAAACAAAATTAAATTGTGTTAAATGATGAAATGTTTTACGAGAAATATGGTATTATATTCGAAAGAATAATTAAAACAACTTTTTTCCCATTTTTGAGTTTATTTTCCTAGTCATGTTTTTAATGTATGCGAGGGTATTATACATTTATCGTACGAAAATTTAAAATACCTTCAAAACATATCGGGAAAAATATACTCAAATGTGGAGAATGCGTATTTAATTAATAAAAATTCATATTTATGCAATCCAAAGTTTTTTTAAGCTTATGGCTTAATGGCTTAACTTTATAACCAACAAAAAAATATTCACCCTTAAGCCTTTTAGCCGTTTACAAGAAATAATGAATAAAGTGTTCGTATCATTATTGTTTGGGTGAATACACTCTGTATCGTGAAAGAGTAGATCTAATGTACGAAAAAAGTAAAAAAAAAATATATTTATGCAAAAATTATATTTTTTATTTTATTTTCATAAATTAAATTTCGGTAAATTTTCCGTTTTCGAGATGTTTTATGATAGACAGGAATTGCATTTTTAGCCTTGCCACTTCATTATAAAATACAGCGAACTAGTCAGCTGTTTATTTATTAGAGCCAATGGACTACATTTTAAATATTACTTAACAAGCCAAAACATGCTATTTTATTTAATATAATAAAACGTTTAGAGAACACGCGTCTTTATTTTTATTAAATAAACGATAATTAATATATTTTTGGATTTATTAACTGGATTCGACATTGTCACTGAAATCCATCGTCTAAGAATGAGTTATTGATAATATAAGCTGTAATTGTTTTGAGTACTTCGTATACAACACTAACTTTAAAAAAAAATTAAATATCAGACATGCTTCGGACAACTCGGTCTTTCCTCAGTGATATTATAAGGATATTTAAAATATTATAAAATTGTTTAGAAATATGATCAGTTTTGTCAGATGTTATAAAGATTTATTTTGGAATAGATATATTTTTTTATTTGTTAATATTTGTTATAAAAAAAGCATAAACGTTCCAAAATAAATATTTATAACATCTGTCTAAATTGATTATATTTGTAAATAATTTTATAATATTTTAATTATCTTAATAATATCACTGAGGAAGGACCGGGTTGTTCAAAACATGACTGATATTAAAAAAAATTTAAAGTTAGTGTTGTATACAAAGTATATAAAAAAATAACATCTACAACACAAAGTATGGCAAACATAGAAAACATTGGAAATTTTGTAGTCACATATTAGAACTATTAATAATATATTTTGAACTAGATATTTGAACGGAATATTTTAAAGAACTGATTTAAAACATATTTTGTTTAAATTAATAACCCTGCCAACCTGTTTCCATAATATCCATTAGACCAACACCGTTTAAAGTCAGTATACGTTCTGCTTAAGATCTCAGTTAAGTAATGGTTATATACTATTATTTTTATATTGTACTACATATGAAATATGTTTAAATATATTAAGTATTTCTGTATGTATATAGAAGGATTTACATTCTCATGTGAATTCATATATTCATATAAATTATACATCACGTCAGAGAATTACGTGTTATGATATAATATTTTGCTCACAAGAATTCATATTTTTAATATACGAGTATATTTCACACGGGTATTTCGAAGGTATTCTAAGGAGGCGTCTGCCTTATACTGGCATGGATATTGGCTATTTCTAGGAATTTTTATACAGATCTGCGAGCCTTATATTCGTATAGAATATACCAAATATCATAAAACAATTCAGTAAAGACATTAAAGGAATCCGGAACTATATAGCCCATATTCTGGGCGAATGCATTTCAGATTTCGTAATTTAAAAATTCCAATTAGTGAAATAGTATTGTATGTTACATTAGATGGCCCTTAAAAATTTATTTTATATTTTAATAAGTATCACCCCTAGGTCTTTTCCTTTAGAGGTAGTTTATAACTGGTAATTTATTGAAAATTTTATTAATAATAACACGTGCACCAAAGGGAGTGACAATTGAACAAAATTAGTTGAATTCTTAAATTTTCGTCTAAACTATTTTATTAATTTTGTTTTAAATTTAAAACTATTTTATTTACAATAGACATTATTATAAAAAAGACCAGTTACTCACTAAGATGAAAAGAATTGGGAGTTGAGACACTTTAAATTTAAAACAAAATTAATAAAATGGTTTTTGCGAAAATATAAGAATTTAACTATTTTTGTTAAATTTTCCCCCCTTTGGGGCTTGTGTTATTATAAAATAAAAATCACAAAAAAATACCACTAACTTCTTTGCCCTAAAGGAAAAAAATAAGTGGGGGGGGGGAGGGTGAGACAATATATATTTTTTAAATTGCAATATAGTTAAGGGCCACCCTAATGTTGCATGATGAAAAAATACTCTAGGGGTTAACTGCCAACAATATATCTTGTTAAATAATAATGAATTCAATAATCATAAAAAGTATTTTAAAAAATAAAATGTTATATTCCTCTTGTTTTTTTAGTGTCGACCAGTGTCAATAACTCAATAAAAAGAATATGGCAAAGAGTAAGCGAGCAAACAACAAGAACAAAACTAAATATATATATTTTGACCGGATTAACTGGACCAGCATAATACCCGTGCAAATAAAAGGAAAAGTGTACCGAACCGCCGTAAGACCTGCTATGCTCTACGGATAAGAATGCTAGGCCGCAAGACAACAAGAAGAGCAGAGGCTACACGTAGCAGAAATGAAAATGCTGAGGTGGACTGCCGGGGTTACGATGCCAGATAAAGCTAGAAATGAGCACATCAGAGGTAGCCTAAAAGTCGCTCCTATAGCGGAAAAAACTAGGGAACTAGGAATATAGAGTTATGGAAGGCGGGAAAGTAGGCCTGTGTCCAACACTGGAAGACTAACGGCTGATAATGATAATGATGATATATTTTGAATGAAATTCTACCCAGAAGTTTCAATCGATAACGTCAAAAAATCTTGTTAAATGATATATCAACCTCACGTCGTTTTGCAGTTCATATGCTCTTATTTTCGATGTTTTACGGGTCGTTATATCCCTTTCACACTGCATGATATAGCAGCGCAGAGTTTTATACCCTTTTCACTTTATTCAAATAAGGGTATGTAAAATATATGTGCGTCAAAGTAAAATAAGTTTTCCCTTTATGTGGTTATCCCAATTCAGGGATTTGTAGGATAAAAAAAATGGTAAAAGAAAACTACCCATGATACAAAACAAGTAAATTGTTTGTTTTCAAATTGTTGAATCATAAATTTTATACAAGCCTAAGGGATTGGTGGGATTCCGTTTTTAATTTGGAAATTAAAATTTTAGAGTGTTGTGTATGATGATGTCTTTATTTCCGAAAACAAGTCCTTGTTTAATAAAATAAGATATGTTGAAATTAATTTACTTTGTACATATTTGTTATTTATGAGGTAAGCTTGTTGGAATGCAATAATTTATATTGTATGTTTTGATAAATCAAAAACTAAATAAGAACTTCCATTGTCATTTGGAAGACCTCAGATGTCTTGGCTGGGGAAAATAAAAAAATAGACCGGAATTCGGAGGATGGGGGAGTTGTTTCGACTGGCACAGGATAGAGAGGCCTATGCCAGAATGATAGCCGACGTCGAGGAAATCTGACATGGCACTTTGAGAATAAGAAGATTATAGATTCATAAAAAATATTAAAACTACATGTTTCGGAGATTCACTTTATCTTCATGATTAAATTCAAAAGGAAAAAAATCAACTTATATGTAAAAAATAATGGATAATTCTTACATGTTAGGAACAAAAGTGACTCGTAATGGATGAAATAGTAAATGAAATAAGTAAAATTTTAGAAATAATTTAAACTAAACAGAAAATATAGCGACAACATTGCATTAAAACATGTATTAGAGATGTGCATACAACCTACAAATACCTCGTATATTATATTTGAAAGTGCATTCTTAATTTAGATCAAATATTTAAAACAAAAACACGATTTTCGAATGCGTATTTTGATTTATTCAATTAAAACGCTTTGAACTCGCAACAAAGGGAAAAATTCAAAGTGTGAGCGGATTTCGAAATATGTGCACTTTCGAGCTACCACCTTTAGAGAGCACTTAGTGTGTTAACCTATTTATCGCAAACGATGCATTAGTGGAGTGGTCGGCAAACTTATGTATTAGTTTTGTTTGAAAGAGAGTCATCAGTAGTACGAAAGTGTTTTAAGAATCAAATATCTCTACTTGAACCTTGTCTTTTGAAAGCAGTTAAAACTAGGTTCTTAGTCAAAAAGATATTTATTTATTGTTTTTTTAACAATGTAGAAAAACTGTTTATTAAAAATTTTATATAAATGAAAAAGTTTTTTGAAGTTGTATTATATTTAATGGAAATTACATGTTTCGCCTTTAATAAAGCTTTAGCTAGGCGAAACGTGTCAAATGTAATGAAACTTATAGAAAACAGACGTTTTTATTCATATTAATTATTTAAAAACTGATCATTAATATTTAATCAATGTCAGGTTTAATCCGAGCACTTGGACTTGGATCTTCTGGCTTGCAGAGGTTCAGTTTGCATTACATTTCTTTGAAAAAATTGGGAAAATCAGTCAATAAGACTGATTTAATTTTGTGCTTAAATTTCACTTTTGGGGTTAGGTTTTTCTCTTGATCAAAATGGATGAAGCTACTTCAATTACCATAACAACTTTATTCTGTTTCATTAGCTCGAACGTATAAACGGGTGTGCGTTTGATACTCGCCACCTTTGATGGTAAGAATCAATATGGTAAGAATCAAACGCGTAGCCAGCAAACAATAAGACAAAACAAGTTATTGTCATAAATTGTCATTAAACTTTATCAATATTAATTTTTTATATGTGTTTTGTATCAATAATTAATACAAATGAAAAGTCTGATTTTCAGAAGTTTTGTTATGATTTATGTGAATCACATTATTCGTCTGTCTAAGGCATCATCAACTTCTAGAAAACAGACGCTTTCATTTGTATTGATTATTTACATGGTCATTGTTAAAAAAAACAATTAAAGTACATTTCACTGGCTCAAGTGTCCTGAAATAATCCAGTATATAAGTAAATTATTAAAGCGCTTCACGGAATGGCTCCAGGCTATATATGTATCTGAACTGTGTATTGGTGATAGCCCTAACTTGCGGCAATCTACGCTTCGATCGGTAAACTCCTCGGCAATAGGCAGATTAGTTGAGCCAAAGCGCAACCCCCGGACAGATTTCGGTGATCGGGCTTTCGCAGTGGCAGGTCCATTCGCCAGAAATATGCTCCCTGCACTCCTCAGATGCTTTGACAATCCGACTGATTTTAAATCTCACAAAAAACCCACCTTTTAAAATATCGTATAAAATTTGAATAATGACTATTTGATTGCACGAGTCAGATGCACCCCTCATGACTAAAACATTGTCAAAGCGCCCTTAAGGCGAGCTATTCATGAAAAAGGCAGAAAAATTAGCCTTATTTTTATTATTTTATTAACTAGGTGATTTTTATAATAAAAAATATATAATAAAAATTGTAAATATATTGGTAAGACTCTGATTATTATTCCTTTTATTAATATTAATATTATTATTATTATTATATTATTATTATATTTTTTTATTTTTTATTATTATTATTATTATTATTATTACTATTATTATTATTATTATTGAAGAGAGTTGCCGAGGACCGAGTGGAGTGGAATAGGAGATGCGTCGCCTTGCTGCAGACCAATCAGTAGATTGAGGCCGGAGAAGAAGGTTATTATTATAAATATTATTTCATTTGTTACTAAAAATATGAAAATTCTCGATGGTAAGATTATAAGATAACGTATGCAAAATATAATTGTTACTTTAAATATAGCATTAAATACATTTTTATGTTCCAAGAGGGTTCTTGCTCTACGCCGTGTATATTCCTGTGTCCCCTGGCTCAGATAGTATTATTTTATGCAAACTGGGGCTTACGAACCCTTTCGCTAAAAGATAATGTTTATTTCCAACAAAACCCGGAACACATCCAAAATAATAAACGGGACTTTAAAGTATTGCGTTCATGGAATGGCACAGGAGATTTACATAATATTTTAGCGATTCTTTCGAAACATACTCTGTAAAAAAGTTAATGTTGATGCGAGGGAAATATTATCGTAAGCAAAGAAACAGAAAACTTCTCTTTTAGTGGAATAACAAATTTATTTTGTATATGGAACATTGTCATCACCTTTGATTTTGTTTTCGTAGGTGTAAACATTGTTTTCTCAAAATTTTCCTTGATAATTAGTCTAAAGAGGTGGTATCTTTCTCCCCTTAGCACATGAACCAAATATGAGACCTTTCGTACTTTTACATTCGAAAACACCTTTTTATTATTTTATTAACAAGGTTATTTTTATAATCAAAATAATACTTTGATTGTTATTATGATAATGATAATGATCGGTCCACGGTATACAGAGCATTCTGCGGTATATCCACATCTCAAAAGCCTCCAACCGGTTCAACAATATAAGTACAAATACAACCCAATTACATGCTATATTTTTCATACAAACGTTAAGAAAACAATAACGAATCCAAAATGAAAATGAAAATTTATGTAAACCTCATAATATTTTCAAAATGTATAATGGTAAGTGTTTTTTGAATACAATGTCACGGAAAGAATATTAATCATACCAAAAGAACGCCCCAATAAATCTTCTTAAGTCTACGTCTGTAAGTTACAATAATTTTATTTTATTATATTTTTCAATTCTAACGAAGTTTTGCCATTTTTCATGTTCATACTTATGCAATTATTTACCCAGAAAATGATATCAGCAACGTTGTAAAATTGATAGCATAGTATATCATTGATTGATGAGGCTTTATTTTGTAGCTATCCATACTGCTTGAATATTAATTACTTTGTATTACATAGTTACATACTGTTTGTGAACCGGACGTATTTTACTTATTAACATTATTATATTTGCATATTGCACATGTTGACAAAGAACTTAATGGTTATACATATAATGCGCAACCTTGATCATGACTTGCGGTTCATAGAATTCATGTACGAGCACACCGTTTCTCTGGAGCGATAGACAGAAAGGATGGACGGCCATACTGCTATGTCTTTACATACCTATCGAGATTCCTCTGCATTAATACGTCGTAACACGCACGCTCTTCGATTTTTTCTACTTCGAATGTGGCCGCCTTTTAGTATTGGATTAATTTGGTCATGCCATGCTTTCCTTTATCTTCCACGGCACTCACACTGCTTACATACAACATTTTAATCATTCTTCTCTCGACAATTCGTCCCATATCTCCAAACCATCTCATGGATCCTTTTTTAATTTTACTTATGATTCAATCATCATTCTTAAATTTATTCCTTATTTCATCGTTAGGTATTCTATCATAAATCGTTTTCCCGCACATCATTTTCAGTGATCAAATTTTTACCACATTTAACCCGCTTTTATCCTTTTTTGTCAGTTCAAAGCTTCACTTCCATACATAAAGATTGGAGTTCTATTGCCAAACCTTGTATAGATTTAATTTGTGATTAATAAATTTAAGAAATCGTATTAATTTTTTTTTCAAAAACAAACGACCACAGCAGCTTCTATTTGTTATAATAAATTAAAAATAAATACCATTTCTTCTATATTCGCCATTACTTTGTGTTGCGGATTCACATCTGAAGAACTTTTTTAAAACATTGTATTTTTGCACCTTTCACAAACATGTTTCGGGTCACAGACTTTCCTTCAGTGTATGAATTGATGAATTTTAACCAAGTTTAAAAATAGTGAAAACAAACAAAATTGGATCCAAAATGTCTTTACTGTTATATATTTAGTGTGCTTCTACTTGTGTTTAACGTCGACCGGCTTTGGCAGCTTGCTGCAAACTTCTGGAAGACACCAAAAGATGGCAGCAAGCTGCTGAAACCGGTCGACCTTAAACACAAGTGGAAGCACACTAAATATATAATAATAAAGACATTTTGTAGCCAATTTTTATCGTTTTCATTATTTAAAATGATCTAATTATTTCAAGTTTAAAAAACCAAGGCTATAATTCATTAATCCATACACTGAAAAAGGGACGTCTGTGTCTTGAAACATGATTGTGAAAGATGCATAAAAGTGTTATGAAATAAAATGTTTTCAAAAAATTATTCATAAATACAATTCTCAATATTTTGATATACTTGTACTCATAATTGAAAAATAATCAAAACCCTGTGTTATGATCTAAGGTTTCAAAATATTTCTTAATGCAACTTATAATCTTATGAAATGCCCTCCGGACACCACCTATCTAAAAGACCGCCTAAGAGATGGAGGGACAGCTAGACCTCATCATCCCACGAGACATGATCCCTGTGCCACAGATCGTCAGATCTATTAAAAGAAGAATAAGAACTTATAAAAATAAATTATAAGAAAAACATGTTAAGTCGTTGAAATGGTAGTCAATAAAGTTTTATCTCAAAAACTCTTGTCAATAAAGTATCAATAGCTTAATAAGCGTTTGGAAAGGGAATTTTCTTTCACTTGATTGGTCCACTTAAGGAAGATCAGAAAATACCTTAAAAGGAAAAACACACAATTTTTTGATTTACAAGCAACGCATTGTAATTTAGTTGAGATTAATTTAAATCGTTTTTAATTAAATCAATTTATGCTAAATTACTTTAACATATGATACCTATATTATTTTGAAATGTCAGAATAGTACCGTAATTAAAATCGTATCGATTTAAGTAACGTTGTGACCTTAATCTTACTGTTTATTAGTTAAATACGAGCGGTGAGTACATATGACCTTACAAAAATATTTTCAATTCAATAGAACTTTGGCTTGGGAAACAGATTTCAAATACCCTTGCTGTAAAAGCCCACGCATGCGCGAGTGCCACTCAAAAAGCTTTCGTAACCCCTCAACCAAGATAAGAAAAATATTTTCCCGAATCTTCAAAAGTGTCTTTGCGTATAAATTTATTCAAAGTACATAATTTATAGCGATTTTAATAAAATGGAGATGTGTTTATAATGGGCTCTGTTTCATTTGCGTTTCTTATCTCAGTAATATTTATCTTCGCTTTTGAAGTATTTCAATCATATTGAAAGTTGAATTAATATATGTTTTTTTTTAATCTATTTCATATTTGTTCTAAAAAAACTAACTAACCATCACACCGTCTCCCCGAAGAGATAGGCAGAAAGAATGGACTTCCACACTTTTTCTTCAATGTTCGCCATACTTTGTGTTTATTTTTTTTTAATTTTATTTATGTACACAACAGGTCGTTTTTGGACCAATTACTGTATACAATTTTTATTTTTTAGCTTATTATATTGATTCTCGTGACATGTGATAGGTAGCCAATCTATCGCCATTTTATTGTCACGTGAATTCTACACCAGACCATGTTTTATTGTATTTTATTGTAGATGTTTTATTGTAAAAAAAGTATTGTAAATCTTTATAACATCTGTCAAAACTGATCATATTTGTTAACAATTTTATGTTTACTATATATCTTTATAATATGTTTCACTGAAGATGGACCGGTTTTCCGAAACATGTCTGATATGTAATTATATTTTTTTTAAAGTTAGTGTTGTATATACAAAGTAAACCTTCTCGACCTTCGATGCCGAGTGGTAAGTGCATTGATTGCCACCCCAAAGGTTACGGGTTCGATTCCCGGCAAGGGCAGTGTGATTGTCACACTGTCTTTGGTCTGGTGTAGAATTCACGTGACAATAAAATGGCGATAGATTAGCTACCTATCACATGTCACGAGAATCACTATGACAGCTATAATACTCTTTACAACGATTTGGCTTATGCTGTCATGATGTAAAGAGCGATTTAAAAAAAATATAATAATAATAATATAAAAAAGGAAAAGAAAAATACCACACTTTTCTTTCCTGACATATTTTCTCGGTTCCTTAACATTCATACATCGTGTCATGCACGCGCATCGATTTCTCTGACTCCTCACGTGGCCGACAAGTGTTCTAAGTTTAAAATAATTTGAAGATGCTGCAATAACAGTGTGATTAAAAATTGAGAAAATATTACTACGAAGAAAAATATTTTTATCATAAATTAAGCAAGAGTTTCGTTTGTTTATTATCTGATCACGCTGCTGATTCGGTTTCATTGAAGGTTTATTGTATTCCTTAGAATTTATATCATTTTAGCCACAACCCAATACCATTTTCAGTTTATTGAACAAAAGTGGTGAACTGCCCCCTTAGAAGATATGAGAAGCAAAGTATCATACGAGATATATCAATTTTAAATAAAAAAAATCTGAAAACTTCGTGAACTGTGACTTTTAGTTATATTGATTTAGAGACATTTAAAAGAAATCTTTCAGATACATATCTCCTTAACACTAAGAAACTTTATAATTTCGTATGAAGCTCTTAATTTGTGGTGTAGCATTATGAAAAATATTTTTCAAACACTATCACTTGTTTTTACAACACTTCATTTGTGTCAAACCAACCGGTTTCGTTAAGAACAAGTAAAATTGCTTTTCATTTATTTTGTAACAAGCAACTTTGTGCATAAAGAATGTAAGAAAAACGAAAGTTCTAAGATACGGGTATTTTGAAATGTAACTTATAAACAAATGTTATACAATAAATCATGTGCTGGGTCAAGTGTGAAGCAGAGAAAGTTACCACCTACTTCCGCTTATAATCATGGGCAAAATAGAGAAAAGATAATGGACAGGAATGAGCAGAATAGAGAAACTAATCCAAGTGGCGCAGGACAGAGATGATTTCACTGCAGTGATCGTCAACGATAAAGGGAACTGATACGGCACCAGAAATAGACGATATACAATATAAAAATTGCAAAAAGTAATTATGGCTTTTCTATGCATTTAGGAGTAAAACTGGAATATTGTAATAATATTCAATATGGAACAAGTGCATGAAATGATTATTAATTTAAATAAGGAAAAGGGAAAAAAAATAGTAAAAATAAATTGAGAATTATTTTTCAAAAAACCAATCTTCAATTGTTTTCAACTTTAAATTCTATGTATTCGTTCTATTATTTTTTTTAAGTACTTAAATGTTTTTGTTCTATTTATGAATTCGTGAAGAAAAACTACATTAAATTTTTTTTGTTTAACGACTGTTTCCAAAAAATGTCCCGTGGGTTTTCTTTAAATTGTACATTATAACTTTAGACATAACAAATCATTAATGTTGTGTAAGAAAAACTAAAGAAGCTTGGCTTATTTTTGACAAACATATATCTACAAAGAAAAACTACCATTCGATGGATATCCAAAAAATATCTAAAAAAATTTTTTAAGGCTTATTTTTTTCATAAATTAGCCTAAGCTCTTAAGTATCCGTTATTGGTTTCGCTTTATTCAAACAAAGTAAACTAACTAACTAACTAACCATCACGCCGTCTCTCCGAAGGGGTAGGCAGAAAGTAAGGTTTTCTTTCCTGACATATTTCTCCCGCTTTCTCAACATTCATACATCGTGTCATGCACGCGCGTCGATTTCTCTGACTGCTCACATGGCCGACATTCAATATTTGATTTATTTTATCGTGCCACGTTTTCCTCGGTCTTCCTCTTTTTCTGGTTTCATTTACATCGTTAACATAGATCGTTACCATCGTTACCATTCTTTCTTCATTCATTCTTTCCATATGTCCAAACCATCCTAATGATTCTTTAATTATTTTGTTCATAACACCATCATTCGCACCGCATTCACTTCTTATATTTTCATTCGACACTCTATCATACACAAAGTGTCTACACATTCGTCTAAGAGATCTCATTACTACAGCATTTATTTTACTTTCTTCCTTCTTTTGCCAGTTCCATGCTTCGCTTCCATACATAAGGGTCGGTAGAAGAACATTTTTAATAACCCTTTATCGTTTTTAAAAATAATTTTAGGGCACTAACGATAAATTTTTGTAATTAAAACACTGAATTTTCCACTTTTGATTTGAAGTGAAAAATAAAACAGTGTTAATTTTTTTAATAATGTAAAAATATTTCACTTTTAATCTTTATTTCTACATTAGTTTAATTTACAGTATTAATTTCTGGTTTAAGGATAAAAAAAAATTATATAAGTCTTCTTCTTCGTGGTTACAATTATGAGGATTGGTCTGCTCTAAGCTTCACTCGTTTCCTCCACTCAGTCCTGTCTGCAGCCAGTCTCTTCATCACTGTTTATTATTTTAATGGGGTTGATTCATATAGATTGAACAGTATATAAGTCAGAGTATTCAAATTCATTAAATTACTGCCCTTACTTTTCAAGTAAAATCGGCGAACGGTTTTTTGTACACTTTAACACAAAGCAGACCAGTTTCCCTTAGAGATCATGTCCATCTGTAGGGTGGGAAATACTGCTGAGGAATTCGCTCTTAAGATTTAAGGATGCCATTACTGAACACAAAAGAGGATGACCATCTGCTGGATTTATTGCGATTGTCCACGCTGTTCTCAGACGGCCCTACTTACTTAGTAACATTGTAATAGTTGTGTATGTTTTCTTTATGCCTGTAATAAAATTTAATATCTTATCTATCACTTGACCACTGCCGTGTCATCAATGAGTTTAAATAATTGACACTTTAACACAATACAATATATTGGAAATGATTGATAATATTTGATTTATTAATACGAATGAAAAGCTCTATTTTCTAGAAAATTTATGATAATTTATGAGAATGACTGTGACATTTTTTTTTATAAATTCATACCAAAAGATTTTTTATAACCCCATAAAAACAATTGTCTTAAATTGCATATTTTTTTTATAGAAGTGGTCGTTTCTCCGTTAAAAAAATATTTTTAAACGATTTGTTTTATTAAAAATATATATATATCGTTAATTCAATGTAATAAATCATTTTCTTCTTTTAATAGATCTAACGATATGTGGCACAGAAATCATGTCTCCCGGGATGATGAGGACCAGCTGTCCCTCAATCTCTTGGGCGGTCTTCCACGTCGGGAGCAAATCACTTGTACAATTATAGAAGTATTGCAAAATTCTTATCTTCAAGATGCAAAGGCAGCTGGTAGCCTAAAAGGAACTTGACGCAGATAGTAACAGGTCAAAATGTATAAAACTAGTGGACGAAGAAAAGAAATAAATGATTAACAAAGTGTTCAATTTGAGATAAGTATTTAACCTGTTTAGTGGCTTAATATTAAGCTAAAATCTTTTGTTTATAATAAGATTAAAAAATAAAAATAAAATTAAGATTCTTGAAAATACAATCGCCTTTATTTCTTTCTTTCTTACAGTATACTCTTAAATACAACAATGTCGTAAATTAGACAATTTTCTGGAAAATTCTAAGCATTAACAGAGAAACGTGTATTTTTATTGGGTTATGGAGTATGTTAAGATAATGTGTTGAGTAAAATAAACCTTTTTTGCTGACGAAAAAAATACACAGAAGCCCGCAATGTGTAGCTTCTAAACAGTTAAATTTTCCCAAATGTTTTCCTTCGGAAAATTTTTGCTGTCACCATAAGCCATGTCGCATTTTTCTCACTTGGAGAATAAAGCTCACTAAAAGGCCGAAAATCAAACTACTGCTCCTGGGAATGGTAGCCTCGTTGGTTTCTTCGAAAGTATTCAATATTTTCAATCAAATTTTCCAATGAAGAATATTTTTTATCAATTAAAACACTGATTTTTATAAATTAAATCGGGTGGTGGTCTAGGAGATAATGGTTTGGCTCGTGATCCAGGGGACTTGGGTTCATGTTTGGACACGACCAGATTTCTTCTTTATAATAATGATATATTTCCTGCTTATATTGAAGAAAATAATTCCTTTTATTTTAATTGTTTTGGCATTATTTTTTTTAATTATTGACTTTTTTGTAGGATTTACACTTTCATTATCAGAGAACGAAATAAAATTACAATAGATATAACAGTATTATGGGATTACACCGTGTAGGGTTCTACATGACTTAATTTTATCAAAACAAATCCAATATTAAAAAAGTTTAAGCATGTTTACATGTTCCTATTTTTTTTAGTTTTCTTTTTTCAACCACTGACTACGTTTATTAATAAGAGTAAAATACAAAAGAAATCAAATACATTCCTAGAACACCAAATAAAAGTATCAAATAAATTCAATTGAAAAGGCAAAAGAAAAACTTCTTACGTCTAAATCAATCAAAGCGTGTGTGTCCGCCACGTGAACATGGATAAGTTTTTCTAGAAGTTTTATGACATTGTATCTCAATAGAGACGAAGATGTAAATTGTTTTTTTGGAAACAGAATATGGTAGGTAGTCGAGGCGTTTACAGGACTTATGACCTGTCATTGGTTTGGTTAAGCGATCGCTTTATGTTTAACAACATTCCCCATTGCGCCCTTCTTACGACCACCACGTCTGACAAATTTTTGAAATAATTAAACAAAACGATGTTTTTTAACTACTTCCACTTTTGTCTTTATTTAGACAGCGACCGGTTTCGCCAGGCTCGCTGTCTAAATAAAGACAAAAATGGAAGTAGTTAAAAAAACATCGTTTTATTTAATTATTATTTAAAATGAACTTCCATCAAGAGATTTCAGTAAAATCATTTAATTATCTTAAAGATTTGTATATATGATACTATGTTAAAAACACTTCACATTTTATAGGTCAATCTACACTAGCGCCATCTATTCAGATTATATTTAAATGGGTAAAATTCAATATTTGTTTACATTAAAAAAAAAAGTTTTATGACAGTTTATGGGAATGACACGTTTCCCCTTTTAAGGTATTTGACAAAAAGACGAATCATGTCATTCCCATAAAATATAATTCTAAAAAACAAACGTTCTTATTCCTATTAATTGTAATTCAATTCATAATTCAAAACAAACCATTTTAATAAATTGAATTTGTTATTATATGATGCTGGTTTTGACGGCTTAGCGTGAGGTCAAAACATTGATGAAATTATTAGGCCATAAATTTTACGTATACACACTTTAATTCATAGTTTATTTTGTTTTAACCACTGATCACTTTTATTGCCAACCGATTCGATACTATGGAGGATTCGCTGAAGTAATGGCGCTTACGAAAATATTGTTTTTACTAATGTATTGTTATGTTTGAAGAGTGATACTGAGTGAAGTACGAGTATGCATATGTTTTTTAATACTAAAATTTATAAACTTTCGTATGAAGCACTTAATTTGTGGTTTGACATTATTAAAAATAATAATAATACTAACAAACTAACTAACTAACCATCACGCCGTCTCCCCGAAGGGGTAGGCAGAAATAATGGACTGCCACACTTTTCTTTCCTGACATATTTCTCTCGCTTCCTCAACATTTATACATCGTGTCATGCACGCGCGTCGATTTCTCTGAATCCTCACATGGCCGACATTCAATATTTGATTTATGTGATCGCGCCACGTTTTCCTCGGTCATCCTCTATTTCTGGTTCCATTTACATCATTAACATATATTTTTTTTACCATTCTTTCTTCATTCATTCTTTCCATGGCAGTGCACAATGGTGTTCTTCTACCGACCCTTATATATGGAAGCGAAGCATGGAACTAGCAAAAGAAGGATGAAAGTATAATAAATGCAGTAGAAATGAGATCTCTTAGACGAATATGTGGATACTCTGTGTATGATAGAGTGTCGAATGAAAATATAAGAAGTGAATGCGGTGCGAATGATTGTGTCATCAAAATAATGAAAGGATCATTAAGATGGTTTGGACATATGGAAAGAATGAATGGAGAAAGAATGGTAAAAAAATTGTATGTTAATGATGTAAATGGAACCAGAAATATAGGAAGGCCGAGGAAAACGTGGCACGATAAAATAAATCAAATATTGAATGTCAGCCATGTGAGGAGTCAGAGAAATCGACGCGCGTGCATGACACGATGTATGAATGTTGAGGAATCAAGAGAAATATGTCAGGAAAGAAAAGTGTGGCAGTCCATTCTTTCTGCCTACCCCTTCGGGGAGACGGCGCGATGGTTAGTTAGTTAGTTAGTTTAGTAATTTGTAAAAACACCGCTTTATTTGGTAACACCAACCGATTTCGCTCCCGCCGGTTCTTCGTCAGGGTGAGAGAGTAAACTAAATATAAGCGAAACCGGTTGATATTACCAAATAAAGTGGTTTTATACAAATTACTAACAGTGTATTATTATTTTACTTAAATTTATGTTCATCCTGGCGCATTTATAAGGATAAGAATATTTCTACTCTAAAGCGGAAAATACTATAATTTTTTTTTTTTTATTCAGTAAGAGCAGCATACAGCGATATCAATATATTAATTAAGAAACTTTAAGAAAAATAATAAATAAAGCCAATTACATGCTACCACAAATACAATAAACAGTTAATTGAATTTAAGCTAAGGCAAAATACGGTCAAACAAAATGATTGAGAGTTAAACATAATAATAGTGGTAGAAATAAGAACAAAATTGAAACTAACTAACTAACTAACCATCACGCCATCTCCCTGTAGGGTAGGCAGAAAGAATGGACTGTCACACTTTTACTGATGCGGCACTCCATCCTCTTTTCGCTCCGCGGGAGACGCGGTGTGATGGGTTGCGAACCTCATCGCCACCAATAGGCATCTCCCGCGCACACTCTGATCGTGCAACACCCACAAAATAAATCTAAAATAAATAATATTAAATACAATGATATAAAATAAAATAACAAAATAAAAATAATTTAACACAAAATGTTCTTTTTAGATGGTGCACATATTGTCTATTTAATTTATGTTCCACGAATCCGTGGTTTTTTTAATTGAGCACATAATGTAATAACACATAATGTTTTTTCTATGTTGCACATGTTGACATGGACGATCCGGACTTTTGTGTTTATTTAATTTATGTTCAACGTATCCACCGTTTTTTTAAATTAGCTATAATTAGGCACTTAACCAGCAAGAACTATTACCAGTAACATATTATAATATCATGTAACATTATGTTTACATCCACGCCGAAAGGTTGCTCCTATCGTTTTTTTGAAGTTTCGTTTGTTCAACTGGAAAACATCGATGTCTCCAAAATACTTGTTGTAGTTGTCACAAATCCTGCACATTGCCGCGCTTTGAGCGTAGTTAGTGCGATAAACAGGGAGATGGAAAACTTGGCTTACGGTGTGTCTTGTGCGAGATGTAAGGGTATTGAGTGTCAATTTGCAAAGAAAAACATACTTAAAAGTGTACAATCTACTTCGAGGCTGTGAATGAACACATTTATTTGGGACATAAAATACAGCTGGGGCGAGATAACCAGACAGCAAACCAGAATAGAAGAGTCTGATTAAGCTAGACAGCGTTCATTTATGGTATTGAGACATTCACAATATCACATAAAAGTGCAAACAAGCTGAGAGTCACACAAAGAGAAATGATTAGAGTCATATTGGGTATTAGTTTGCGGTACAGACTCCGAAATGAGGATATACGAGCCAGGACAAAAGTTTCCGACGTCATCAAGTTGACCCTTCCAAAGTGCCGTTGAGCGGGACACGTTGCTTGTGACCTACATGAAAAATGGGCAAGACAACTGCTGTGACGGTGCCCGAGGACAGAAAAGGGTGGAGTAAGGAACTCGCAGTTGCGTTGACGCGACGATATCCTAAAGATTGCGGGGAGTACCTGGATTTGGATCGCTGAGGATACAAGAGAATAAAAATAAGTCTGCAGTTAATTGAACGAGAAGAAGAAGAAAATATTTCTTTTTAATTTTCTTCAAAAATATCCGACCCCCGTGCCCGTGTGGTAAGTTCTTTGACTGCCACTCCGAAGGTCCCGGGTTCGATTCCCAGCAATGGCAGTGTGATTGTTACACTTTCTTTAGTCTGGTGCGGAATTCACGTGACAATAAAATGGTGACCTTTACATCGATTTGGCTTGCGCTAATTGTAAGGAGCGATTCAGCAAAATAAATTTTATAATAATAATAATATAATAAATAATATCTTAAAAGAGACGAAGACGTAAATTGTTTTTGGAAACAGAATATGGTGGTCGAGGCGTTTACAGGACTAATGACCTACCATTGGTTGGGTTAAGCGATCGCTTTATGTAATACAACATTCCCCATTCCGCCCTTCTTACGACCACCACCAAAGATGTACATATATATGCTACTATGTTGCCAAACACTTCACATTATTTTGTTCAATCTACACTAGAGCCATCTATTAAGATGAGATGTAAGCATTAAGCAAGCCGGAATGGGGAATGTTGTATTACATAAAGCGATCGCTTAATCCAACCAATGAGAGGTCATTAGTCCTGTAACCCCCTCGACCACCATATTCTGTTTCCAAAAACAATTTACGTAGATACAATTAATCCTTAAAAGATTATTAACCCGTAATAGGTAAAATCCAGTATTTGTCTAAAAGTATTTGTATACATTCAAAACAAAACATGTTCAATAATATCTATTTGAAAGTTGAGTTAAGTGTGTATGTATCGTATGCATGTATCATACGTGTTTATTAAATACATCGTATATGCTTGCTTTACAGTTAATTTAATGGGATACACATAAATAATTAGAGACAATCAAGTATAAATTTTAGTGGTGATAAAATGGCCGTTTCCCTCTAATTTTCCGTGGCGTGATGTATATAATGTGTGAAGCTAATTCTTGGCATTCTCGCCCGATAATATGTCAACTAGATCTTTTTTTATAACCTATCCAGTCTTGTTACGAAAAAAGAAAACGCGAAAAGTGGTTTCAAACACAAACGTAGAAAGTATAAATAGTTTGGCATAATATAAGTATTTTTTCTAGTATCAAGTTTAATTTGAGCGTTCTATGCTTCTTGAACAGAAATAATGTAGAATTTAATAACTTTGTCTTCATGTAAATGGTTTTCATTGAAAGAAAACATTTATTTTATGTGGAAATTTTAATTTACTTTATGAAAGAACACTACTTAACATAGATACCTATGTTTATTGTCATTAAAATAAATAATGAAAAATTTGATAAAAATATTTTTTAAATGTATATTTATTTAAAATCCACTAATGTTTGTGTCTTGGACCGTTTTCGGCAGCTCGCTGCCATCTTGAGTGGAACACAAACATTAGTGGATTTTAACTTAGTATACATTTAAAATTTTACTCTAAACTTTACACATCCAATCCGAAGAAAGGATCGTATTAAATTTTGGATCTGAAGATATGCCAGAAATAACCATCAAAGAAATAGAAAATGCCCTGAAACAGATGAAGAACAATAAAGCACCAGGCGTTGCTGGCACAATGCTGTAGTTAAAATATTGTTCAAAAAGGATGACAGCGACGATCTAGAAAATTATCGACCAATCAGCTTGCTCTCACACCTCTATAAACTACTGACGAAAATATTGACAAATCGCTTAACGCAAGAATTTGACGATTATCAACCCGTAGAACAAGCCGGTTTTCGCAAAAATTTTGGTACCAGAGACCACTTACAAACATTGAGACTACTTATCGAAAAGGCTGCTGAGTACAACATCTCTTTACACCTAGCGTTTATCGATTATAAGAAAGCCTTTGACTCAGTGGAAAGGTGGGCAATTATAAAATCACTCCAAAATGACAGAATTGATTCCAGGTATATACGTCTGATGAACTATATATACGAAAATGCGACCATGACCGTAACCATTGAAGATGACAACAAAACAGAAAAGATAAATATACAAAAAGGTGTCCGACAAGGTGACACAATTTCACCAAAACTCTTCACTTTAGCCTTAGAAGACGTTTTTAAAACCTAAAACTGGGATAAAAAAGGTATGAAGATAGATGGTACACATTTGAGTCATCTTAGATTTGCGGACGACATCGTGGTCATTAGTGAGGACATAGACGAACTGACTCAAATGATTGAAGAGTTGCAGGAAGCATAAAAAAAAATAGGCTTAGAAATGAATATAGGAAAAACAAAGATTTTAAGTACTGAAAATAAAAACTTCACTATCGGCAACAGCACCATAGAAAGAGTCAACGAGTACATCTACCTGGGACACAATATTAAATTGGGAAAAGAGAACCAGACAGCGGAAATATCGAGGCGAATAGGGTTGAGCTGGGCAGCTTTCTGCAAATTAAAACACGTCTTTGAAAACAAGGAAACTCCAGTATGTCTGAAGAGAAAAGTTGATGATTCATGCATACTGCCGGTGATGACGTATAGGATGGAAACTATGACCCTCACCAAGAGAAATGTAGAAAGATTGAGAGTCGCGCAACGTTCCATGGAAAGACATATGCTCGGCGTCAGTCTCCGAGATAGAATCAGAAATGAGGAGATTAGACGCCGAAAACGAACATCATGGAACGACTAGCGAGACTGAAGTGGCAATGGGCGGGTCATGTGGCGAGACAGAGTGAGGATAGACGGACCCAGAAAATAATAGGGTGGAGACCATGGGAGAATAGGAGAAACGTC
Organism: Lepidostoma basale; assembly: GCA_022606425.2. Taxonomy (NCBI): domain Eukaryota; kingdom Metazoa; phylum Arthropoda; class Insecta; order Trichoptera; family Lepidostomatidae; genus Lepidostoma; species Lepidostoma basale. The sequence goes on along the minus strand of JAHDVF020000866.1, from coordinate 780,849 downwards.
GGCAGGCCGCAAAAAAGGTGGGCCGACGACATTGCTGCCGTGGGGTAGAAAATGTGGCTACGACTGGCAGGAGATAGAGACGAGTGGAAGGGAAGGGAGGAGGCCTATGTCCAGCAGTGGACCGATAAAGGCTGACGAAGAAGCAAGAAGAAGATACATTAAAAAAAAATACAAATAGGTTCATTATTTACAATGTAACTTCAACCATGAAATTTCAAAAAACAAATTAAATTTATTTAAGTAAACGCCACATATTTCGGAGATAAACATCTCAATATATTTTATTTTATCAGAAATATAAAACTCAAGAAATATGTCACGTAAGCACAGCATTCAATTTTTTTCTCTATCCTAAAAATGTTATGACATTGGTTATTACGTATTATTTCTTATTTTAAAAATAATCATAAGTTAATGTTTTTGTCAATAATATCAAAATATTATCGCTCTAAAACACCCTTGAAATATAATATATTTACGTTAAAAAAAAAGTTTTTCATCTTATCAAAAAGCTACGTATTTTTCATTACCTACATTATTAAAAACTTGTTGTTAAAGAGATTTTTAATACATAGATAATTGGAGGTACTTAATGTTTTCATCGCCTTGCTAAAAGAAAATTTGATTTAAAGTTGTATAAACACTCGAGAATTCACTTTAAGCGTTTAATTAAAAAATGTTTTTTTTTACCGTTATTAATTGAAAAATTCATCAATTTGAAGAGACTTATTTATACCCTGATAGGAAAAATAATACAATACGTAGTGGGTATAATTTAGATTATAAAAAAACTTTTTTTGATAAACTTAATGCGATTTTAGATACTCTGGAATACCATAAAGACTATTTTATTTAAGAAATTGATACACTATTTTTCCACTTTTAACATAATTTTTCTTGAAAAGAAAAATAAACACTTTTCACTAACACAAACAGTTTGTGTATAGCCCTGAGGAAGCTCGCTACAGAGTGATACCGGTTGGCGCTACTTACTCATTACAGTGGTTTATAATACTAAGTGAAAAGTGTTTTATTTTTATTTTTAAATATGCTAAACCACAAAAGTAATATCTTCATATCAAAGCTTATTTCTCTTGGCATGTTTCGAACGTTTTGCACCTGCACCACCGCGAAAATGATATTAACTATTCATATCGTCGTCCCGATTATGAAGGTGTAAAACTTTTGAAATTAATACTTATAAATCAAAACTGAAAAAAAAAAACAATATGATAATTCGTAAAAAAACATTCACCAAAATCGGATGAACCATGGATTGAACGTACAAAAAGAATATTTGTCTCACTTGATATTTGCTGGTGACATTATTCTGTAGACAGAATCTTCCGAACAACTCCAAGAAATGCTGAAAGTTTTAAATGAATCATCCCAAAATCTTGGCCTTAAAATGAATATGACAAAGACAAAAATAAAGACTAACTCACAAATTGAAGTTATTAAAATCAAGAATAAAAATGTAGTAGTGGTGGATAAAAATGTGTACCTAAGACATCTGTTGGCTTTTGGAAGAGGGGGTCAAGTCAAGGAGATCGATAGTAGAATACAGTTCGGTTGGTCTGCATTCAGAAGGCTGGGCAACATTTCGAAGTCGGACATACTACAAAATTTGTAAACAAAAGCGCTAGTGCAATGTGTATTACCTGTGATGACCCATGGATGCGAGACTTGGACGTTCACTCTTTAGCTATTTAAGTAATGCACAAAATTATAATTCCACAACGAGCCATGGAAAGATCCCATCATGGGTATCTCGCTTAAATCAAATCGATCAAGACCATATACCCAACGTGGAGATTAGAAAACGCACCAGGGTCATCGATATAGGGATACGTATTGCGAGGATGAAATAGCAATGGGCTGAAATGTGTGCCGGCGGGATGATGAAAGATGGAGCCAGAGAGTAACCGAATGGAGGTCAAGGTTGGGCCGGAGAAAGAGGCTACCAGGTTATATTGTGCGGACGGCTAGAATGGTGTGAAGAACATTGGGAAATAGCGTAGGGTTGGAGAGGCCTATGTTTCATCCAGCGGTAGATGGAGACAAACTCACGAAGATTTTGAAAAATATATTTGTATTTATATACATTTTTTTATTCATTGGAGAATAGACTGGCGTAATGTGGAGCTTTTTCAAGCTGCAAAGTATTGAAACACCTTCTCTTAAACAGGGATGAGTGGATTCAAAAATATGTACTATAATTCTAAATATACCTGTAATAAAAAAAATTACAGTCACATTAAAAATATTGAAATTTTGCATTATACGTGTCTAGGATATTAGTTTATTATTGTATTTTTTGGGATAATTTTAACTTGATTAAAAATCCTTTAGTAATTGATTATATGAATATTGGATCAACTCCAGTGTTTGGAGCTTTTCATCATATTTTTTAATTACAAAATGTAGTAATATTGAGCTCCGCGAAAGGTCTCGGGATTTAAAACAATGATAATCCGAAAGATTAGTTTCCCCTGAGTGGTTAGTCTACTAAAAAGAAAAATGAGAAATTTTTCGAGTCCGCTACGAGCGTGCCGGTGTCATAATGGGGGACCCGAGGGAGACCAGAAGTTGAACAATATGAGAGGGAGCACTAGTTAAAAAAATGAACTTGGGAAATGTTAAAATAGACGTTCGAATTGTTATATTATTCTTATCTTTCTATTAATTATTCGCTATGTTCAAACAGGATATCGATTTTGGTCCTGTGATGAAGATTTTCAACATTCTAACTGGTTGTCTTATTCAATGCTCAATAAACACTGATGATAATCGAACAAATATAATTAAGTAATCTAGTGTAATTTCCAATTCGTAAGGTACGTGTAATTTATAACAAATTAAAAAATAGATATTGTTAAATGTAAGTCTTATTTAACAATTAAATTAATTATATATTATAAAATATATGATATTTATGTAAAAAATGAGTTGTTTATTACTGTTTAAAAGTATCACATTTTTAACGGAATTATTATTTTTTTTTTTTCAATTTTTGTTTATATCATTACATCGCAGCCTTAATTGATTTAAATCGTATAGCAATTATATAGATTTTCATGACATGTAATAAGTATGTAGTTAATTTATGCCATCTTGTTGTCACGTGAATTATACGTCAGGACAAAGACAGTGTGTGAATCACATTTCCACCGCTGGGAATCGTAAAGGAACCTTCGGTGTGGCAGTGAAAGCTGCTACCAATGTGGTAATAATCAATAATTTGGTAATTCGTCAATAACTATTATATGAAAACAGTATTTGAAATAATCGATGCTTTTTAACTACCTCCATTTTTGTCTTTATTTCGACGGCGACCGGGTTCTTCTGGCTGTTGAAATAAAGACAAAAGTGGAAGTAGTTAAAAAATAGCATCGTTTTATTTCATTATTCTTTAAAACAAACTTCCATCCAATCAAATAAAGAAATTTCAGTAAAACGTTTCGATTAATGATGAAAATATTTTTTTCTCAACAGATTTTAAAAAATTCTAAACCATTTATTTGCTAATTTTGTATACATTTCAAATATTTGTTCTCGAAAGAGAATTCGGGAAATTTAAATGAAGGTAGATTAAGTGAGAGAAATGTCTATATTATTGTCATGGAATTCCACAGCATTGTCGCCCTTATTTTATCATAGAACTGACAGAATTCTGTAAATTCTTACGAAATGGCATTTCTGAAATGTTTTGATTTATTGTTTTTAAGGTTCAAATATAAGAAAAACGGCTTCAAAGACTCTAGAACATTTTGAACTGATTGCACCGAGTGTCACGTTCCTCCGTGAAGAAAATCATATTTTATGCATTCCAGAGCATTCTTGTATGCGGAAAAGAGTTTGTTTATCGGTAGCTAGTTGATGAGAGACTTACATCTACTTCTGCACCAAAATAAATCCGTTTCGCTGGCCGCTGGAGCGAGTTGATGGTCTATTAATAAGCCGTGTACACATCACAATGGCCGTGGTCAAGGCGGGAAATCAGCTAAATACTGACGCCATCTTGTTAATCTGTCCAAAACACAATGCACGTCACTTTTTTAATCGTGCTCCGGCCAGACAGGGCGTGTCACCCTCCCATTATTTTGTGAATACACAGTGAATGTAAACAGCACTTAAGGTTATTATTTTAATAAGACGCTGAATCTATGACGAGTATTTAAAATAATATTACAATCCGAACATTTGGGGAAGACTTTTTCCTTATTAACCGTCGCGTTGCCATGTGGTAAATTGAGTTTCCACTGCCAATTTAAAGTTGATTTTCTTAAAACCTATGGACCCTAATATTATAAAAAAAATTGTAATCCTCCATTGAAGTGTTCTCAATATTTCGTAATAAAAAAAAAGCAAAAAATTACTTCCTTCATCCCAAAAAAAAATATTTTCTAAGACTGCCCTCACCTTCATTCGTGTTAAGGTAGAATTTGTTTTGCTAATATTTACAACTTTATCAAAAGTGACAAATACTTACTCGCTGTTTTGAACGTATTATAAATTATATCTTTGACCTTTTCAATAGGTACGTAATAATACCGACTGGATGAAAACGCAGCACGTAAGTTAATAATATCAGAACTGTGAAAATATTAACACTTTACCAAAAGGGACAAATATTAATACGTACTCGTTGTCTTGAACGTACTATACATTTTGCCTAGGTGCCTTTATCTTCGCCCCGCCGGCCCGGCGTGCAGACAAGTTTCGACCCGACCCGACGATTTTTAGTCGCCCGTATGCTATGACGCATTACATATCAGAAATCGCATGGTTCCAGAAAAAAATTAATAATGATATGTTTTTCAAATAATCCATGTATGTTATAGATATCGATCTATTCCTAATGAAATTCCCTACAAGATGACATAAATTAAATTTTGATTCATCTAGTCATATGCTTGATATTTAGATAAAGTTAGCGGTAAACTGAACTTACCACATGGGAGCAAGCGTTTTGTTTTGAACACGGTACGTTAAGGGTTAATATGATTTATATCTTGAAATACCAATCTACTAAACCTCTTCTTCTTCTGCTTTATTTAGGACTGTGTCCTGTTATTTTTCGCCATCTTTTAGGTGGTCTTCCTGCCGGTCGATTTCCTGTTGGTACTTTATTTGCAGCTATATTGATCACTCTTTCAGAACATGCTCCTTCAACATGATCTCTCCAGTAGCGTCTTCTCAGTCTTTCCCATTGCACGACATTTTCTACATTGCTTTTTACATAAAGCTTTAAACCATGGATAATGAATATTTAATAATAATTAAAACTGTTAAATTAATATGATTTCGTTTTTTGTATCAGAATTGTATTTTATTTTACGCGACAGCTGTTTCATCAACCTATGTTGACATCATCGGGTGTTACAATATGTTATTGTAACACCTGATGATGTCAACAAAGGTTGATGAAACAGCCGTCGCGTAAAATAAAATACAATTGTGATACAAGAAACAAAGTTAAATTAATTTAACAGTTTTTAAATGTTAAGGTATCACAGTATTTCGGCCAAAACAATGGGCTATTAAATAATAATTAATTAATTAGAGTAATAAAGCATTATTTAAAAAATGTTATGCTGGGACCAAGCCAAGATGAAGCACTGTGAATTTTAATTATATTAAAATTGTTATATGCTGCGGGGTTTATCAATTCTAAAGTTTACGCCAATAAAACGACTTCCTTGGCGCATTTGAAAGAAAATATTTGTCACGAAATGGCAGCCATCACGGAGTCTACCTGCCAAGCCGTCATATGAAATTTTACTGTTCGACTAAATGAGTGCCACGAACGCGAAGGTTTACATATGGACGATATTATTTTTAAGAAATAAGTTCCCAAATAATGTACTTTAATAATAAATTAATTATTTTTTTCGATAAATGGCTTACTTTTTTTAATTGATCCACTAAATATAAACTTTATTTTGAGACATCATTTATAAAATGCACCATATTTTTGCTGAAACCCAGTCCAATGATAGAAAATTCGAGCGTCAGTGGAATGTCCTTCTAGTACAACGGTTCCCAAACTTTTTTGTTCCGTGGACCCCTTGCTGTTTATTTTATTTTATGCAAACCCCTTACTTTCGTAATACTGTTTTTTTTTTACAAATTCACTTAAGAAAAAATGTTACACATTTTTATTATTATGGAAGTAACGTAATAAATAATAACAAATATTTTTCGTTGGCGATCTTTTTTTTAGCTCATCAGTGACTTCCGGTCAGTAGAATTTGGCGGCGACTTTTCCTTTTCTTAGCTCATCAGCGACTTCCGGCCAGTAGAATTCGGTCAATTTTTTTAGCTCATTCGAAAAATCGTACATTAGATTTTCCCGAAGTAGCAAAAAAAAATATGGTCACCGCCGAATTGTACTGACCGGAAGTTGCTGTTAAGCTAAAAAAAGAGGTCAACAGTGAAAAATATCCGCGGACCCCCTGACGTTGATCAGGGACCCCCAAATCAATTTAATTTTCCGCGGACCCCCTGAAAGATCCCAGGGACCCCGTACGGACCACTTTGGAAACCACTGTTCGAGTAGATCCAGTTTTTTTCTAAGGGACTCACTGATTCCTGAAATTTATCTACTTGGCTGTAGAGTACTTGAAATTTCTCAAGTGTACATAAGAGTGGAACCAATTGTATAAATCACATTTCTTTCATGTATCGATATCGAATATTTTACTCATTATATATGTATGTGCTGTGTAAGAAGGATATGTATATAACTAAAGGTTCATATCACATGCTTTTTTTTGCTTAAGTAAACATAGAAACTTGTCGAGTATAGTTAAAAGGTCAGAAGAAATTGGGTAAAGTTGAGTGGGCGAAAATCTTTTCTAAGAGAAATTTTCAAACCAAAAATTATGGTTATATAAGATTTAGTGTTTTTTTATTTTATTGTGTTAATATTTGATTTTGAAATTGTTTCAATTAAAGAGAAATACAACATCTTTGTCATGATTAAGTTGATTTTTTACATAGTTTTGTATGAAACAATTATATATTTGCCTAAAAAGCACATAAGTTGTGGAATAAATTCACCGGAACTTCGTTTGGGTCACAGACTCCTTACGTGGTCAACATTTAATATTTGATTGATTTAATTTTGCCATGTTTTCCTCAGCCTTCCCCTTTTTAAGATGACATGTACTTTCATCACCATGCTGTCTAAACTTATTATTTCCATGCGTCCTTACCATCTGAGCGAGCCTTTCATTATTTTGTTTACAAAACTTTCATTCGCACTTCCACATACATATTTATTAGACATTCGTCTAAAAGATCTTATTTTTACTGCATTTATTCTACTTTTATCCTTTTATCTTTAGGCTTATTAAATTATGATATATATGTATATGTATGTAATAATATGTAACTATATATATATGTATATATATATATATGTAATATTTTTACTGCATGTTATATTATATATATATATATATATATACTATATATATATATATATATATATATATATATATATATTATGTATATATAAATGTTTTCAAATATATATATATAATATATGATATATATATTTGAATTATATATATATATATATATATATATATATATATATATATATATATATATATATAATATATATATATATATATATATACTATATATATATATATATATATATATATATATATATATATATATATATATATATATATATATATATATATATATATATATATATATATATAATATATATATATATATATATATATATATATATATATATATATATACTCGTGTGTAAATCTAAAACTACACGATTTTTGAAAAACTTAAACCTCCAACACTGTGGAATTTCGATTTTTTTATGAATAAAAACACATTTGACGACCCTCGTGGCCGAGTGATAAGTGCATTGACTACCAACCCGAAGGTCCCGGGTTCGATTCCCGGAAATGGCAGCGTGATTGTTACACTGTCTCTGGTCTGGTGTAGAATTCACGTGACAATAAAATTGCGAGAGATTAGCTACCTATCACATGTCACGAGAAACAAATTTTCTTTACCCTTTACATCGATTTAGCTCGTGCTGTAATGATGTAAAGAGCGATTCAACAAAATAATTATAATTTGAGCTTATTTTTCTTAACGTATTTCGAAGGTTTCACACTAAAATAATTAACTAACGAAAATACTTTTAACAAAAAATGCTTCATATATTTTGTTATCATGTTCCTTTATTCAAAATTGTATTCTTTCCTTGACGATAATTGTACGGATTTTTGCCTATTTATAGTATGATCAATCACAAGTATGGAAAATCTTATTTTTCATATTTATTATTGTATTTTATTGATAGCATAACTATTGAGCAAGAATATGGAATGCATTGAAAAGATTGCCGACTGTAATCTTCACCTTGGATGAAAATAAATATTTTAAAGACTCGAGTCGTTGATGTACTAAAGTATGGTGTTTGTGCATGTGTGGTGATATAAAAATGGTAAACAAGGAACTGAACACACCCCTGTGGAAGAGGCGATAATAAAACAAAGCATTTTATGTTTTATGCATGCACATAACTTTGTATACAAATATACGTAAAACTAAAAAAGGATCTCCATGTTTACACAATATTGCGAAACTTATACAAATAACCAAAAACACTGTAAATCTAGAATGAAATGTCCATCTTGAATTATTAAATTTAATATGTAAATTATTATTTTTTTATTTTTTATATTTCACAATCTATTAAATTCCTCACTGGTTTTCTCAGATATCTGATATCCGCAGTATATCAATAGTTAAATCAATTGATTAAACCATTATGTATACTTATGATCATTTTTTCAAAGAGACAATTAGATGAAAGCCGAAAGAATTTTGTAAAAAAATAAGTAATCGATCATACAATAATGTTAAGAATATACACGTAAGATTTCAGCTCATACGAGTATACGATTACTTATCAAATAAAATATTACATTACATTGCGTTGCAAAATATAATATTTGAACTCTGAAAATAAAAAAAATTATTATAAAGAACTAAAAAAATAAAATATATAAAAATATATTTTTGAAGCGCAGGATAGAAATGCTTTTTCTGCAATGATAGCTATTGTTGGCGGGACATGACACGGCACCGGAAGAAGAAGAATATTGATCAATTAAATGAAAGTGAATGTGGTGTACGTTATGCAGTGAATAAAAAACTAATTTCACAAGACTGAAGTATGTGTGGCACGACCAAAATTTTTTATTTTTTATTTCGAAGAGTCGAACAAATAGCATGTGTATAGTACTTATTCAAAATTCCCGCAGAATTCAAGGCTTGTTAAGATAAAGGATCACAACAATTTTAAAAGGTTGTTTGGAAGTTAGATACTTAAGCGGGAAGTGAAAAAAATGTTTTTGAATTTAATATCAAGAGAACAAAAAGGCATAATTAACTAAGTGTAATTTTTTATGTACTTATTCCCTCAAAGGACCCGTTTATTTAAAAAACGAATAAATTAACTTAAGATTTTAAACTGGGAAATTCCATAATTATGATTTTATAAATTAAAACGTAATATTGATCTCTCGGTGATAAAGTTAAAATATCTTCGAAAAGCGTCAAAAATAATAAACTGAAAAGTGAAACACATTTTATTAATTCATTAAATTACCATAGTTTGAAACATGTTAATATCGTTTGAAAAACAATATTTATTATTTAATAACAAATATGTTCGCTGTTACTATAATAAATATGTAAAAATAATTACCTGCACAAACTTCGGATCAATATTGTTCTACATTCCATCACGCGGAGCATCATCTGCCTTTAGAAAAGAGCAATAGAACTTAGAACTTAGAATTCTATCGCCTTAAAGGCGGGCCACACTGTGGATAAACATCGGTTGTACAGGACTTCTATTTCATTCTACGCCGGGTAAAATAATGCGAGGAAGAGAGATAAACGTACCATGTTTGGTTGTGCATGTTTGTTTGTTGCACATGGTACGTTTATCTCTCTTCCTCGCATTATTTTACCCGACGTAGAATGAGATAGATAACTGTTTGAATAAACACGAATCCCTATGGATTTCACGTGTTTATGCGGTTTGTTTATCAGTGTGGCCCGCACTTTAGGTGTCACGGAATCAGTGTCACGGACATTCTGTTTACATTGATTCGAGTTACAATAATATGAATTTTATCTGTCAGGGTTGACGTGTATCCTATTAGTACTTTAGTTAGTGTTTCTTGAACAATGATGTAAAACTAAATACAGTGTACATAATTTTTAATTGTATCTCAATAGAGACGAAGAAACAAACTGGAAACTGAATATGGATGATCAAGGTGTTTACAGGACTTATGACCTGTCATTGGTAGGTATACATTTCACAAATACAGTGTACATATTTTCAAAAAAAAGTTTTTTGATTTAATTTTATACTTTTTTTATATAACGGACTTTCGGCTTTAACGGATACGCCCTCCCCCCAGTTAGTCAGTTATATCGAGGTTTTACTGTATTGGAGCTTTAAAAATAGTTATTGAAAACAAGAATTTATCAATGAAAGCGAAAATGGACGTTCACAATGAAGTTCTGGTCCCAACCTTTATGAATGGAAGCGAAGCATGGAACTGGCAGAAGAAAGATAAGAGCAGAAATAATGCGGTAGAGATGAGGTCAAATTGACAGAGGAACAAATACACAAAGATTCGAAAAATTATGAAAAAAATTGACATTTGATATATTTGACATTTGATAACACCTGACGACATCTATTTCATCAACATTGGTTGATGAAACAGATGTCGTAAAATAAATGCAATTGTGATATAAAACAAAGTTTTTGCATTAACAGTTATAAAATGTTAAAATATCATAGAGTTTCGGCCAAAACAATGGACTATCTAAAACTAAATATAAAATAATTAACAAAAATGAAAACGTATTTTTTTAAGATTGTTTAATTTTATGGAAATGACGCATTTCACCTTGCTTAATCATTATCACATAACGTCTAGAAAAAATACGTTTTTATTCCTATTAATTATTAATACGTTATCAGAATATAGCTAGTAATTTGAAAGCTTTGCTTTATCCATACCAACCAACAGAATATAGCTAGTAATTTGAAAGCTTTGCTTTATCCATACCAAAAAAATTTTTTTTTTGTAAATATGGTTGGTTACAATTGTTTCATTAAACATTCTTTGTGTTACATTGACATTGTTAAATGTATTTAATTATTAAACGATTCCATATATTGTACTAGCATTTGAAATGTGGCTCCATAGCCGAATGCTCAGAGTTCCCTGGACAGACATAGACCAATACCGATGTCCTGAGGCGAGCTAGAGTTGACAGGGAATTGTTATCATCTATCAAGGTTCGAAAGATCTCACATCTGGGTCATATACTGCGTGGGGAAAAGTACCACCTTCTTCAGCTGATATTGGAGGGGAAAATTGAGGGACGCCGAGGGCCCGGAAGGAGACAAATGTCCTGGCTGCGAAACGTGAGGGGGTGGACCGGTATCCGAAGTGTAGACAGGGCACTTGAAGGAAGATATATTGTACAAATCGTTTTTAATATAATATTTATTTAACTATACTGGAACTTGCTCACATACAAATATTAAGTTCGTATTATTAAAGTTAACTGAAGTACACTTCAGACCTGATACGATTATGTAAATATCTTAACAGTATTATTTGTTTGAGTTGTCATCGCAAACAAAAACCTATCCAAAAAAGCTAGCATCGCAAACAAAGCAGTGCACAATGGTGTTCTTCTACCGACCCTTATGTATGGAAGCGAAGCACGGAACTGGCAAAGGAAGGATGATAGTATAATAAATGCAGTAGAAATGAGATCTCTTAGACGAATGTGTGGATATTCTGTGTATGATAGAGTGTCGAATGAAAATATAAGAAGTGAATGCGGTGCGAATGATGGTGTCATGAACAAAATAATGAAAGGATCATTAAGATGGTTTGGACATATGGAAAGAATGAATGAAGAAAGAATGGTAAAAAAATTATATGTTAATGATGTAAATGGTACCAGAAATAGAGGAAGACCGAGGAAAACGTGGCGAGATTTCATAAACGGCTGTATATGCGAGACTGTCTTTTGAAATTCCAAAAAAACTTTTTTGTTGCCAAGAATGAAATGCGAATTACGAATTGATATATTATATTTCAAGCCATCTCGCACTAAAGCTTCTTTGGTTTTATCGCTACTGTTTCATTAGTCCCATTACATTTTGAAATCTCGATAACTTGAAGAGTTACACAACTACTGTTTCTCTCCCAAACCATTGCTGCTTTGACTTTGATCATTATATCCCTCTTTTCCAACATACGTAGTTGTATTTATACACACATACAAAGTAGGGGCTACAATGTACAATTCGATCCTTTAGAAACTTAATTTATCGTCAATTTCCTGGGTAGGGCTCAGATAATCGGATCGCTTTCCCGTCAGACTATTCCCAGCATTAATCTTTTTTCCTTTAGCTACAAGATTCGAAGAAAACCTTAAATGTTTCGAATGAAATAATTAATTGTTACATTTTTTAATACTTTTTAATACAGTCTAGCACTAGTTGGTGTTTATAAATAAGTTTTTTTGCACCTGCGGCAAAGTAGATAAATACAATTATTTTAAAAACAAATATATACATTCCCTACAACAACAATATAGCTAAAATCTATCATCAACTTTTATAATTCAGATTACATCTCGCCTGCAAAAATTACAACATGACGATCTCTATCGAAAAAGCCAAAATATTAGGTCCTTACATATGAAATTGGCGTTTTGTACGGGAGGAACATAAAGTTGATTTTTTTTAAATATAATATATTTATTTAATCAAAGTATCTACCATTGCTATCTATGCACTTTTGCCATCTCATAGGTAGTTCATCGATCCCTTTACTAAAAAAACCATTCGGACGGGAATCAATAAAATCTTTGAAGTCGCTTTGGACTGCCCCATCGGAGTTGAATTTTTTCCCTTGCAAGAAGTTATCCAAATTTCGAAAAAAATAACAATCTGTTGGGGCAAGGTCCGGAGAGTACGGTGGATGTCATAGACATTCCAATGTAAGCTCTTCTAATTTGGTAGCCGTCTGTTGTGCAGTGTGTGGTCAAGCGTTATCATGAAGCAGCAGTGGCCTAGAGCGATTAACCAGCCTCGGTTGTTTAGCAGCTAGCTTTTCCATCATGGTTTGCAATTGCTGACAATAGACATCTGCCGTAATCGTCTGGCCAGATTTAAGAAAGCTGTAGTGAACGACACCAGCACTAGTCCACCAAACGCTCACAAGTAACTTTTTTGGAGTCAATTTTTGCTTGGGGCATGGTTTGGCTGGTTTGGCAGGGTTCAGCCATTGCGATGAGCGCTTCCGATTATCATACAGGATCCACTTTTCATCACAGGTAATGATTCGATTCAAAATCCCTTCATTATTGTGCCGGTTGAGTAATGCAACGCAGCAGTCAACGCGCGTTTGTTGATTTGCTTCACTCAATTCGTGAGGTACCCACCTTTCAAGCTTTTTCACCTTCCCAATTTGCTTCAAGTGGATAAAAACAGTTTTATCACTAACACCGCAGCCTGCAGCTAACTCGGACGTGGTTTGCGATGGATCCGCTTCCACAACAGCCTTCCATTCTTCATTATCAACTTTGGTCTCCGGCTGTCCACGAGGCTTGTTCTGCAGGTCGAAATTTCCAGAACGAAAACGTTGGAACCAAAAACACACTGCGTTTTCTTTTGCGGCACCGTCGCCATACACATCATTAATCCTTTGAGCCGTTTCTGCAGCGCTGGTGCCACGGTGGAACTCGTACTCGTAAATAACGCGATATTTCAAGTTTTCCATTTTGTAAACTGAGTGACGCAAAGAAAAAAAACAATTGAGGAAAAAACAAATGAATTATAATTTTCGAAATACAAATACTTGAGTAAATAGCTGTATAAATTTGAATTTGGAATTCCTAACCAAAGAGAAGATATTTGAGATCAAAGTTGCCAGTACGGCAAAACGCCAATTTCATATGTAAGGACCTAATATATGACATTTTCCAAAACACCCAAAACATGTAACTTGGTTATAGAGAATCAACCTATAGAACAGGCATAAACCTGGTGGGAAGAGCTGATCTGCGGGAAGAAATACAAGCCCAAGTAAACACGGCAGCTGCAATCTCTGATGCTCTATCCACAATATGGAAAAAAACAAGGATATGGTCATAAAGAGAAAGATAAGAATCTATATAGCATGCATAAGACCGATAATAACATATGGCGTCGAAGCAAGGGCAAACAAAGCAAGGACCAAACAAGTTTTAAAGACTTCCGAGATGAAGACACCAAGGGCGATAGCAGGCAAGACACTGAAAGATCGCGTGAGGAAGACCAGAATAAGAGAGATATGTCAGGTTGAGAATATTAAAAGATGGAACAGACAGCAAAGAAAGGACTGGCACGTCATGTTTAAAGAATGGACACCACCAGACTTCCCTATATTGCCTTAAATAAACAACCTTAAGGGACTCGTCCTCGTGGTAGACCTTCTAAAATATGGAAGGGCAACTGGAAGTCTACCTCACAGGAGGGGCCACAGTCTGGAGATTGATCTACTACATAGGTATACAACAAGGAAGAATAAGAAGAATAACTATTATTCATTTGGTTTAACAAATAAATAGAGTCATAATGTTGACATGGATCACAAATCAAACGTATTCGTGAGTAGCTACTGTTATATGAATTAGTTTTGAAGGCTGTTCCGTTTCGGATAAAAGCAGTACTTTCCCAGTTTCCTGGGCTTTTCTAGCGTTCCTTACGCTCGGTCACACATGTAAATAAAGGGCTCGGGATTTTTATACGAAAGAAGGGAAATAGCCGAAATATTGGTTCGTGAAATATTATAATGGGGTACAACATTTTTTCTAAAAGAAAATCAGAATATATTGTACTGTAAACATGGGTGATTTTACCTGAATAATCTTATTTAGACCGATTTCGTTTGTATGAGTGGTGTATAAAGTACAGAAACCATAATGAAATTTAAGAAAGAAATGTATTATATTTTAGATAAACCCATAAGATTCGGAAACCAAACTAACAGCTAACGAAATGACGTAATTTTAAATTATGTTCTTCTTCTTGTTAAGAGGGTTTGTCCTCCTGCGAAGTCGATTCCCAGCTTGACATGGGTAATTTTTTTTAGTATTATGTATTTGTTACCCATATTTATCTTGCTGTTTTATGTATCTCAAATATTTCTTTCTAAACTGACAAATTTCTATAGTTTCCTTCACATTTATAGAATGAAAAGAATAAAAAGAATGATTATTTAATAACATTAGTAACTTTTTCTTTTTTACATACTTTGTATATGCAACACTAACTTTTTAAAAATTTAAATTAAATATCAGACATGTTTCAGACAACACGGTCCTTCCTCAGTGATATTATAAAGATATTTAATATATTATAAAATTATTTACAAATATAATCAGTTTTGACAGATGTTAAAGCTGATAACATCTGTCAAAACTGTAAACAATTTTATATTAATATCTTTATAATATCACTGCGGAAGGACCGGGTTGGCCGAAACATGACTGATATATATTTTTTAATGTTAGTGTATATAGTACA
This sequence comes from Lepidostoma basale, assembly GCA_022606425.2. Lineage (NCBI taxonomy): Eukaryota > Metazoa > Arthropoda > Insecta > Trichoptera > Lepidostomatidae > Lepidostoma > Lepidostoma basale. Next base: position 765,173 of record JAHDVF020000866.1, on the reverse strand, counting down.
GAGTATATAAAAAAGAAAAAGACAAATAAAACTTCGACAACACAAAGTATGGCGAACATACAAGAAACATTAGTAACACTTGAAGCATTTTGTGTTGTTGCATTAACAAATATTATTTAAAACACTGTAATTTTTCACAAGATTTTATTTGTTATAAGAACCAAACCGGTTTCGCTCCTACCGGAGTATAAGAGAAAGGAGTCCAAACTTGCAGAAGACTAAATTAATGATAGGAGTAATTTACATTAGTAAACTATGGGAAGGATGTAGTGAGCGTCATATGCTACACGGACGATGCTGCACTGATAGCAGAGTCGGAAGATGAACTGCAAAGACTTTTAAATAGATTTCAGACATCGGTCGCCAAATTCAATATGATGATCTCAGTTGAAAAAACAAAAACCACGACATTCTCAAAAAAACCCTTAGGATGCAGGATTTCCTTAAATGACAGAATGCTGGAACAGGTTGCAAAGTTTATATATCTGGGAGTGGATCTGCTCAGTCAAAATGATCTTGTCAGTGACACAATAGGACAAGTCAACAAGGCTTCGGCGGTATCAGGTTGTCTCAAGGATATAATATGGAAAAACAAGTATATGAGAACTGAAAGTAAGGTCAGAATATATAAAACCTGCGTAAGGCCTATACTGACATATAGCATTGTGACAAAAAAACGGATACCACAAGAACGAAGGCCAAAGTACGGGTGGCAGGGATAAGGACGCTGAGGATGATACAGGAAGGACTATCCAAGATAGGGTGAGGAACACGGCGATCCGCGAGATCTGTAAGGTGGAGGATGTCGTGAGATAGGGCAGACAACGCAGAAGATACTAGAATGCGCACGTGCAGAGGATGGATCCCACTAGAATCCCACACGCTGTGGCGCATCAGATTCCTGCCGACTGCCGTCCCCCCGGAAGACCGCCGAAGAGATGGAGAGATAGTTGGGAGTCAACCTCCCAAGAGAAGCCAGCCTGATTTCAGGAACAGACCAAAGGTCTATAAGGAGAAGAAGAAGAAGAAGAAAAGGAAGAAAAAGTAAACTGTGATATTCAAGTTTTTTTTACAATTAAAAGAAGATTTACAAATGTAATTTACTATTTATTTATTATACCAAAAATATATATATCATAACTCTTTTGCATCTGCTGCGGAATCATACTTTTGTTCTATAACAAAAACTTGCTTGTGGGTGTAATTACATGTGATTTAACTATACAATACAAAACGAAAAAAGTAATGATACCTGGATTACACACACCGTTGAACCAAAGTAAAGGGATATAAAAAATGAATATTCGCATTTGAATATGTGTTAATAGAAAGTATGGAAATAAAAGTCCCTTTTTATTAACATTTTACGATGATACAGAACATTAGATAAGGACATTATTTCCTACCTCAAGTTTACAGGTTGGTACTTTTGATGGTGTGAAAGCCATAAATAAAATTAAAACTTATGCTCATGGAATGAAAAAAAAGTAATAAAACATACAGTAATGTTGCGATTTACACGTATAATTATTATCTTCTTATAATTTGAATTAGGAGTCGTTTTTGAAAATTCAATTTTTTAAAGCCTGTGGTCTCAGTCAGAACTTAAACTTATTAACCTCATCATCATCTTATGTCGTCAAATTAAGATTGCCTAATTTTATACAAAAAACTTTACGTGAGTGGCTAAAAATATATAATTTTATATTAATCCATCGTTTTGGCCGAAACGCTATGAAACTTTAATATTATAAAATGTTAAATTAAAAATCTTTGTTTTATGTATCACAATTGTATTTTTATTTTAGGCGACAGCTGTTTCGTCGATCTATGGTGACATCATCAGGTGTTACAAAAATACCTAAAATATATATATATATATTTTTTTTTTAAAATATTTTTGTAACACCTGATGATGTCGAAACAGGTGTCGCGTTGGTTGACGAAACAGGTGTCGCGTAAAATAAAAAATACGATTGTGATAAATAAAACAAAGTTTTTTAATTTATCAGTTTCTTATATTTTTTTCTCAAAATTATTGTATTAAATTATTGTAAAAAATTGTGATACCATAAATAGCGTTTTATACGTTAACAGTTAATAATTGTACAGTATCTCTAAAATATCATTTAAAATATGCCTTAAATGTTATTACCATATATTAAACGTACTTATTTTTGGAAAAACTAAAAAATTGACTAACTGTGTCATCTTTAGATTTTATACTATATGAAAAGCAACGAGAAACCGCCACATTAAAAAGGCCTAAATGGTATCTCGAGAACCAGCAAAAGATGTAAATAGAATTTGATGAAAACCGACGACGTGCTATCAGACAGTGTTCAAGAATTTTAGGAACATAGCCCAAAGAGATCAGCATCAGTCGCGTGCCTAGGGTCAACCAGTAAGGCAAGCCAAGGAAATATTAATAAATATTCGTAAAGAAATCAAATAATCTTTCTTTTCATAACATTTCTGTACATAACGTTAATGACAGATAACATTCTGACAATAGAAATGAAGTTCGTTACACATCGAATAGTAACATACTTCAGAATGATAAAGCCCGGCTTCAAATCCATACAAACAATTATATACATCTTCTGGTATATATGCACCTATCTATATGATTACAAGCCAAAAATACATAAGTGCGACAAAGACCCCTTTACATTTTACAAGCCTAATATGAAGCCCATCGAAAACATGAAACAAAACATATTGACGTAGGCGATTTCGTGGGCGTCTCACCTACGGTACGTATGAGTGAAATAAAATACGGCGCGTAGGAGTGAAACAAAACATACACGTAGGTAATTTCTGCACATTCATTTCCAACTCAACGAATTAAATCGCGTTAGTGTCCTCGCGCGAAATTCAAAATCTTATTTTATTCGTAGACGGCTCAAACGCGCAAAAACATTGTTTCAATATAGATTTTTTAAGGCAAACCCGGCTTCTCGGCTTGTATGAAAGTACCGCCACTGATCAGCATAACCTTGAAAAGCTCATCACCATGGGCAAAGTGAAGGGAAAGCAACCACAAGGATGAACACGACCCTCAATCATGAGGAATACTATTAATCAGTTATCGCTGCGCCTAATAATTTCAACACTAAAAATAGATTATTCAGTAAGTTTTTAAGGATTAATTGTATCTCAATAGAAACGAAGATGTAAATTGTTTTTTTTTTTTTTTAAATAGAATATGGTGGTTGAGGCGTTTACAGGACTCTTGACCTGTCATTGGTTGGCTTAAGCGATCGCTTTATGTTAACAACATTACCCATTCATCCCTTCTTACGACCACCACGTCTGACAAATTTTTGAAAGATGTATATATGCTACTATGTTGAGACACACAATTTACATTTAAAAACAATTTACGTCTTCGTCTCTATTGAGATAAAATATCAATTAATCCTTAAAAATGATAAACCCGCAATGGGTAAAATCCAGTATTTGTATACATTCAAAAAACAAATTATTCAGTAAGTATTAAAGATTCTAGGAGATCTATCGAAATCTAGAAAACTTAGCCCGCCGTGTAAGAAATCTCATTACTTATTCATTTTGTGTAATAGATTGTACTTGCTGAATGAATTTAACGTAAATTACAGTGTAACGAATTACAGGACCATTATTTGTATCAAATATAACTAACGTGTACGTAGAATAACACAAAATCCGGTCATTTAAATGCAAACAAATACGCAACGGCATCCCGAAGGCCGTAGATCCTTAAGATTTGAATTCGCAAATTGCTTTTTTTTAGTTTGCAGTACGGGAGTACTCAACATATTCAGAACCGATATAAAACTTTCTGACTAAAATATAAAAATGAAGAACGCTAGTTAACCACCCAACCTTTGGGTTATTTTCCGGGAAATATGCAAAGAAAACAGGTTTTTTAAATGAAATTTAATTAAATATTAATTAAATTTTTTTAAATTACGAAACGTCAAATACTCAGCCGCACACTTCACCTGCCCCTTGTAAAACTATCATATTTGTGAAGACTTGTACACGAGTCTTGTTGGCACATGCGCGTAACCCTAACATTTTGCACATTTAAGGTACATTACTTTTTCTCAAGCGCGTACGTGATACGGGATAGCGCTGAATATACATATAGTACACGTAATTATTATTTAAAATGAACATCCATTAAGAGTTTTCAGTAAAATTATTAGATGTTTATTTATTATTAAATTAAACTTCCCATATTTAAATTTTAATCGAACTTTCAGAAAGAGGATTGTTTCACCAACATTTAAAAAAAATTAAACTTTCGTATCAATTTGTGGTGTGACATTATTTAATATAATAATAAGAAATTTGTAAAATTTGTATAGAAACCACTTTATTCGTTATAAACACCAACCGGTTTCGCTCCCGGCGGAGCTTCGTCAGGGTAAGCTCCGGCGGGAGCGAAACCGGTTGGTGTTTATAACGAATAAATCGGTTTATATAAAATTTTACAAGTATATTATATTACTCTAATCTTTTTACTGTTATTTACAATGAACCTTTTCCAAATTTTTAAAAAAATGAACATGATTACTACGTAAAATTAAAGAACGGAATTTGGAGTCGTAAACCATTTTTAGTTGAAGAATAATAATCGAAAGACATTGTTGTTATAAAAAGATAATGGTTTATATATATTTCTAAAATATAATGGCTAATGAAATGTCCACACAAAGTAAAACACTTCACCTGAAGTAATTTCTGTCTCCCATGATTCGGAAAACTCAAACCAATTTTGCAAATTTATGTAAGCTTTTCTTTGTATAACTTATCACATTTTTTATTTAAAAGCATAATATATATTTACCAGCCTACTTCTAACGATTTCATAACTAAAAAAAATATACAAGAGAAACACAAAGAAAATCAATATTATTTGTTGAAGTGTATATCTTCGTTATAGCGCTTTCGTTCTAAAAATATTGACTTCCTATTTCTTGATTCTAAATCTATCAGCTACGGCAGTTCTCTCCGACAGAATATTTTTTTGATGGTACAAAATATTAAATAAAGCATTGACCTGTTTCGAAAATGAAATGTTCTTACGTAAGATAGAATCTCTCCTTAGATATAATATACTGCGTGTGAATATAAATATTCAAAACCGTTTTTACAGTAGTGTGTATGGAGAAATGATTGTTTTGTATCTTGATAAAAGACATAATAGTTATTTTTTTATTACATAAAATCGGAATAACGTATTTCCGGATTCTATCTTACAACACACATTGTTTATCGACGGCTTTATACATGAACGTGATCAATTCGCACCGTGAGTGTAAAACCGAGATAAGTGCAAATATACATTTTGAAGATATGGGAGTTTAAAGACTTCATATTGCTCGGAAAAACTGTTTTTTTTAAATAAACAATAATTTTCGGTTTATAGGTATATTACTATAAACCGAAAATCATTGGTTTATTTAAAAAATATTAAGTCTTTAAACTCCCATATCTCCAAAATGTATATTTGCACTTATCTCGGTTTTACACTCACGGTGCGAATTGCTGTTCTTTCTGAGCTTTCTGGCTTGATAATAACATAGGTTACCCGCAGGGGTAGGCAGAGAGAATGGACCGCCACACTAATCTATCCTGGCACACTTCTCTAGCTTCATCCACATTCATACACGCACGTCGATTCCTCCGACTTCTAACATGACCAACCGTTAAAATTTAATTAATTTGGTCATGTCATGTTTTCCTCGATCTGCCTCCACTCCGTACCTCATTTACATCATTAACGTATGCTTTTTTAACCATTCTTTCTCCATCCATGCGTTCCATATGTCCGAACCAATGCAGCGATCCTTTCATAATTTTGTTCATAATACCTTCTTCCGCTCTACATTCCTTTCTTATATCAGCATTTGAGATTCTGTCGTATATCGTTCTACCACACATACGTCTTAGGGAACTCATCTCTACCGCATTTATTCTGCTCTAATCCTTCTTCTGCCAGTTCCATGCTTCGCTTTCATACATTAGTGATGGGACTAGAATTCCATTGTGAACGGCTGTTTTCGCTTTCATTGATAAATTATTGTTTCCAATAACTATTCTTAAAGCTCCATTCACTTTGTTACCCACACCAACCCTTCTTTCGACGTCACTATCCGATCGGTCATCTGCTGTGAACATGCTACCTAAATACACAAATTCCTTCACCTGTTTCAAGTTCTCTTCGTTCACACTTATATTACAATATAGTTTACATGGATGTTTATTTATTGCTGCTTGAATCAGCGTTAAAACTACATATTAAATTTGTGTTTTTTAATTGTATCTCAATAGAGACGAAGATGCAAACTGGAAACTGAATATGGTTGATCAAGGTGTTTACAGGACTTATGACCTGTCATTGGTTGGGTTAAGCGCACGCTTTATGTAATTACAACATTCCCCATTCCACCTATTTCTTTATGACCATGTAAGACAATTTTTGGAGTATGTATATATGTTACAAATCTATGCTTATCTTCACATGTCAGTTTCAATACACCATCTATGTAGATTTGATTACATATGTTAATCTTTTTTAAGATTAATCTATATAATCCACACACTAACGCCATCTATAGAGATTAATTTTAAGCGTTTAGCAAACTACTTTATTAACACAATGTGAAGGCTATCGCCATTAGCGCATTGTTTAGAAGCCGCCTGGAGATATCACTCCTATCTATATGCCATATTCAGTTTCGTCTCTATTGAGATACAATTAAATTTCATGAATTAATCACCCACCATGGGTGAAATCCAGTATTCGTATACAAGTGTAAGTATACATTCACAAAAAATATTTAAATTTGTATATTATTGAGAGGTAATCCCCAATCCAAATAATACCCCTTCCACTTTTATACATAACTCGATCTCCATTTAGTATATAAGTGACCGCTCTGTTTGATTTGATTGATAAAATTGTATACATTGATACAGGTTGCTTGGAACCGAAACATGTCTGAGTTCAGTGAAAATAAAAAGCGTTTTAATAATCCAGTAGTAAGAAAATAGAGGGGAAAATGCGTATTGGTGAAATACGCAAGCATACTTTTCAAATATATAATAGAACACATAAGTGATTTTTTTTTCTTGGGCCCAATAAGTTAAGCTGAACAATTAGCATAAAAGATCGCAATGTAGACGCAATTACCAACCGGCTGTGCAGACAGTAGGATGTCTACGATGGCGCGCATTATGTTCTAAAAATATGTTATGGCTTTTCGTGTCTGCGCATAATGAGTTTCGTTAAGTTAGTGGGTACTCCACACGGGAGGACATTTATTTTTATAGTTAACTATTTTCAATGTCGTTTTGACTCGTAAAGTAACGATGCTTCAACAAGTCTTGCCCGGTCTACGAGTCAGTGAATTAGCTATCAATTTATATGAATAAAAACGTCTGTTATGTAGAAGTTTTATTATATTGTACGGGAATCACACGTTTCACCTACCTTAAGCATTATCAAATGGCATTTGTTAAAAATAAATTAAGTAACTTCAATTACCATAATCACCTTATTTTTAAGTATCGATTCTTGAACAATGGTGTAAAACTCCATATTAAATAATTAATATGAATAAAAACATTCGTTTTCTAAAAGCTTAATTAAAATTTATGGGAATGACATATTTCGCTTGTCTAAGGTTTTTATATTTCGCTATTTTTCTATTTCGCTTATCAAATGTATCGAAAATCGAACGCGTTGTCGTTTTTATACACGAGTATAAGGAGCACAACATTATTATTTGTAAATAAAATTATTATATAATGTTTTTCTCAGACGCTTTATTTTGAACACTGACATAAGTTTTTGATTTATGTAACGTCATTTAGTATTATTTACCTATCCAAAAAAGCTAAAATGGCAGTGCATAATGGTGTTTTTGTACCGACCCCTATGTATGAAAGTAAAGCATGGAACAGGCAAAGAAGGATGAAAGTAGAATAAATGCAGTAGAAATGAGATCTCTTAGACGAATGTGTAGGAAGACCGAGGAAAACGTCGTATGGTCAAATAAATCAAATATTGAATGTCGGCCGCGTGCGGAGTCAGAAAATCGACGCGCGTGCATGACAAGATTGTTGAGGAAGCGAAAGAAAAAGTCAAGAAAAAAAGTTTGGCAGCCCATTATTTCTGCCTTCCCCTTCGGAGAGACGATGTGATGGTTCGTTGTTGTTGTTGTTGATGATGATCTGTGGAACAGAAATCATGTCTCCTCTGATTGATGATGAGGACCAGCTGTCCCTCCATCTTTTAAGTGGTCTTCCAGGTGGACGGTGTCCGGAGGGGATTTGGTAAGCTGTATATGCACTATCCATTCTGGCAACATGACTCCTTCAGTATATTTTTATGGATACTCCATCTATATGGATCTACTCCACCGAACGATATCTTCTATTTCACAAGTTTTTCTTATGTCTGCGTTACGTACACGATCTAGGAGAGTTTTTCCCGTAATGAATCTTAGAACCTTGACTCATCTCAGATGTTCTTAGCAAACCCTTGCTTCGTACAGTGTCGGCCTGCGTCTATACAGCATACGCCATGACAGATCGCTCGCATGTCTTATAAATTGAAATTAAATATCTGTACTGAACTATCAATCAACCGATCAGTTATCAATTCTGCACTTTAATAATCTTACCAAATGTACTTTCGTGACAGAGTGTCAAGAGCTATGACAGCCGTGCCGAAGTTCCCGGGTTCGATTCCCGGTGATTATAGTGTGTTCTTCACACTGTCTATGGTCTGGTGTAGAATTCACGTGTCAATAAAATGGCGATAGATTAGCTAATATAAATATTATATAAACGATAACTTGTATACTTTAATAAGGTTGAAATGACCTGTAGTTTACATTTTTTTTAAATTAATTAAAAGTAGTAAATTGGGGAAAAGAAGGTGCCTCCACGTGTGACGTTACTACATCACCGGCACCCCTGGAAACGACACAAAGTCGGTCCGACCTTTCACCACAATGGCAAGACAAATATGAGAGTTCAGATCCTTTTAGGCGTATTGTTACAATATAGGTTATAAGACAAAAGACAAGCTTACCATTGACACGAAGGAGAAGAAGAAGATCAAATTTGTAATTTTGGTATTATACGTAACCATGGATCATTTCAAGAACTTCATAATTGATTCCAGCGTCTTTGCATTACATTATTTATATTATACTAGTTACATGGTGAAATTGGTGAAATTTAAAAAACTTTGTTCCTTGTGCAATTGTAATCAATTGTAAGTTTAAACTTTTAATGCAATTTTTTTTTCATTCACGTTCAAAAATTCAAAATTAACAACACCAAATGGTCCACATTTTGTTTTCTACAAGTTTATAATCAGAACAAAATACAAAATAATCAAGAAACGTTCTCGGGCATGCGCATCGTGTGCATTTCGAATTTCTTTCAGAGAGTATTGGAAGTATTCCTCTCTCGCTTTTTCGTCTTCTTCTTCTTCTTCTTTCTTGTTGTAGACTTATGTGGTCTGTTCTCCAGAGTGTCGCTCCTCCTGTGAGGTAGATTCCCAGCTGTCCTTTTAGGAGGTCCATATTTTAGGAGGTCTTCCACGAGGACGAGTCCCATGAGGCTGATTATGCAATGTAATATAGGGGAGTCTTGTGGTGTCCATTCTTTGAACATGACCGTACCAGTCCCTTTTTCACTGTCTGCTCCATCTTATAATACCCTCAACCTCACATTTCTCTCTTATTCTGGTGTTCCTCAAGCGCTCTCTCTGTGTCTTGCCTGCTATCGTCCTCAGTGTCTTCATTTCTTCTCGCTTTTTTTGTAATCAAAATATTCTCGTACTCTTTCTTGACGACATCTTGTTTTTGACTATGTAATATATATTTTCATATATTCTTAAACGAGTGTTTCGATTTTATATTCACTGTAAAAATAACCAAATAACGTTTTGTTACTGCTTCTCAACCTGCTATGCTCAAATGTACGGAGAGAGCGTAAAAACTAAAAGAGATAGCCGGGTAATTCGAGGTTTAATAGGGTGTTAGATGCTGGTTTATTGGATCTTTGTAGATCGCTTGGCGTTTTTCTCGTACATTCTAGTTTTCAATCTGGCTGATTGGCTTCGAGACCCAAATCACAATACGTATCGGTATTTCTAACACTTTGGGGTAGTATGTTTTTTCTTACTCAAACAAGTGGTATGTGCTTTCATAACAGTTTATTTTATTTTAAGTAGTATTTATATTTGGAATTAATAATGTATTATACAGGGTGTCTCAGATGTCGACGTCAAGCCGGAAACAGATGATATCTAAGTTTTGTATTTTTAAAATTATAGGCATTTAAAAAAATCGAGAAAATCAACATCTTGTGATGATCTTTTAACTCCCGTTACCACAAATATATTTTTTTTTCAATTTTATATATATTAGGTAATCCTGAATAATGCTTATGTAAATTGTTGCCTACAATTTAAAGCTAACTGCTCCAGCAAGGAAGAAAATGTTACTTTTTGCCATTTTTTGCTTGAGTAAAAGAGGCGTTACTATCTGTCTCCTATAACTTCAAAAATACAAAACTTTTTTTTTTTACTTTTTTCTAGCATGCTTAACTAGCATGACTATCTTATGCCCTATCTTCTATTTTCGGCTTGACGTCGACATCTGGGACACCCTGTATAAATAATCTTGAACCAAAATATTTTTATACCGTGATCATGACCGACGAAGCTAGGACGTGGACCCTGACAAAAGGTGTACAAGTTCCCAAATTAGGCATCACGATAAATAAATAAAATTTCCAGTACGCGTTAAATTTAATAGTAAGAAGAAAAAATATTCAATTATGTATTGCGATTGCTTTTTTTGGTTTTACATTGAAGATGGTACCTCCTTACGAGGGAAATCTCAATGCTTCTCATTTTCAAGTTTGTTTAAATATTTTTTAACTGAAAACATTAAAAAATATGTATGTTTTCTTCTGGAGTCATTTTAAAAAGTAATGTTATTATTTGAAATTTCATTGAAGATGTTCATAAATAATGAAAACAAAACAAAATCGTATGAAACATTCACTTTGTGGTAAGTCATTTAAATTTTTTTTATTTGTATTTAAACTAAAATAAAATAAAAACACTGCACATGTTTTTAGCCACTATGCGGTTATTTTAATTGCCGACTAGTTTCGCTTGCACGCTTCACATGCTGTTATTACGAAGCCCTGAAGAAGCTTGGGTACAAGCGAAACTAGTCGGCAATTAAAATTACCGCATAGTGGTGAAAAACAAAGTGCAGTGTTTCTATTTTATTTTATTTTAAATACACAAATAATAAAAAATATATACGAGTATTTCAGTACATATTTAGTTAAATTTCACGTATGTTTATAGTTTCGACAGGTTTCGGCATCTTGCTACGATCTTCTGGTCCAGAATTAAATATACATATTTTTTTATATAAAAAAAAATGTATATTGTTATGTTTTAAAATGTGGTTTAAATTTTCACTTTTTCATACAACCAAATATAGTGGTATGGAAATGTACAAAATGATATGCACTTTATATATTATATGTAACTATACGAGTATATATTTTATGTAAATGTACAAAACGATACGCACCTTTTACAAAGTGTCTTGAGTATACTGGCTATGGCGACAATTAAAAATATGCATTCGTTTGATTTGGGATCCATTTTCCATTGAACGATCACCGATAATGGTCCATTACAATCAGACAGCGCCCGCAGACTGAGCCAACCCGAATCTCAATCGCCCATAATTCGGGACTTGGCGCGATTCTGCTCTAGGCAACAGACGAAGAATCCCATCACATGTCAAGCCATAAGTTTTTCAGTAGAAGAACGCTTCAAGATTCGAGTATCTGACATTAGCAAGACGTGTATTCAGAAAAACAAGCTACTTGAAAATGTTATATCTAAAAAGTGTTTTTTATTACGCTTAATCTTTCGAATACATTTGAATTTTCGATTTTTTATTACTCTCCAATTATTTGAGGTGAACTATTCTGATACGCGTGTACTGCTTTATTTTAACTTGATTATTCTTATGTCATGGGGCTTTGTGCCGTGGCAAAGTGGCAGACTGCCAGGTCGAAAATCCTGGGTTCGATTCCCAGCGATAGTGCCAACATTTTTACTCTCTCTTTGGTCTAGTAGAATTCACAACAATAAAATTGGTGATTGACTAGCTACCTATCATATGCCAAATGATAGGTAGCTATATTGGATTCAAATAACCCATTGTATACAAAAATGTAGAAATACACAGGAGACTACATCGTTTTACAAAATTTTCATTAGAGAGCTTTATTGTTTCTTGAACTGTAACATAAAACTCAACATTATGAATTAAACAGAAGATTTCATACAAATATATGTATGAAATTCTCTGTTTTCTAGAAGTTTTATTATGGTTTATGAGAATTACATATTTCGCCTTTCTAAGACATTTGATTATTATTAACATCTATTTATGAAAAAACGATTGTTTTCAAGGAGTTTTATTATAATATTTATATATGACATGTTTCGCCCTTCTAAGGCATTATCAAATGTTTGATAATGCTTTGGAAGGGCGAAACATGTCATACATATAAATATTATAATAAAACTCCTTGAAAACTATCGTTTTTTCATACATATTAATAATTTAATATGGAGCTTTACATCATTGTTCAAGAAACAATACATTTGATTTTGCCTTAGAAAGGTGAAACATGTCAGTCTCATAAACTATAGTAGAACATCCAGAAAACAGATGTTTTTATTCATAAATAATTGGAGAGCATATATTTAATACGAATGAAAACGTCTGTTTTCTAGAAGATTTATAATATTTTATGTGACATGTTTCGCATGTCTAAGGTTTTATCGAATATTTTGTCTTGCCTTCTTCTACTTATTCAAGTGCACTGTCGGGTCCCCCCAACGTTGGCGATCACCTCGGCTAACCTGAAACCTGCCCTGCGCCGCTCGGAATAGCTCCTCCATACTTCGAATGCTGGTCCACTCCCTCACGTTTCGCAGTCAGGACATCTGTCTCCTACCAGGCCCTCAGTGTCCCTCAATTTTCCCCTCCAATATCACTTGGAGAAGATGGTACTTTTCCCCACGCAGTACATGACCCTTGCCTTAGACAGGCGAAACATATCATTTACATAAAAAATACAATAAAACTTGTAAAAAAACGGGCGTTTTCATTAGTATCAAATATTTTATGTGGAGTTTTACATCATTGTTCAAGAAATAATAAATAGGAGAGTATATAATGCAACATTTTGAATGTTTACAAATACTTGTAGACAAATAATTTTACCCATTGCGGGTCAATCATTTTGTTAAGAATTAATTGTATCTCAATCGAGACGAAGATGTAAATTGTTTTCTGGAAACTGAATATGTGGTCGAGGTGTAGGTTGAGGTGAGGTCGAGGGTATGGTGGTCACCTAATCTTAATAGATGGCGCTAGTGTAGATTGAACTAAAAAAATGTGAAGTGTTGGTCGTAAGAAGGGTGGAATGAGGAATGTTAGTAACATAAAGCAATCGCTTAACCCAACCATGACAATGATGAATGAGGACAATGAGTCCTGTAAGCGCCTCGACCACCATGTTCTGTTTCCAGAAAACAATTTACATCTTCGTCTCTATTGAGAGTATATAATAGTTAGCTGTACTGTTTCATACATAAAATTTCGTATGCGTATTTATAATACATTATAAAATGTATCGAGAAAATTTGCATTTCAATAGATAAAATAAATAATCTGGTGAAATGGGAAAACTCAAACCAAACTTTTCATAATAAGACGAAGCATTCTAAAAGCAAACATGTTCCTCGGAATTTTTAAGAGTAAATACGCTAGCTACTTGATTTTGATTGATAGGTGCCCACCGTCTGCATTGAATCAAAGTTATGGCGGGCATCCTTGGGCTATGAATAGACACATTAGCATGTTAGATATTCACATATAGGCGGGTGTGAGAGTACCAACATTTTTGTGAACTTGGTACGTATTACATATGTATTGGGCTTACAACCCACACGTAATCAAAGATCATACAGAAGACGTTACGATAACCACTTTTTTTAAAACACAATTAGGGTTACCAAAATTATTTTTATCAAAAATATAGTGTTTTCAAACAAAAAATATATATTTTGTAATTTGAAATTGCATTGTAGGAGCTCATTGTAAATAATAAAATTAAACAATAAATGTTGTAAACATCTTTTTAAAATGCATAATTAGTTTAAATATTTTGACTTAAAAAAATATGTGTTTAAATTATTTACGAACAATTTATTGCACATTTCACAAACAAGTTTCGGGCAACAGATACATTGTGTATTTTTTTTTCATTTAACGTTTTCAATAAAATTTTGACCAGAAAATAATAGCATTAAAAGGAATTATCTATTTAAGTATTATATAGAAAATAATCCTCTACTTATTGAAAAATCACGAACAAACTCAGATACTGACGACTTTAGTGGCAAAATGAATATATCTTAGATTGCCATACCGAAAGTCTCCGGTTCGATTCTCGGGGATGACAGTGTATTGCTCACACTGTCTTTGATCTGATGTAGAATTCACGTGACAATAAAATAGCGATAGATTGGCTTCCTATCACCTGTCATGAGAATCAATATAATACGTATATAAATTAATTGTTTTCAATAATATATAATAATAATATTAAACAACCTATTGTATACAAAAAAAATACACAGCGTCATGCATTTCTTTGCATTTTGAAAATTTACAAACTTTGAAGATATTAATTACCTCATTAATAGAACGTGAACTAAGCAGAGACCGGCCGGATAATGTAAAAAATCTTTTGGGTTTTTAGTCAAATACATTTTTTTTACCATCATTATTAATTTTATAAGTATGACCATCCAAAAAGTGTGGCGTTGATTTAAACAGTTAGATGACCATACTTATAAAATATATGATTTTGTAATAATGATTTAAAAAGTTTACGTTATTATTATTTTGAATCAAATACATGAAAAGACTTTTACGAGAGAAATTAAAATATCGCTCTAATGATAAAAAAATTATTCTCAAAAATGGAATTTTAGAAAAAAAGTGAGAAAGTAAATTTTGTTGCATTTATATATCTATCGTATAATATATTTTAATACCTTTTTTTAATATCTCGAATATTTGTAATTTCTCGAACTCCATAAATAATAAAAAATAATAATATTTTAAAATATTTTTTAATATCTATTTGGTTTTATTCCACGTGTTTTTTTTATTTCATCGCTTTCGGCAGCTCGCTGCCTTCTTAATGTGTTAACGAGCTGAAAACGAATAACACATAAAAAGTTTTTTTTTAGCTATTTACAATGAACTTCTACCAAGAAATTTGAATTAACAACATTAAGATTCCCTTAAAAAATAATTTATAGTATAACATAAGTAGTCACCCTAAGTTTAACCCTATGTATGTTCGACTAGCGAGTTGGTGGGAGTTTTCAAGCGTGTTGTCAGGAATGAGATTTTAAATACGAGTATGGTTCGCGCATTAAAATACAATCCATTATTTTCGCTTTTAACAAAGATATTCACTTTGATAAATAAAAATTGATTGTATTATTTATGCAGAAAACACATATGCTTCAAGTATTTTAATAAATGTTCTTTTCATTCCCAAGATTTCGTAACTTTTTCTCATTATTCGGCTTTTTCTTTCATAATACGTTTCTTAAGGTTTTTATTAGTTTTTACGATGCGCGTATAATGTAAGGATATATATGAAATCTGTCTCATCTTCGTCCGACATGTCGGGAGAGGAGTAAAGTACCCGAATTCCGCACAAATCGCGGTTGACTGCCCGGCGCGAGGAATTCACTTTGCGACAATTTCGCTACAAATTGAATCCTTGGTCCAGGCGGCGAAATTAATTATTTGTCTTACCCGATGAATAAATAACACGAAGAAAATGTAAAAAAAAAACTGACCTCTAAGGAAGAGTGGCAAGTGCTATTACCTACTGCCACACCGAAGATACCGAGTCCGATTCCCGGCGATGGCAGTGTGATTTTCACATTGTCTTTGCATATTTCGAATGTATCAAATCAAATCAAATCAGTTTATTTTTTCTCAAAAGATATTACAAACAATTTTTATAGTTTAAGACATCTATTGAGAACAGTTATATAATGAATATATTATATAATACCAGGAACGCATGAGAGATGGTTCGACATTAGGAATACAAGATAATCTCCAAATTCAATAGTATTTGTCTTCTGAAAGTACTTTCACGAATATGAAAGACATCGATCTCCGAAGCGATCATGTTCAGCAGTTTGATGCCCCACCGGCATCACCAGAGACAGGTTGGTTCTGCATGCTGGGAGATAAAACAGTTTGTGCTGACGCTGTCAAGTGCAAGATGTAGAGGAATCTAGGGAGGTATGTCAGGCCAGAGAATTATGGCGGACCATCCTCTCTGCCTATCCCTGCGGGGAAACATCATGATGGTTAGTTAGTTTATTAGTTTCCATTTAATGTATTTAATAACGATCTTGTATGATTTGCTTTCCAAGCTTGTAATTTTTTTAAGTATACTCGAATATTTGTAATTTCTCGAACTCCACGAATAATAATAAAAAGAATAACTTTAATATATTTTTTAATATCCATTTGGTTTTATTCCACGTGCTTTTTTAATTTCACCGCTTTCGGCAGCTCACTGCCTTCTTAATGCTTTAACGAGTTGAAAACGACGACCTTCGTGGCCGAGTGGTAAGTGCATTGACTGCCACCCCGAAGGTTCCGGGTTTGATGGCATTCGAAAATGGCGATAGATTAGCTACCTATCACATGTCACAAGAATCACTATGATAGCTATAATAACCTTTTCATCGATTTGGCTCATGCTGTCATGATGTAAAAGAGCGATACAACAAAATAACAAAAACAAAACGAATAATGCATAAAAAGACTTTTTTGAGTTTTTTAAAATGAACTTCTACCAAGAAATTTGAATTAACAACATTAATTTTCCCCTAAAAAATAATTTATAGTATACCATAAGTCTGTACTCAATAATGGAATATTAAATTGTCACTTTTCGACAGGCTAAGAGATCATTGAATATTGATAATAAAATATCTCACGTGTTATTTAAATAATAAGGTGTAAATAAATAAAAAGTTTTGTTATTGCAGATGTTTCAGTTTTACTCGGAGTGAGAGTTTTGCTAGGGATGCTAGGCTATTAGTCACTCGGAAGAAGACGAAACATTCACTTGGGTGTTAACTTTTTTCGATTGATAGGCGGATGTATAAACAACTTAGAAATCCTGAGTGTTGTTGATCTGTTCGTCCCTTATAATTATTTTCAACAAAGAGGCCACAGATTGTTTCATCTCCCACGATACAGAACCAATCTGCCAATATTTATACTGATAGGTAGAGCAATATGGACGAATTTTGTAGTTGACCTGAGGGAGGCGCTGTCTCTGTCATTGTTATAATTGTGAATTCATCATATTATTTCATTGTGTATTATTTACTTTTGTGTCTCAAACTTTTTATTAATATGTATGTTTAAATAAATAAATGAAAAGAAATTAAAACCGTACCACCAGGTATTTCACATATACATGTTTTTCTTTATTAACTGTTTTTTGTACTTTGCATATATACTTAGAAAATTGAAAAACTTTGTTTAATCCACTATTTAATAAAAATAATTAAAAAACACGACATGTTTCGGAGGATACCTCCATCTTTTATTGTGTTATTATCATGTATTATTATTATTATTTAATATTATTTATTAGATCTTACTGTTAAAAAATAATTGTTAGTACCTACTTATAACAAATAACACAGGTTAACTTTTAAATTTGAATTAGTGTATCGAATTTTAAATGCGTTTTTTATTAGTCTTTCCTTGTTTAGTTTTTATTATATTTTTACACCTGAAGATGGAGGTATCCTCCAAAACAAGCCATGTTTTTTTAATATTTTTTATTGAATAGTGGATTAAACAAAGTTTTTCAATTTCCTAAGTATAATACTATGGAAATCCACAGTGTTAATGCCTTATTAAGTTACTTTTCATTTCATACTGAAAATAAAAATATATTAATTATTTACAGTTGAAGATTTGTTTACGTTAAAGTGTAACTGGTTTGTGTTGCTGGTTCTTAAAATGCCACTTGGGCTAATTCGCTAATTTTGGTGCATTTTTTCTACACTTTTCACTCGCTGGTCCTCCCTTTCGGAGAGCGACCCGGGCGACATCTGTGTATGAAAGAAGCGTTAATTGAACTAAACACGGCAACTCTCGGTGTCGCCCCCGTCCTTGCCCCTCGCCCCAGCCCCTCTGCCCCTCTTGCCCCCAAATAATGGGAGGAAAAGTCCTTGTCGTAACACCCCATTTTTTATTCGGGACACCAGACAAAAAGTCACATTTTTCATCAGCGTAAAAAGGAACAAGGCAAATTAGGGTCTTGATTTATCTTTTGTTTGTAATTATTTTTAGATTTAATTTCCTGCTTTAGCCTTCCTCAAAATAAATATTAAAATTATTAAAAATCAGGAAGAAACCCATTTTACCTAAAAGCTTTATCAGGACTCTATGAGGTAGCTACAAATTAGCATTTTTTACAACAGGTCGTTTGAAATCAATTACTGTATTTAAATTCACATTAATTACCGGGAATCGAACAACTGCAACCTTTACCTCTCTGCCAGGAAGGTCGTCATAGATCAGATAATAAAATAAAATTCAAATGAATTATTAGCATAAACAAAAAAAACATATCTTCGAAATAATAATGTAGATCATTGCAATTTCTTAGCAGGAGTTCATTATAAGAAATTAAATTAAAAAATAAAAATAAAATTTTCTTTAAAATATATATTTTATTTAATTCAAGTTAATTTTTATCCACGACCAATTTCGGCAGCTTCTGGGAGATTTCTTCCACCAGATGATGGCAGGGAGCTGCCGAAACAATCGAAGCTATAAATCAGGTTAATCAAACTAAATATATATTATAAAGGATATGATATTATTTTCATTACAAAATATATACGAGTATCCATAATAATTATTATGTTTCTAACAACCAGATCATTTCTAAATATGTTGCTTCATCATCATTATCATTATTATCAGTCCGTATCCACTCCTGGACGTAGGCCTCCTCCAACTGCTTCCATGTCTGTCGATCCTGGGTAACACGCATCCACGACGGAAGGCAGCCCAACCCAAACCAATTCTTCGGGCGATATCCGCGGTTTGTTTTTCTCTACTCAGTACCAATTTTTGGCTCAAATTAAATATGAATCAACCATTTTGATTGCGGTGTTGTCTATTGTGATCTGTACATCTGAACATGAATTTAATATCAAATATTTAAAAAGATTATTCTCTATTTTACCGCACTAATTGCTTTCTTTCTCCCCTGCTACACTGTTGGCCTCCTTCAATTTGAAAATAAATCCCACGGCTTAGCTCTGGTTGAAGCAAAACCCGTTTGTACTTAAAGTATTAAATAAATTATTAAAACGACTTCAAATAGATATTTTTATCTCGACATTGTTCGAAAGTATTATAAAGATCGACGTACGTTCATGACACGTCGTTTATCAAGTTGGTACTCGTAAATTTGTTATATTTTTCTACCGGTAATATTCCTTATTTAGCGGTAATATTCGCATCATAGTAAAGATGACACTGATGACACATGACACACTATTTATAGTATAATATTGAAAGTTCTCGTTAGTACATTAAACCAAACAAAATAGTCTTTACAAAAGCCTTAAGATGTATTTGTTTAAAAAGTCTTTGAAAGAGATTATTATGACTTGGAACGATAAAATTACAAAAGAGAGGAATGAAAGAAGTGTTCTGAAAGGATCGGAGCTCCATTTGGGAAGATAATAAAATCGACGATGACAAAAACCTTTATTTAAATTCGCTTTCAGGAAAATCGGCGAAATGTATCCTATATAGGAAAACGAATTGACGATTTATTTAATGAATACCTTTATAAAATGAACTCTAAGTCAATACATTGAAGTATTTCTTTAATTTGATATTTTCAATAGCATGACGACCTTCGTGGTAGAATGGCAAGAGCTATGACTGCCACCCTATAGGTTCCGGGTTCGATTCCCGGCAATGGAAGTGTGATTGTAAAGAAAAAGGGTCTGGTGTAGAATTCATTTGACAATTGATTAACTACCTATCACTTTTCATGAGAAAAAAGTTGAATATAAAGAGTATATTATTATTTTTATCTTATTTTGTTGAATCGCTCTTTACATCATTAAAGCGCGA
The DNA here is from genome assembly GCA_022606425.2 of Lepidostoma basale. Lineage (NCBI taxonomy): Eukaryota > Metazoa > Arthropoda > Insecta > Trichoptera > Lepidostomatidae > Lepidostoma > Lepidostoma basale. The sequence continues at coordinate 744,816 of JAHDVF020000866.1, read as the reverse complement.
GCTAAATCAATGGTAGGGCTATCATATTGATTCTCGTGACATTTATTTAAGTTATCTCGTAGCTAATCTATCGTTATTTTATTGACACGTGAATTTTACACCAAACCGAAGACAGTGTGACAATCACACTGCCATCTCCGGGAATCGAACACTGGACCTTCGGGGTGGCAACCACTCGGCCACGAAGGTCCTCAACAAACAAAGAGTTATTATAAGTATTCATTATTTCATTTCACAGTTTCATATTTGTATACAATAAACATACCCAACGATCATTGATATAAAACATTTTTATTAACCGACAGGTGTGAGAAACATCAAAGCATTACAGTAAAGAAGAGGAACATACAGGATTTCAACAGATCAAAGTGTATAAATTCGGATGAATGGTGAATGATGAGATTACAAAAATCTCTATGCGAGTATCAATATTTGAAATACGTAAGCAGTGTGATATATTGATCATAGAAGTAACTGTAAAATATTTTTTATCGATCGTTTAAATTTAAACGATCGCTTTGGTAAAAAAAAAAGAATGATTATTGGAAACAATAATTTATCAATGAAAGCAAAAATACTCGTTCACAATGGAGTTTTGAGTTCTTCTATACATTATATTGTTCACCACTAATATTCTTGATATAATAAGATGGACTGGAGTCTGCCTCACAGGAGGAGCAACACTCTGGAGAACAGACCACATAGGTCTACAACAAGGAAGAAGAAGGAACAATCACCAGTAACTACCGCTTCTGATGACATGACTCACACTGCTGGAAAAAGGTGTCGAATCACTTGAAATGATTTTGCCGCACGCTACAAGCAACGGCGACAAGAACCAAGCGACTACTGGCAACATATTCTTGGGGAACAGGCGACATTCGACAAAGTATGAAGACGCATGGCAACATCAACACATGACGCGTGATACATGTTGTTCGTTGCTGCCTCAGTGAAAACGTACCTTAACGCACCAAGTTATTGTCGCGAAAAGCAATATATATGATGAGATTAATTTTAAACTATTTATGCAACTTATGTCTCGTTCGTAACTTTGTGAGGGCTCCGCGTGTATTGTGTATTTTAGTGCCATGGGAAGACGTGACATGACAGCGAATACGTTAGGTACACACTTGCAGCTAAGAGTTTAAAGTCTCGTATGTCACTTGTTAGAAATTTATTGACGTGACATGTTGTACATACGATGAATAATAATTTAAACACATCATATGCAGGGTGTCTCAAAATAAAGTTTATGTTTCTTTAGCTTACTGAGTGAACTCAACAAATCCGAAGGGAAGCGGGAGGTTTATCAATCCTGGCTCTTGGGAATGCAGTCGCTATGGAGCGTTTCTCGGGAGCAGAGAATTTTATAAAAACGATTTTTTGGTGACTATAGGGCGTAGAAGATTCTGCCATATTCGAGGCTTTCGCCACATAAATTATGCGCCAAGCATACTTCTTATTCGAAAATGGGTCAAACAGTTTTAAGAAATCGGTACAACATTGAAAACACCAAAATCTGGGTGACCAAGATCATTAAGAACGGTAAACGTGAAGAGAATTAATCAATCTATCGATTTTCAGTCAGCCGAGTCGTCATAATAAATTTTACTGCTCGAATAAATGATAAATTCTCAAATTGTGTACTTCAATAATTTATAAACATTTTTTCAATATTTAAAAAAAAAAATTGTAATCGATCCACTAAATATAAACTTTATTCTGAGACACCTTGTACAATACATTCTCACTTTGCGTTTTCAGATCCACTATTTTTATACTCAATCACGGTTAGAGAAAACTAACTAACTAACCAACACGCCGTCTCCCTGGAGGGTTAGCAGAAAGAATGGATTGCCATTTTTTCTGTCCTGACATACTTCTCTCGCTTCCTCTACACTAATACGTATACAATACCTCGGGTAATATTCCCGAGCTATTTGTAACATAAAATTAATATTCGGCTACGCGTTTCATTATCGCAACATATGATTTGTCATTGCTTATGTTGTATGCTCTCCAAGATATCAAAAATGTAGATGTAATGCCCTTGCAAGGGGAAACATATGTCAATCGTATAAATTCTAACAAAACTCATAGATGATGACGTTTTTAACGAAAATAAATACATTTTATTGTTCAAGAAACATTCAAATCAAATCAAATCAAATCAGTTTATTTACTCAAAAGACATTACAAACAGCATAAATGTTTAAGGCATCAATTGAGTACAGGTAAAATATTATATAAATACAACATAATACCAGGAACGCATTAGTGATGGTTCGACATTAGGAAGACAAAGTACTTTCCAAAGCCAAGAGTATTTGTCCCCTGAACGTACTTTCACTAACATGAAAGACGTCGATCTCCGAGGAGACCGCGTTCAGCAGAGTATAATATAAACATGTAATATAACCTCAGTTGGATAAGTTTTCTTTTTACTACAATTTAGCTTCAGAAGAGTAGTGTTACATAGGTTTAGTTTGACCAAAATTGCACCACTTCGAAATAAATATAATATAAACGAACTTGCATTGCATAATATATTATACAACAGCCAATCTATTGTAGATACGATTCCCGGAAAGTCACGCCGGACGGTTCAGAGGTAAACAAATACATTTAACCCCCAACCCCTCTGAAACTGACCCCTTCCACACCCCTCGCCTACTCAATACAAGTTCATGAATGAACGAAACCACAAACAGTATGGAAGTCTAACTGCAGAATGTGCAGAGTAATAAATTTAACAATGATGAAATAAATGTAGTATAAAGTTGTGAAGTGTAGTGAATTTCCTCTTCGCTATGTAACATTTCTCGGGGAGGGCTAAAAAGGCGAAGTTATTTAAAAATGGTGAATATTCACAGTAAAAATATAAATTTAAAAAAAAATAGAAAAAGTGCGCCAAGCGAAAGGGCGCCTAAGATTGTGCGCCATGACGTGTGCCCCCATACAAGAAGATGCGACCAGCCATTCCCCTGCATTCTATTCCTATGAGAGAGGATAGACCACCGCCTCGTCCAGGTAACCACAGAGAGCATCAGATATGAGAGAGCCATGGTCGCCCCCCGAGAGCCATGGCGTCATGACGGGGGGCCCCCCCGTCCTGACCCGGCCCCCGTCCCCGCCACGAGAAATCAAGAGCCATGGAGGTCGAGAGAGAACCGTGGCCGATTCATTCCCCCCTCTCATGATGCTGCCATCCTCAGCAAGCGTTCCCACCCTTGAGCCATGGGCGGTTCACCCTCTATCGTATGCCGCTTCTTTCCGCTCTTCGCGCAGGCTCGCCCTCTTGCCTGGAGCCGCGCTAAGACATAAGTTCATAGTTGAGTTATAAGCGTGTTCTAGGCTAATTAGTTTAGGATAATCGTGTCTAGGGTATATAATATACGTTGTGTTTTAAAATTGAGAAACCACGCTTTTATTTACGCACGCCGGCTTGTCACCTTCCCCGACTGATGGCGTCGCTGGACCTGCCTTCAGGTGAGCTATCCTAACGAGAACCCTGGAGCCGATGATGCCCGACGGATTTGAAGGATCCGGAAAGTGAATTCAGGTATACGGCGATGGAAGAGGAAGGAGCGTCGATCGACCCCTTCAATCGCTTCCCCCGATCAATCAGTGTCAATTGACTTTCTTTTTCCTCGTTTCTCTGGTGGTTTGTTTGGGAGGAGAGATGACAATAGTATTTTATAATAATACTATACTATCTATATAAGAAGTACAATTATACTCGTACGAGTATATTGGATTGTATTAAAAAAAAATACAATCCAATGTTTTAGTATGCAGAAGCTTCAAAGTCAATGTGAACTTAATCCGAGATCACACGTTTCCAAAGCTCAAAGACTTTTCACATTGTCAAACTTTTCACCCTTGCTGGTTTTACGAGTTCTTTACACCTGCAGGGAGTGGAGATCTATTTTACGGTAAGGTCATTTCGTGACGTGAATAGCTTTTAAATTCAAGAGACACTGAATAAAACGTACTTACTCTATTTTAAATAAACAATTTTGCGGTTTTATTTCATCGGTTAAACCTTAAAAATCTACTAATATTTGTATGGAATATTTTAATTTCATACATATTCGTGTTGCACTCTACACTCTACATTTTCATCTACGCATTACGCTAAAAAAAACAGCGCTAGCGCCGCTAGTTTACATTTAAATCAATTGACTTTGATATTTCGTTGAATTGTTACATTTACTGCCAGTTTATTTAGAGTTTAAAAAACCTTTTTTTTAATAAATAAAATTAAACTACATTTCCAGGTGAGTTTGCATATCGTGTTATATAATTTATTTTGTGTAATATTAAAAAGGATTCTAGTAAATTAGCTATAAACACATTTTTATCGGTATAGATATATAAAAAAAACAATAAAAAAAATTTTTTTCATATTTTATTTTGCAATAAAAAAGTAAAAATATTATTTTAGTTAAAATTTTAAAAATCCTTCAGTAAATGATTAAGGCAAATACTGTTAATTTCAGATTCTTAAACAATAACGCTTACGTGGTGCAACGGGTCTCGAGAATCTTTATTTTTTATACACTATCGCGTGCCTCTTTTAAATATAGTACATACTCGTATACTCGTATAGAGTATTGATTACGCTTTTCTTTTACTATAATCATGATTTTACTGACTTTTAAAAAATGGGTATCTACTTCTGTCTTCATTTCAAGAAACCGGTCTCACCAGGCTCGCTTGCTTCGACAGAATGGTCTAGACTGTCGATGCCAGCGACCCTAGGGAAACTGTTCGCTGTCGAATTAAAGACAAAAGAGGAAGTAGTTCCAAAAAAACATCATTTATTTAATAACTGTCAATTACGGATTTTAATTTAATTAAAATATTATATTAAAGAAATGCATCTCATCTAATACAATATTGAAGCATAAATTTGATATAAAAAAATATTATAAACTGGTTACCAGGGTTTCCAGAAACTTCTAATCCATTTTGGTGCTCGTTTTAAATTAGAAAAATATTGATGAATAAACTATTGTTTGTCGGTACCTTGGAGCAAATGGCCACATTTATGGCGCAGAGTATATAGTGCCCGTCCGGAAAGCGGAAGGTCGACTGGTTTCGGCAGCAACTCTTCCATTGTCAGGCACAGACGAGTTTAACAACAGAAATGAAATAATTACGAAAATTTGATTATTTATAATTTAAATTTAATTTTTTTTAAAGAATAAGATAGAACGGATTAATACTTAACCATTTAAGCTTATCGGGGGATACGTTGAGTACCCTTACTTCTGGGAGAGTATCGAAATTAATGTACTAAAAAGGTATATTCGACAATGTCAATTAATATTCAAATCAAATCAAATCAGTTTTTTTTTTTTTTTTTTATTTTTTTTTTTTATTTTTTTTTTTTAGGGTAACATACAGCGATATCAATAACATATATATATATAAAAGAAACATTCAGAATAATTAAAATAAGGCCAATTACATGCTACCACAGATTAAAAATAATAGTTAACAATCAACAAATGATAGTGAGAAACATTGAAGTTAAACTAAGACAAAATAAGGTATACATAATATTTAAGAGTTAAAATACTTATAGTACTGGAAATAAAAATTAAATTAAGATAAAATAAAATAAAAAGTAATATACAAGTATTATAATATCATGTTACATCGTGGTCACATCCGCGCCGAAATGTTGCTCCGATCTCTTTTTTAAAATTTCGCTCGCTCAAATGAAAGACGTCAATGTCTCCAAAATGTTGGTTGTAGATATCACAGATTCGATACAGTGCCGCGCTCAGAGCGTAATTTGTGCGATAAACAGGAAGGTGGAAAACTTGGTTCGCGGTGTGTCTCGTGCGAGACATGGGGGTATTGAGTGACAATTTGCTGAGAAGTTCAGAATTGTCAATTTTAAAATGAATTATTTTATGAAGTAACATCATATCATGAAGAGTACGTCTATTTTCAAGAGAGTCCAAGGAGTGAAAAATTAGGGCAGATTTGTAATCAGAGAATGACTTGCACATTTTAAAATTAATATGTTTAATAAACATTTTTTGTACTCTTTCAATGCGTTGGATATGTGCCGCATAATAAGGAGACCAAACGGGAGATACATATTCAAGGCGTGAGCGAACCATGGTTGTAAATAATACTTTAAGGGCAGTGATATTTTGGAAAGGTTTGCATGTGCGTAGTATAAATCCCAACGTTCTGAGAGATTTGTCCACCATGTCATCAATATGACTAACGAAAGTGAGTTTAGGGTCGATTGTGACTCCAAGATCTCTGACGCGGTCTGAATCGGATATTATGGAACCATTGATGGAGTACACATGTTTGTGAGGGTTCATTTTACGCGTCAGTGAAAGCTTATGACATTTGTTTGCATTTATGGATAATTTATTTAGTATACAGTAATGAGAGAGTCTGTCAAGATCTGACTGGAGTCGAAGGCAGTCAGAAGTGTCTGAAACCTTCAGAAAGACCTTCATATCATCAGCAAAAAGGAGATGCTTGGAGTGGAGAAAGCAGTTGCCAATGTCGTGTATATATAGGATGAAGAAAAGAGGTCCCAGATGGGAGCCCTGGGGAACCCCGGAAGGTATTCCCACGAAGTTTGATTTAAAGCCACCAGTCACCACTGCTTGCCTACGATTTTTTATATAGGAGTTTATCCATCTAAGGAGATCACCGTGAATTCCTAGTCCACTCAATTTAGCCAAAAGTACATTGTGGTTTACTCTATCGAAAGCTTTGGCATAGTCAGTATATATGACATCAGTCTGGAGTCCGCGGTGCATGTTCGATATAGCATAATCTGTAAATGGTATCAAATTTGATAGGACAGATTTATTACGGAGAAAACCATGTTGTTGTTCGCTCAAAATACATTTAAGAGAAGGATATAGATTGTCATATATAATACGCTCGAAGATCTTACTTATGGTAGATAGAATGGAGATAGGGCGATAGTTTTCAATGTCGTTTTTGGATCCTGATTTGTGAACTGGAGTTATTAAGGCTTCTTTCCATTTATCTGGAAAGCAGCCTTCAGTCAGAGAACGAGTGAATATAATGGAAAGTGGTTCAGAGAGCGATTTAGCACAGTTGGACAGATATATTGGTGGTATTCCATCGCTTCCAGCACCTTTGTTGATATCAACGGCTGATAAGTATCTGGTGAGTGTAGGTCTGTCAGTGGGGCAGCCAGCGATAGTATTGATGATAGAGGACTCGCAGGGATTGGGGGTGACAGGGGTGGTTTCGTCAACAAACACGGATTGAAAGTAATTTGAAAATGCATTGCAGATATTATTACCACCGCATATTGAAATACTTCCACCAACACACATTGTCTTAGGAAGAGAATTATTATTCTTACGCTTACTTTTAACGTAATTCCAAAAGTATTTCGGATTATTCGCAATATTCAGCTCTGTAGAATGAATGTATTGAGACAAGCACTCCCTGGCCATGCGTTTCTGGCGGGTTCTCAGCAATGAGAAGGTATAATAGTCAAGAGGATTTTTGTACCTTGTGAATCGTTTATGATACTTGATCTTCTCTTTTGTGAGTTTAATTAGAGGAGTATTATACCAGAGTGGAAAATTGGCACTGTTCTTGAAGTGCTTAAGAGGTACGAATTGGTCGATTGAGCTGTGCAACACGTCATAAAAAGCATCCACAGCGGTGTTAAGAGGAGATGTGGATAAAATGTTGGTCCAGTCAACGCCAGATAAGAAATTATTAATTAATTCGTAGTTTCCCTTTTTGAAAAGGTAAACACTGCGTTGGGATTCGCGCAACGAATGAAGAGATCCCGACGATAGAATAAAATCAATGGCTGGATGATGAGAGTCTTCGGGTACAAGTGGAGAAGCTGAGTGAGATATTCCAGACACACGATATGTGTTACTGAGTATTAAATCAAGGGTGCGATTAAGAGAGTTTTTAACTGAGTTAAACTGGTGAAGACCTAGTAAGGATATGTAATCGACGAAGGTACCTGAACAAGCGGAAGAGAAGTTTGAGGGAAGAAGGGGTTGGTTGCTCGCGCTATGGGACCAGTGAATGTCTGCCATATTGAAATCACCCAAAATAAGAAAATCTTCATCAGGTCGATCTGTGACAAGCTTGGAGAGTAGTGCTAGAAAACTTTCAACATATTTAGTATAATTTGAACCTTTTGGTATATAAACGCAAGTAATGTTTAGATTTGCGGGAAGGCCACTTGTACCGCGAGACAATGATATCCAAATGGATTCAGCCTCACATGTCCATTCTGGTCGGGCTCGAGCATTAAGGTGAGACAAACATGCCAGGAGCACACCTCCACCACGCGAGCCACGATCACATCGCCAAACATCGTACCTAGCATCGAACAGTTCGCTAGACGCAATGTCAGGACCCAGCCATGTTTCAGTGAGAGCCAATATTGAGTGGTGGCTGGTTGCAGAATTGAAATAAAATACATCGGTTTTAGTGCGCAAACCTCTTGTGTTCTGTAAGTAAACATTAAGGAGCTCGCCAATGTAGGTAATCGATATAGACAATTAAGCGATCACATAATAATGGAGACATATCAACGCAGATGATGACCAGTAAAATAAAAAGATAAAAAGATAAAAAAACTAACATTAAAAGGAAAGGGCAAAAAAGATTATGATTATTGTAATTAAACAATGCTTTTTTCGATGCACTGCATCGACCTGATAGCGAGTGCCGGAGAACCGTCACTCTTCCGGACAAATACCGTACCCCCCCTCGTCCAGGTGTAGCGAAACCCCCTCTCCTTGCATCTTAGACGCGCCGTAAGGTGCAATTTTTTATTACGCAAGGAGAGGTGCTCGTTGATGAAGATAGGCACGGATGTGCCCGGGATCCCCAGATCTCCAGTCGATAGACCACGCCTCTTTCTAATTGTGGCAACAAGAGTGTCTTTAATCATCCTGCTCATGAACTTTACCACAATGGGCTTTGGTCGACCGGATACTACAGACTTTGGAGCGACTCTCATAGCAAAGTCAATGTCCCGTGCCTCTAGACCAACGCCCAACTTTTTGGCAATGTTTAGCACCACGTCGACCAGGCACTCGTTTGCTCGTTCGGGAAGTCCAGTTATTTCAATGTTTGATTGGCGAGCACGCTGGTCACCATCGTCAGCCCTGCGCTCCAGCTCCTCAATTTTATTAGAAAGAGCCGTCACGGCGCTTTCCAGCGTGTCAACCTTCTTCATTCTTCCATCGAGAGCAGTAATTTTCTTTTCGAACTCCTCAAAACGTCCGTCGATGAACCCCAGGGACTGGCTAAAGGATAGCATCTCCTCCTTTATGGCTTTGATATCCGTCTTCATGGAGGACATGCTTCTCAGTTCCGCTCTGATGGCACGAAGCTCAGTCAAGATACCAGTCTCCGTGGCGGATGAACTAATTCCAGCAGGCTGGGGAGTGGTAATCACACTGTCCTTCTTGGGTGGCGCCATTTCAGAGTTTTTTAACTATCAGTTTGTTGATCGTGAGATAATAAAAAATAATAAAATAAATAACAACTACGAGTAAAAACGTCTATGGTCCGCTTATGTATGTCCCCGGTCACAAGTTTGACGTTTGGAAAAAAAAAAACACAACAGTGGTGGGTAGGCAGAAAATAAACGTCAGCACTCGCGATCTTTAAGACAGTCAAGCTCCCGTGATCAAGAAGCAAACGTTTCACAAACGTGCGTGGCACAACACGAAGGCACAGCGAACAAAATGAGTATAATATGCCGGTCTATAAGATAGCCGTTCCACAATAGTTCCACAATCAAGACGGAGCGTCACACAAGCGAACTGTCAAAATCAGTTGTTGGTATGTATTACATTAACAGACATTACAAAATTGATTTTTAAGGCATCTATTGAGAACAGGCAAAATAATATATTGTGTACAGTATACTACGAGAAACGCATGAGAGATGGCTCGATATTAGGAAGACAAGATACTCTCCAGAATTAAGAGTTTTTGCAAATCTGAACGTACTTTCACTCATATAAAAGATGTCGATCTCCGAGGAGACCGCGTTCAGCAGAATAATTTATCTTACCATCGGTGTCACCAGAGGAAGGTTGGTTCCGGCGGCCGGTAGGCAAAACAATCTATGCTGTAGCTCTCGGAAATATCTATCAGGGACAAAAAGCCGAACACCCTCCAGCACGGCCGAGTTTTCGAAATATCCCCTGAGTAATCTATCTCCTAGTATACATAATCAATTTGTTTATGGTGATGCCGATTTAGAAAGCAACTCACCATTAAAACAAAATCATTCAGAATCATTTAGAAAGCAACTCACCATTAAAACAAAATCATTCAGAAGATAGACATTTTTCGTATTCAAAATGGTGTTTTATTTGACGGGTACTTACTGTTACTGATTCTGTTTCAATATGTTATTCCAATATGTCATCATACAAATCAATATTAATTAATGTATTCAATTCGTTGAAATCAAGGATTTAAATGTATTTCTCAGTTAATCTTATTATTTTGTATGTGCTTTGTCTTCCTCAGGTCTCCCCGATATTGGGAATCACTTCTTTGAAGGCTTCTCTCTCTTGCGGAGGTTCTCTTCTCTCTCTCACCCGGAACGACTCCCCCATGCTTCCTTTCCCCGTCCAATATTTGATGTTGCGCAGCCAAGACGTTTTCCCTCGGCCAGGACTATTTTCCTACTAAATACGAGTAAACGTATTAATTTTTAAAAATTTACGTTTAAAAAATCTAATTTGCAGTGCGAAAAAAATAATGTAAGGATCATTAAGATGGTTCAGGCATATGGAAATAATAAATGAAGAAAGAATTGTGAAAAAAATTATGTAAACGAGGTAAACCGAGCTATAAAAAGAGGAAGACTGAGGAAAATATGGTACGATAAAATAAATCAAATATTAAACATCGGCCACGGCAGATTAGTGGGAAAAATCGACGTACGTGGATGGCATGATGTATGAATGTAGAGGAATCGAGAGAAGTGTGTCAGAAATGAACAGTGTGGCGCTTCATGATTTCTGTCTACCACTTCGACGAGACGGTGTGCACGTTACTTAGTTAGTTATTTAACTTTTAAAATATAAAACGCTGGTTATGATATTGCAATTTTTTATTATTTTTTTTATTTTTCGCGACAGCTGTTTCGTCAACCTATATTAACATCATCATGTGTAACAAAGTTAAATTAAAATTTTAACATCTGATGATGTCAACATAGGTTGACGAAACAGCTGTCGCGAAAAATAATATTTAAAAAAAATGTTTTACCATAAGCAGTGTTTTGTATTTTAACAATTTATAATGTTGTTGTATCATAAATTGTTTCGGCCAAAACCATGCACTATTCAGTTAGATAAATAAACGATTGGGTTGTTTCCACGAGCCCGCCTTTTTTAAGGCTTGAGTGACATTGAATTTAGGCGACTGATACGAAATGAAGCGATGATTCGCATGCTTAAGATATCGCAATAATGTTAGTATAATGGCTTGCTTGTTTGTTTATTAACGTAAACAGCTGCAGATAGTCAGGTGTTTACGAAAAGTATGGGCACACTTGTTGTGTTTACTCCGAGTCTACGAGGAATTCACTCACTCGATTAATGGCCAATGTAAACGTGTCATCGTGATATGCTTACATTATCCGTATTACAAAATCTGAACCCAGCATATTTTCTTCTGGCTCTGAAGGCGCGAAATAGACTATGTTATTGAAGCTCTTGTCATCGTCGAATCATTGTGTAAACGATAGTAAAAAGAAATCAAATCCATATCTCTAAAGTGTAAAGATTAATAATTAATACGAGTGAATACGTCTTCTATCTAGGATAATTAATGAAAATATTTTTTAAATGTATATTTATTGTTTGGATAATCCTTTGTTTTGGCGGAAACACTTCAATATTTCAACATTAATAACTGTTTCAATAAAAACTCTGTTTAAAATACCAAAATTAATTATAATAATAATAATAAAAATCGTAATATGCTTACTTTTAGAGCCGTTTTTGTGATGTAATCACCTCAAGGGCGCATTAAGACGTGTTTTAAATCTAAATGTGAACGCTGCATCTGATTGATATTCGCGATCGATTAGAAAGTATAATAGAACAAAATATGCTGGTTTTAAATTGGGTATGAAATATGAGAATGATGGGTTTTCAGCTTAGATATGAAATCTGTCGGATCATTTATGCATCTGAGGTATGAAGGAAGATTGTTACAAGCTAATCGGCCGGCTACTGCAAACGTTCGATCCCCAAAATTTGTACTAGGGCAACGCTTTTGCTCAACTTATTTTCCTATTGCCGAGGAGTTCGCCGAGCGAAGTGTGAATTTCTTTGAATTTAGGCTGTCCGTTATACAGAGTTCGGATATATAATCTGGAGCCATTCCATGTAGCGCTTTGAAGACTGTCCAGCAGAGTTTGTTTCGGATTCTTTCTGGACTCTTAAGCCAGTGTAGATCTTTGAGATGTTGTGTTATATGGGACTTTTTTGGAATACCTTTAATGAGTCTTGCTGCTGCATTGAACGCAGATTGAAGTTTGTTTAATTGTTGTTTTAGAATGTTTGCATAAATTCCATTACAATAGTCTAGTCGTATTATATTTCGTCGCAACAGCTGTTTCGCAAACTGAGGTTAGTATCGTCAGGTCTTACAATCAACTCTGTATGATTCAGTTGATTGTAAAATCTCACGATGCTAACGTCGGTTAGCAAAACAGCTGTCGTGACAAAATATAATCGATTGTGATATTTTTAACAGAGTTTTTATTTAAACAGTTAAAATATTTATTGTAGTTTAAATCCACTAATGTTTGTTCCTACAACCCGATTCTGTAGCTCACTAGACTCAAACATTAGTGGATTTTAACTAAATATATACATACGAGTATTTTAAAAAGATTTTTTACAAAAAATATATATATTCATTATTTACAATAAAATTCTACCATGAAATTTGAAATAACCATTTATTTATTTTTATCTACAAGTTTTATTATATACTATGGTAATTACAATAGACGCTCTCTTAACCGGCCTTGACGGGACCGACCCAAGGCCGAATAACGAAAAAGCCGATTAAAGGGAAGGTAGTGAAAAACACATTTAAAAAAACACTTTCGCAAGGAAGAAAAAAGACACAATTTTTTCAAAACGCTAAGAAAACAGAACTTTTATTCTGTATTAGAAACTCACACATTAAAAATTAAAAAATATGTACTGGAAAAAGTCACACATTACTCCAATTTTTTTTAAAGTAGCCCTAGAAGATGCCGGTTAAAGCGGTGGGACGGTTAAAGTGGCGCCGGTTGAGAGAGCGTCTACTGTACATGTTTCGTCTTGCTAAGGCATTATCAAATGTTCTGAAATGACTTAGCAAGGCAAAACATGTCATTCCAATATGGTTAAATATAATAAAACTTAAAAATTGAAAATAGACGTTTTGATTCGTATTAGTTAATTAATCTTTACACTGAGTTACGGATTTTTTTTCTATCGTTTTCTACCATGACAAGCACTGTAAATCTATATTTGAAAGAGTATCAAATACAAATATAAAAGGTGATTGCAGTGCGAATGAAAGTGTTATACACAAAATAATGAAAAGATATTCAATTAATATTTAATTATAAATTTCGGCCTCCTGAGGAGCCGGAGAAATTAACGTGCGTACATGATGTATGAATGTTGTGGAAGCGAGAGAAGTTTAACAGGAAATAACAATGGGGCTGTTCATTCTCTTTACCTACCCCTTCGGAGGGACGGCTTGATGGTTAGTCAATTAGTTGGTTTTCGAACATACTCGAAAGACCTGATTAAAATTCAGTGTCCTAATTTATTTCCTATTCAAACTACAAAATTTTAATCGGGTGGTGGTCTAGGGGATAGAACGCTTGGCTTCTGATCAAGGGGACTTGGGTTCGAGCCTGGACACGACCAGATTCTTTCTTCATAATAATGAGCTATTTTCTGCTCACAATGAAGATTGTAAAATAAATTCTAATATCATAGATTTAAATCTTTGGTGTTATTAAAAAAAAAAAATCTAGAATCGAGTTTAACACTTGAAAAAAGTTTTTAAATTTAGCATCTAATACGTTAAATGCATGGAACGTAATTGCCCCACACATACACGAGTTTGAATTTGAATCATATATAGTAACTTCGCCATGATCATAAATTCATAACTTTGATAAACTTGCAGCTGACTAAAGAAACATAAAATTTCTCAGAAACAGTGTTTAATTAATGATAAATGCAAGTGTATTGGTTCATCGAAAACATGATACGCCGACGAAAGTGCTCTGAAAACATCCGATTGTATCTTCCTTTTCAAATGATTACATTGAAGAATTCTAAATGGCTGAACATCTCTTTTATTCTCATTTGCTCATTGTTCAATAAATCGCATTCTAATTTTGAATTATTTTGGCTCAAATATTTTACCAATATTGACATCAACATTACTTACTAGTTCTGATTTTGAAAATTTGGTTTGGTTCATGTGGTTCTCCCGTAAATTTGGAGATATTTCGTGCATAAGTGAATTGTTTTGATCAATTTGGTTGTTGCCGCACTTTATAATAGTTAACTGTGACACGTAATATGTACGTTTGTACTGATTTGATGTTAAAATTATACAAGTTTTTTCGTTTATATAAAGATTTTTGACAGGTGTAAAAAAAATGTTTTCATGTGTTCCAATAACAATTTAAATAATTTCTTCAATATTATTTTAAAGTTCTTGCTGGTGTTGGTTTGTTTTAAGTCCCTAATTACTACTAATATAACATACGTGGAACATAAATTAAATAGACAATATGTCATCCTCACATAAATTAAATAGACAATATGTCACATCTAAAAAGAACATTTTGTAAGCATAAATAAGCACAAATAACTTAGTTAACACCACTTTATTATGAGTATATTTATTTGTCTACATGTTTCGAAAGCAATGCTTTCATCTTCAGGAACAACAGTATAGTTTTTTGTAGCCACTTATTAAGTATTCTTTTACCCAGGAAACTTTAGCTTTTTTAGCTGAATTTGAAGTTGATTTAAACTTGAAGTTCACGTAATTTGGTATAACCTCACTTTTTAAACACGAGCGAAGAAAATAAACACTTAAGCAAATCAAATCAGTTCATCGTCAAATTCATCTAAAGCTAAAGTTTCCTAGAAGATTCTTTCCTCACAAAAAAATAAAAATAAAAAAATGAACATTTTGTGTTAAATTATTTTTATTTTGTTATTTTATTTTATATCATTGTATTTTATATTATATGTTTTAGATTTATTTTGTGGATATTGGTGGCGATGAGGTTTGCAACCCATCACACCGCGTCTCCCGTGAAGCGAAAAGAGAAGGATGGAGTGCCGCATCGGTTAAAGTGTGACAGTCCATTCTTTCGGCCTACCCTTTCGGGGAGACGGCGTGATGGTTAGTTAGTTAGTTAGTTAGACATCAACATTTAAGACCCAGCTAACATTCCATCATTGACATCAATGCTGACAGTAAACCAGATCTTCAAGAGCTCCTAAATAAAATTATTGTAATATAGCAGAAGAGGATCTACGCTTGAAAATCGATATTGCGATAACCAAATGGAAGATATTTGGGCGACTTAATTATTCTGCATCCATGCACTTAAATGGGGTAAATGTCCAAAGGATTGACCAAATTAAATACCTTGAAAGCATTATTATTAAATCTCTTCACCCGGATATTGAAATAAGATGCAGAATTGAAGGTGCATTCAATAAAACGAGAACCATATTTTGCAACGATAATCTTCATCTGAAACTCAGACAAAGAATGGTTTAATCTCATATATGTCTTAATGGTCTGTGAAACTTGAACTCTGAAAGTGAACATAATGAACCAGTTGGAGGCGTTTGGAATTTGGATATACCGCGGAATGCTCCGTATACCGTGGTCCGATAGGGTCAGTAATGCTGACGTATTACAGAGAGCCAGAGCCAATAGAGAGCTGTTGTCGAGTGTGAAGGTTAGAAAGGTCTCATATTTGGGTCATGTGGTAAGGGGAGAAAGATACCAACACCTTTGGCTTTAATCATTTGCAAAAAAGAGGGACGTCGTGATGTTGGTAGAAGGCATTTGTCCTGAATGCGAAATATAAAAGAATAAACAGGAATGATCAGAGTTGAGAACCTGTTTGAGGGTAATACGTTTTTCTCGGTCTTTTTTGATCTAGTGCTAAATCCATTCGAACCATCGTAGCAATATATTCGTTTTGTTTTTTTTTTTCATAATGATTTCATCGATTCTATTATTTCCTCTTATATCAGCGTTAGATATACGAGTACATCTAATGATTTTAATACGTTCGTATGAAGATATATTTTCTCCTAAATTTCGGAAATATTCGATTCATAAATATTATTTATATCATGCATAAGGATAATTTATATAGGATATTACATACTACGGAACATAGTGTTCCACGGCGCCTCAGGTTTGACAAAAATTTCAAAACTTCCGAAATTTCAAAACTTGTAAAACTATTTCAATCTTTAAACACGAAAAGCAGTTCCTACTTGAGCTCATAAGGCGAAGATTGCTTCATACAATGCGGTTGTTGGAAAGTTCTTTAATTCCAATTGTAAATGAAATTTTGGAAACAAGATTGCGTTTAAAATTCAACCCATTTTTTGGAGTGAAAAACTTTTGATATTCTTCGTAGAACTTTTATAAATATAACACTCAGAACCACTCGTGGAAGAAAGTTTTAAGGACACTTATACAGCTTCGGTATACGATGATGGATACATTTTTGTTCATATAATGAGACTGTCAAAAATTATAGTTATGAAACTTTAATGTAAGTAAAATTTCTTATTCATCTTATGTTTAAGACAAAATCAAAATTGTCCGTACATTATTATAAAGTTAAACATATGTAAAAGAATTATTATTTTCCTGGTAAAAAAATAATGGTAAAAAAGTATATTTTAACGATGTAAATGCAACCAGAAATAGAGGAAGACCGAGGAAACGTGACACGGTCAAATAAATCAAATATTGAATGTCGGCCGTGTGAGAAATCAGAGAAATCGACGAGCGTGCATGACACGATGTATGAATGTTGAAGAAGCGAGAGGAATATGTCAGGAAAGAAAAGTGTGACAGTCCATTCTTTCTGCCTACCCCTTCGGGGAGACGGCATGATGGTTAGTTAGTTAGTTTTTCCTGGTGTTAACCTATACTTCATATTATGTGTAATTTATATAATCTTATTATTTTTCTTGTTCCTCTCCTATTTTAGGTTGGAAAACATCATGGCTATTGATACAGCAGAACTAAACAGAGTGCAATTAAATCATTCTTGAAGGTTTTCTTACCAGGATTCTCATCTTCTCCAGACACTTAATTTACGTTAATTTTACTTCGCACAATCAATTGCAGCACTTTGTATTTATCGTTTCTCATAATAAGCTCGAAATATTCCTGTTTCCTGCGCTTCATGGTCTTGACAATGTATTTTTCTTTCTTCGTTTATTGTAGTGACTCTCTCTCTCTCTGTTTTTATATCATACCTGTACGAGTATACGAGTATACATAAATATCATACCTGCATACCTGTATACTTAAATTTATCGTATATTTATATCACCTTTATACATTAGTATTAGTATATTTATAACCTAGTATTTACACCGCATTGAGGATCTGGAGCTGCGAAAAAGAGTGTTGTTTAACGACCAATTATGGCATAGAGGTGTCTGCATTCCGAAACTGCGATGGTTGAATGGCACCGTGATAGAATGTAAGGTTCCGAGACAATAAATCTGGGCAATGGCAGCGAGACACGGACATGATGGAGACAGGATGGAAGAGCTTTGACCCCGAAGGTTGTAATGCTGAATTGCCCTAGACTGTAATAGAAATACATGAAATTTTTAATCATAAATATTATTTTTCTTTTATATCCGCCATCCCTCGTGTTTCGGTCTCACATTTGAATTTTGTTTAAAATGTTGTCTTTTTTTACAATTCTTTTTTGCACTTTTCACAATCATGTTTTCAGCTACAGACGCCCTTCCTCAATATAATTTTTTTAACAATACTAAGAGACAAAATCGTTACTTATATACAAAATGAAAGGAGGGAGGGAGGAGTTGTGTCTAGAGGTAAGAGTAATCGTTTTCTTATTAGAATTTGTGGGAGAATGGAAAAAAATCAATTATTGGACTTCAATTTAAGTTTGTTATGTTTATGATATTCTTAATAATTTCAACTTTATTTCATGATACACTATATTTCTTCTCTTTGCATAAACAATTTCAAAGCCAATTATCTGTATTAAAATAAAGATTATTTTCGATATAATGATTTGCGAATTCAGAAAAGTTATTATTAAAGAAACATATTTTGTGCTCTTTTGTTTTTAAAATAAAATTGCGCGTTATTTTAACTATATAAAATGACAAGCGACGTTTACAAATAAATTTAAATTTCGAAAAAAAATAGTGTTCTTCTACCGACCCTTATGTATGGAAGCGAAGCATGGAACTGGCAAAAGAAGGATGAAAGTAGAATAAATGCAGTAGAAATGAGATCTCTTAGACGAATGTGTGGATACTCTGTGTATGATAGAGTGTCGAATGAAAATATAAAAAGTGAATGCGGTGCGAATGATGGTGTCATGAACCGAATAATGAAGGGATCATTAAGATGGTTTGGACATATGGAAAGAATGAATGAAAAAAGAATGGTAAAAAAATTATATGTTAATGATGTTAATCGAACCAGAAATAGAGGAAGACCGAGGAAAACGTGGCACGATCAAATAAATCAAATATTGAATGTCGGCCATGTGAGGAGTCAGAGAAATCGACGCGCGTGCATGACACGATGTATGAATGTTGAGGAAGCGAGAGAAATATGTCAGGAATGAAAAATGTGGCAGTCCATTCTTTCTGCCTACCCCGTCGGGGAGACGGCGTGATGATTAGTTAGTTAGTTAGTTGTAAATTTCAAATTCTAACTAACTAACTAACTTACCATCACGCCGTCTCCCCGGAGGGGTAGGCAGAAAGAATGGAACGCCACACTGTTCTGTCCTGACATACGTCTCTCGATTCCTCTACATTCATACATCTTGTCATGCACGCACGTCGATTTTTCCGACTCCTCACGTGACCGACATTCAATATTTGATTGATTTGATCGTGCCACGTTTTTCTCGGCCTTCCTCTATTTCTAGCTCCGTTCACGCCGTTTACATATACCTTCTTTACCATTCTGTCTTCACTCATTCTTTCCATGTGTCCAAACCATCTTAATGACCCTTTCCTTATTTTGTTCATAACACTTTCATTCGCACCACATTCACTTATACTTGCATTTGTCACTCTATCATAAACAGATTTGGCACACATTCGTCTTAGAGATCTCATTTCTACTGCATTTATTCTACTTTCATCCTTCTTTTGCCAGTTCCATGCTTCACTTCCATACATTAGGGTCGGCACAAGAACACCATTGTGCACTGCCATCTAAGCTTTTTTGGATAGGCTTTTGTTTGCGATGACAACTTTAAGTGCACCATTTATTCTGTTGCCTGCCCAACCCTTCTTTCAATATCCTTCTCCACCCTCCCATCCTTTGTAAACATACTTCCTAAATAAACAAATTCATCCACTTGTTCCAGATTTTCACCGTTTACACTAATGTTGCAGACTGTCACTTCAAATTCTATTATTAGTAATTATTTTCAAAAGTATCACGAAAATGATTTTCATAGATGCTTTAACTTAAGTTAAACAAGTGATTTTAGGATAAAAATTAAATCATTACACTTTTCTATCAACCGGAGGACCGATTACCCGAATTTTATTATACCGCCTACGCCGGTGAATTGAGAGCTTTTAGATTTACTGAATAGGGTTTCATTCAGTATTAGTTACAATTTTCGTTAAATAGAGATGGACGACCACCCGTCCTCTGTTGACGCCGAAACTAATGATACAATCCGTTCAAACCCATACATCCACACGCATTGAATGTTTACATGCACTCACACAATGAAACCAGAACTAAAATAATACGACTCCAGAACGTAGCAAATTTAAATAATTTCTTATATAAGCTAAATTAACATATAAATATTTAAAAATATATGGATGAATGAAATCGCAACAGAATAAGATATTTAGACAAAAAATCTAACTTTAGAGGAAAAGCGAAATAAAGATTTTTATCAGAATTTTTCAGACTTTATTCTTTTACAAAATTTACCCGTCACGATTTATGGCGGACACTACAATTACAAAAAAACACGCTTAAAGTGTTAGAAATGAAGACCCACAGGACAAAAATTTAGCAAGATACTTAATAAGATTTGGTGACTGAATAAGAAATAAGAGAGGAGGCAAATGTGAAGACATTGAAGAAAAATGGATCCATCTGGACTCCCTCATATTGTGTTGCAATGCCAAACCCAGGGTAGATGATGCCTGGACAGATCATTAAAAATATGGATCGACAGCTGTGAATGGACTTCGCAGAAGGCCAATCCAGCTTAAGAAACATGCCACAAGGCTTACATTAGAAGAAGAAGAAAGATTAAACTTAAAGTTGAAAAAGCGAACACATCAAATGCATGCATATATTTTTAATAAGAGGTACTTGAATTTATGCAACTACCTTTGTAGTAACAATATTGTGAATGCGAATGAAATCATCTGTTTTCTAGAAGTTTTATTACACAGGTATTTAATGTGAATGCAATATTTCGCCTGTCTAAGGCATTTGATAGTTTTCATTCGTATTAATTATTTAATAAAGAGTTCTACACCATTGTTCAACTTTATCGCTAATTCTAGCGTTTATATCTATAACTTTGTAACGGAGTGGAATTTTCTCGAATATTTTTCTTCTTCGGATAATTATTTAAATTATAAAGGATAAAAATCTGTTTAAAAAATAAAATAGATTTACAGGAGTGCATGAGTCCTTAAATCCACCAATCTCAATATGAACGCTGCATCTGATATTCACGATCGGTTAGAAAATAATAGAATATAAAAATTATGTAATTTGGGCACTAATTTTGGTATGGTTGAAGTTGAAGCTTGTAGTGTAAAGGTATTAGTACCTATAAATAAAATTATCGTGCCTATCATATATATACATGCGTATCGACAGCAAGATCAGAATCTATAAAAATGCGTGCGACCTATCATGACGTACGCTGTAGAGACGCGGGCTGACACTGTGCGAACCAAGGGACTACTAAGAACATCGGAGATGAAGGTCCTAAGATCAATTACTGGAAAAACCCTCCGAGATCGTGTCCGCAACGTAGACATAAGAAAAACCTGCGAAATAGAGGATATAGTTCAGTGGAGTAGATCCAGAAGAAGATAATGGAGGGACCATGTAGCCCGAATGGATGGTGACAGACTCGCATATACAGCCGCTTATGAAATCCCCTCCGGACACCGCCCACCTGGAAGACCGCTTAAGAGATGGAGGGACAGCTGGATCTCATCATCCAACGAGATATGATTTCTGTGTCACAGATCGTCAGATCTATGAAAGAAAGAAAGAAAAAGAAAAGAAGAAAAAGAAGAAGAAATAAAATTAAACTCAGATTAAGATAAACATGGTAAGAATCAACAAAAAAATGTTATGTCCTTGGTATAATTTTAAACTACCTAATGCAGTTATGCAGACTTCAATATATATTTTAATAACAACTTGAAGTACCTTAATTCAAAAAGTATCAATTATAAAATAAAAATTTATCTCCCCTCACACCTCCTTTCCAAATATTTTTGTTGAATTTTAAGAAGTTATGCATTAGCAGCAATCAAAACATTCAAACCAGTTTCATTTTTTGATGCCAAGGCCATATTTTGAATGTTAAAAAGCCGAAATTTAAACACCTAGTATAATATTCAGTTATAAAAAAAAAAATTTTTAAAACAGGATCATTTTATCTACAAAGGTGAATTTTGTGAATGTGAGTACAAGATAATGGCAATCGTCGTCCGCCGACTCTGCAATTCCCATCGAGTTTTCGTAAAAGTTTTAGGTTACCTAAATTACATTTTTTATTTATAATATTACAATCTTTCTTCTTCTACTTCTTCTTCTAATTGTAAGCCTTGTTGCCTTGTTGAATTGGCCTCATGCGAGGTCGACTCCGATACGAAGATAATGCTTTAACGAGGCGAATCGTGTTATCCCCATAAAATATAATAAAACTTCCAGAAAACAAACGTTTTCATTTGTATTAATTAGGAAAGATTAGGCTCTTTTAAGGCCATCTTACAAGACAAACTTTATTGATACGAAGAACCAAAGGAATATGCTAATAATCTTTTTTTTTAAAACGTTAATATCACTCATTTCTAGATCTTTTTTGCATACAACAGGTTGTTTGAACCCAATTTCTGTATACAATTCGTTTTTAGCTATTGTATTGATTCTCGTGATGTGTGATAGTTAGCTTATATATCGCTGTTTTCTTGTCACGTGAATTCTACACTAGATTAATGACAGTGTGCCAATCACACAGCTATCAGCGGGAATCGAACCCGGGACCTCTGGCATGGTAGTCCGAGCTCTTACCACTCTACAACGAAGGTCGTCATAATACGTAACTTAAATTAAAATTATTATACAGAAAATAATTAAAGGTAATATTATTGATGTTTGCATGTAAAATGCATCTTAATATTTTATTTACGTAAATTAAGAAGCATAATAACTTTGATTTTATAATTGTTGTGGTTATAATACGACATAACTGCGATCATGAAAAAACTAGCAACAGGTATATATGCATATTTCAGAATAACGCTTTTCTGTATTAAAGTAACCAGTAGTTTATTCTAAAACACCAAGCAAATACATTTGTTTAAACTATTACAGTTGTTAAAAACAATACTGTATATGAACCAGGTAAAAAACATACATGAGACACATTCGCTTTGATTTCACCGGTTCGAGTTACGGAAGCTCCAATCAAACAAAGTCTTTAATCACGACCGAAGGAACCGTGTATTGACATTAAACATTTTCACAGTATAAGCGACTTCGGAAATCAGTTTCTTCATATTTGATCGGGCCGCTTGTATTTCTGTTCATTACTAAACATTTACGTAACAATCGTCAAAAAGTTTGCCTAATGTAAACTATTGAAGATATTGTGATAACCTTTGATAATATAACTATTACATACTTTAACGATTTGCGTTTAGAATTGATAAGTAAGATTTATGACATACAAAATAAATACACAAAATATCATGACTTACCTAAATTGACAGATGATTCAAATATGAATATTTTGTTACACTACATAAAAAAACACACTATTTACAATGTTTTATTTTTAACTAACATAGCGCAGTTAAAACTACTTAAAACGTTAAGGTAAAACTGTATTTTTGCTTTTAATATTCGTTTGACAAACTTTTATGAAGTTGTGTAGTAATACGAAGTCACGTAAAGAAAATGAAAAGCGCCCGGAGCAAACAACTCACACGTCCGCTCGTCAGCGATGCTGGCGCGGTACTGACTCCTGACAAGCGCTGCCTGGAACTAGATAGGTGAAATTTTCTTTATACACAGCCTGCGCTCAGGAAAAGCTAAAACATTTTTTTACACCTACTTTGAAAGGGGCGTTACATTTATATGTATATTATTTAATACATATTATGGAAATAACAGTAAAAAACTTTAGCAAGAGATATGCATATAATAAACGAGTAATAATTTGTTTTGTAATAGATTTTAATATTACGTTTGTAAATATTATGTATTTATTTATTAATACGAATTAAAACGTTTATTTTCTAAAAAAATATTATGATCTATGAGAAAGACATGATTCGCCTTACATCTTCTTCTTCTTTTTCTTTTTGTCCTGTCATACCTCCGTGGTGCATAGGGCCTCAAGGAATCTTCTCCACTCAACTCTATCGCATGCCTGATGCCTAACATCATCCCAAGTGAGGCCTGCTGCCTTAACCTCGTCTTGCAGGGTTCTTCTCCAGGTGGCTCTAGGTCTGCCTCGCTTTCTCTTTCCTTCCATAGGGGACCTGTCTAGTGCACCCTGAGCGATGCAGGCTGGGTTTCATCTCAGAGTGTGACCGATCCACTGCCATTTGCGTCTAGCGACTTGTTCTCTAATTATACATAATTTGATAATGCTTTAGCAAAGTGAAATATGGCATTCCCATAAAACACTATAAAATATTTAGAAAACAGACGTTAACATTCGTATTTCTTTTTAAATTTAATTTGAAGTTTTATGTGGTTATTCAATAATTTTATTTTGGATAAATTAAATTTAAATACTTGTGTATTTTGGGTAATTCGAAACTACAAAAATTCCTAAACATTTGATAATGCATAAGTAAGCTGAAACATATCATTTCCATTATACGAGTATATAATATAACTACTGAAAACAGACGTACCTATTCATTCGTATTTATTATTTTATATGGAGTATATCAATCAATCTTTAATCTTATAAATAAAATGAAAAATTATTTATTCGATAAAATAATGATTCTTTCAGTAATTAACACAACAATAAGTTTGAGATTATTAAATTGTGTGAAATAGAAAACTAGAAAATATGGTATTTTAAATATATTTCACGTTTATATAGGGCTAAGTAAAAAAAATAGAATCCATTTTCTTTGTTTATTTACTTGTAACATTTTGACACATATATCATTGTCACAATAGGCGAAACATGTATAATTATATAATAATACCAGTGTATAATAATGTAATAAGATCATTTATCTGAATGAAAATGACTGTTTTATTGGCGGTTTATTATTATTATATTTATTATTATGATAATGGGATATTTCGCTTTTCTAGGGCATTATTAAATACCTTCGATTTTTCCTAGGATTTCAGTCTAGTAAACAATATAAAAATTAACAGATCAAATTGACCGGGGAATTCGCAACCATGGGAATCTAGAGCCCAAAAGAGCGTTTTATTACGACTCAATAATATTGACAGTCGAACCCTGGAGCAGAATAACAGAATGGTGGCTGCCAGAAACAGGACAGGATGGAGACGTTTTTGGAGGAAGCTAAGTCCCACCTGAGAATCATATGATGGAGGTGAAACAAGTCATTCCCATAAAATAAAAC
Source organism: Lepidostoma basale (assembly GCA_022606425.2). NCBI lineage: Eukaryota > Metazoa > Arthropoda > Insecta > Trichoptera > Lepidostomatidae > Lepidostoma > Lepidostoma basale. Next base: position 719,623 of record JAHDVF020000866.1, on the reverse strand, counting down.
TCCAGAAAACAGTAGTTTTTTTTAATATAAATTATTCAAGTAGTTACGCACAATTGTCCAAGGAACAATAAATAAAATAGTTTCTTAAAGTTGGTTTGATACTAATTAAGGTTTCGTTTTCTCGCAGAAGAACATGGCATTAACGTCGCAGTTCACTAAAGCCAGTTTTCCTTCCCGCAACATGCTGCCACAGTGTTTATTATCTCGATTATCCGGCTGTCCGCTTGCCCATTGCGAAAAGCCAGTTTGCTGTAACGTTTTGCCTGAAAAATAAAAGTTCAATGTTATATACTTAGGAAATTGAAAAAAAAAATCTACTATTTAATAAAAATATTAGAAACACAACATGTTTCGGAGGATACCTCCATCTTCAGGTGTAAAAATATAATAAAAACTAAACAAAGTAAGACTAATAAAAAACGCATTAAAAATTCGATACAATAATTCAAATTTAATTATTAACCTGTGCTTTTTGTAATAAGTAGGTACTAACAATTATTTTTTAACATAATATAAAATTGTGATTTAGAAAAAAAAACATACATTTGAAAAGACGTAATTTATATAGAAAATAATAAATTATTAATTTGCATTTGATTGAGAAAGGGAACTTGGGAAATTAAATGTAGACAAAGTATTTAAGGAGAAAGGAGTAATAGGAGGAATCTAAATATCAATTATGTTTTCATGTCGTGTTTTTTAATATTTTTTATTAAATAGTGGATTAAACAAAGTTTTTCATTTTCCTAAGTATAATACTATGGAATTCCACAGTGTTAATGCCTTAGCGTTCAATCAATCAATGTTATATATTTAAAACCCAATCAAAACAAAAAAATTATCTTTAATAGTAAAGTGAAAATTTATAAAGCACGCCTAAGACCAATAATAACATATAGCGTTGAAGCAACGGCAAACCAAACCAATTCTAAGACCACCACGTCTAACAATTATTTATGAAAGATGTATATATGCTAGGTACTATGTTGAAAAACATTTCACATACTTTAGTTCAATCTACACTAGCGCCATCTATTATGATTAGATGTAAGCATTAAGCAGAAAATCTTTATTAATGTAATTGAGGGACGCCGAAGGCCCAGTAGGAGACAAATGTCCTGGGTGCGAAATTTGAGGGAGTGGACCGGCATCCGAAGTATGGAGGAGCTGTTTCGACAGGGACAGGTTCGCCGAGGTGATCGCCAACGTTAGGGGAACCCGACAGGTCACTTGAAGAAGAAGAAGTTATTTTTAAAAAATTGACATCAGAATTGAAGTACTTCATTCGAAAGTTATTTAATATGTTTGTCAGATTTTTAAAGTGGCGTTTTTATAAATACATCACCACAAGGGTTATGTGCCAAAGTCTTCCATATAACAATTTAGTTAAATACTATGCCCGTGTCTTGATGCCATTTAGTATATGGATTATTACTGACGTTTCTGATCAATATTTCCATTAGAGTAGGGTATATATACATAGTAGTGTGTTTTCAGTCTCAATCTTAAAGTCCCAGCGCGTGTTGTACTTGCTTACACTTTAGTACTTACTTATTATATGTTATGGGAATGACATGTGTCGCCTTGCTAATGTATTATCAAATGTTTGTAAATGCACCATAAAAACATTTGAAACAAACACAAGGCGAAACATGTCATTCCCTTAGAATTTAATAAAACTTCTAATAAACAGACGTTCTAATTCATATTAATTAAACATGGAGTCTCACATCATTATTTTCCTTTTCATATACTTTGTTACAAAACTAACTTCTAAAATCATTAAAATTAAATATCAGACATGTTTCGGACAACCCGGTCCTTCTTCAGTGATTTTATAAAGATATTTTAAATAATATAAAACTGTTCACAAATATGATCTCACATCATTGTTTGGGAAACGGTAAATATTATTATACAAAAAAAACAGTTTTTGAAGAAAACGTACGTTTTCTATTAGTTTTATTTCATAACATTTTAAAAAGGCGAAACATCTCAGTCCCATAAAATATATGGTAATAACACTTCTTGAAAACAGACGTTTTCATTCGTATAAAGTTTTAGATCATTATTATTATAATTGGTTACCAGGGAGGAATTACTACAGAAATGATCCTGTGAAGTAAAGTCCGTTTTTTCTGTCTTTTTTTCCCTAAACCCAACATTTACTCTCTACCACCCCCAACTTTGTCCCGCCTTCCTTATACGATTAATTTTAAGATTTTTCTTTATATTCCCTTACAGATAATATAATTGTATTGGCTGTATATACCATGTGTTTGTGTTTGTAAGTGCGGAGCATTGAAAGAGAAAAAAGAGATTAGCTTATATGTGGCCTGGTGTCTCTTTGCTTTTCGTAAATGAAATAACAATTCATTATGTCAGTGGTGGACGGGGTACGGGCCTAGGAAGTGAATGAGCGAGGTTGACGAAAGGGCGTCGCTGCGCCCTTTAACAGCCTCGGGTAAGCGGTGGGTACTTCTTCTATGTGTTTGTCTATTATAATTGGTTTTTACTGTTTTACTAACGTATACTTTCTTAACCATTCTTTCTCCATCCATGCGTTTCATATGTCCGAACCAACGCAGCGATCCTTTCATAATTTTGTTCATAATACCTTCTTTCGCTCTACATTCCTTTCTTATATCAGCATTTGAGATTCTGACGTATATCGTTCTACCACACATACATCTTGGTATGTGAGAATGGTTAAGAAAGTATACTTTAATGATGTAAATGGGGTACGAAGTCGAGGCAGACCGAGGAAAACATGGCATGACCAAATTAATCAAATTTTAAAGGTTGGTCATGTTAGAAGTCGGAGGAATCGACGTGCGTGTATGACTCGTTGTATGAATGTGGAGGAAGCTAGAGAGGTTTGCCAGGATAGAGAAGTGTGGCGGTCCATTCACTCTGCCTACCCCTGCGGGGAAACGGCGTGATGGTTTGTTTTTGTTTTGTTGTTGTTACTATTTTATGTTATACGTAAATGCCAGCTAAAACAGAACATACTATATTCAGAAGGATTATTAAATCCTAGTTATGCTTACAATAAATGTTAATAATAATCGTAAGTTAAAGAACTATTTTGTGCTCTGCCATCTCACCTGTATGTGTGACGTAAACTCCCGACACGCGCAAGTCACTAAAATTAATGTGTATTAAGGTCTTGTCAAAATTTCCATTCAAGGTCTCCACTGGATTCCTTTCTAGTTGGCCCACAAAATAGAACGCTTCGTTTTCGTTGTTGATCTCAGCCAGATAAGCATTTTCGGCCCTGCAGATCTTGAAAGCATTGTGCCAGCTCTTTGGCGTCATGTGAAATTTATAACAATTTTTCGTCACGTTGGAGACTGCGTAATCTGCAATAAAAAATAAAAAAGTTTTTGGCACATATACCTGTATACCATACAGTAGACCCGTGGTAATCTGACATACGTTTTACAAGACCTACTCTTATTACCCATGACTTTATCCGACTGGCTTCTTGCTATAAAAAAAAAATAGCAAGAAGCTAGAGCCGCTTAGAATTGAGTCTTGAGGCCATAAATGTCAATAGAGATAAGGATGGGAAGCGCGCCAGGACCGTTTTTTTATCGATCGATATACGATACAATCGACTATAATGATTTTATAATGGTCTGTACGTTATGATATGTACGATGAGTCACTAATGATTGGTCTTTACCAAATGCAATTGCAGTGCGTGTTTTTTGCTGTAGATGTGTTTACAGCAATTAAATAAATATATTCATGTGTCACCACTCGTTGCGCACAATGGTTAGTTTATTTTCTAACGTTGATTTGAAAAAAATACATGGCGATTTAAGCCCTCAAACTCGAACAGTGATTCACAACGTATTCCTGTTTGTCAATGAATTGAAAAGTGATCCGAATAAAATGGTTTCTCTTAATTTCAACAAACCACGTGAAATGGCCGCGTTTATTTGTGGTGTGAGTAGAGCGACAGTGGACTTTTAAGGGCCACAATATGATCTACTTTGTTTCTTATACTTAACTTTCTTTCTGTGTTTATAGACATACGGTACACAATTTTTAAAATTTAACAATTTTTCGGTTTATACTGGTATTCAATTTAGTATCTTGTAGTCACAAATTTCATACGAATTTAAACGCACATAAAACCATTTAAAAAAGTTTAATATCAAAACTTTGTTAACTCGTTAAAGTTTATGAACAAGATACGATAATAAACGTTACTTATCGAAATATTTATTTTATTGTTACGCCCATCTCTAAACCGCTCCATAAGGCCTGTAAGTGCAAGCGAGATAGACATAGGGAAATGATTTATGGCCCCAAGACTCAGATCATAGCGGCTACACTATAGGCATGCTAAGCTAACATCATTCGTTAGAAGGAACAATATAAAGTTAAGGGTTCACTTCTTATAACCGATTGGCGGTCGGTTACATTACTCGGATGTCCTGAGTGATTTAGGTCTATTTGTCCCCGATAATTATCTTCGTCAAAGATAACACAGACTTTTTTTCAGATAATCAAATGATTTAATTGAAATCTCTTGATGGAAGTTAAAAATTAAATCAAACGATGTTTTTATGTTTTGTTTGATTCCAGACCTTAGCAGCTATATGGATGGGGAAAACCGAATAAAGCGATGCCAACCTTATGGACCAAGAACTATAAAATATTATATTTAAATTCAGTTATAATAAAAACAAAAGTAAGCTATAATGTAATTTATAATCCATTGTATTGAATATGAATCTTCTTGAATACCTGTAATACCAATATTTAAATTCAGTAAATGTAACATAAATATTTGAAGATATTTTTGTACAGATTCATGTTTACCACCCCTGATCTGTGTGTATATAAAGGACTCGGTTTGCAAAGTGTCACCAGTCTGTCGATGCCAACGAGTCTGGCGAAATCGGTCACTGTCGAAATAAAGACAAACGTGGAAGTAGTTTAAAAAAAACATCGTTTTATTTAATTATTATAACACAGATGGTTTCATTTGGCACGCTGCATAACCAACCAGACAATGGTTATGATTGTGGGTAGAACAATCTCTATGCTAAATTGAATCGCCTCGGAGGTGGGAGTGGCCTCAGGAATGTGATATCAATATTATAAGTATTCAATCTAATTGGTAATATTTCAGTTGTTTATTCAGGCAGACTTCCCTTCTTCGGTGTACGAATTAATTAATTTTTTACTTGGTAAAAATTCATCAATTCATACACTGAAGTACGGACAATTCATACACTGAAGTAGTAAGACATACGGGAAGTCTGTGTCCCAATACATGTTTGTGAAAGATGCAAAAAAGTGTTGTGAAAATACAATGTTTTCATAATTTATTAAAATATGTATACATATTTCCATTTGAACAATTTAGAAGTATTAAAAAAAGGCTTGTTTAAGGTACCTATTTGTATATGTTTTTTTTAATATGTTAAGAAAATATCCTTTTTGCTTACCTGGATCGTGAGTAGCGCATGGTCTATTTTGGACGATATCTTCATTCTTTTTGGTGCATATGAACTTGTACCTGTTATCACAATTTACATCATTATACTCCCCTTTATCCGTTATGATCACACAGTCTTCATTCGCCCCTGTGTCGTTTGGTTCCCCAGGGGTCCAATTTGTGTACAGTTGAGACACAGATTGTCCTTGAAATAAATAATGAAATATTGGATTATGACTATTTGCCCTTATTCATTCGTTCCATATATCTAAACCATCTAATAGGTATTTTTTTCGATATTACGTATTATGTAATCAGTGATCATCTGCCTTACATTTCTTCCTCATTTCGTCAAATATTTTTTCACTGTACATTCTTCACATTTATCTCATTCTACTTTCATCCTTGATTTGTTACCTCCAAGCTTCACTTCCATATATAAGGGTTGGCACTAGAACTCCATTATGTACTGCCGTATTTGCTTCAATGGATATATTTTTATTTGTATGATGACTTTGAGAGCGCCATTTATTTTTTTCCCACCACCAAACCCTTCTTTTAATGTCTTTCTCCATATTTCCATCTCGTGTTAACATCGTCAGAATCAAACATATCTTAAGAGTAGCAAAAATGAAAACATTGCGACCTATTGTGGGGAGAATGAAGAACAATGAAGACATTCGCAAATCATTGAAGACATAGTGAGATGGAGTAGGCAGACAAGACGATTCTGGAGTGACCACATCGAGCGAATGGATTCAGTAAGAATTCCTAAGATCGTGATGTACGAGACTCCAGAGGGCCGTCAACCACCAAGACGACCACCAAAGAGATGGAGAGAAGGCCGGTCGTCTTCATCACAGGAAGAATGTTGATTTCCTGCATAAACAGATCGCAAGATCTACAATCAGAAGAAGAAGAAGAAGGAAACATGCTTTACAAATAAATAAAATCGATAATATACTCCAATTTCTCACCATTCTTCCTTTTCAAAAACCATCACTTTAGACTAAGACACATTCATTATGCACATTAATTCTTATTGCATGGTTCATACGTTTTTATCACTAAGACTTGTCGAAGTGTTACCTCCAAAACAATGGATTAAATGAAAAAAATCGAAGAATACAATTTCTGGACATACCGTTAGAGGACACGAAATCGCCTTCAGAATATTTATCATGTATTCCGAGCCAGATGGCTGGAGCATTTGTGGTCTGAAAGCCTAGCAGAGTCTGCGCCTCAAGGGCTGTGGAGGGAACGGCCAGTCTAGCGCCCTCCCACACGCAGCGGCTCACAGCATCCGACCACTTTTCAATAATTTTATGCTCCTTGTAGAACGTGTTAGTTAAGGGCTCGTACGTGTAGTCGTTCCGGAAGGAAGGCGTCTTTGAATTGGGTGGGCGTACCGTGTTCGTCGGCGTTGCTGAAATCAATTCCATATTTTAACCTTCCCCTTACGGTGCTAAAATAAAAACGTGCGTTCCGGTGTAGGGTAGTCAGTACGCGTTAAAAATTTAGCGATTTTCAATCGAAAAACTAGGAACATTCATAGCTAATCCTCTTATATAATTATAAATGAAGTCAAACATTATAATAATTGAGATTTAATTGCTATTAATTTAATCCGCTCTGGTTGCAAGCCCGAAAGCGACTACCGGCGCGGCGGAACGGCGAGAGTGAGAACATTGAGCTAGAACATATGCAAGGGTGAGATACGAATATAGTGTAGCGCTGTTTATACGCGACTTTGTTTTCGAATTTCACAAAATACCTCCGATGTACCCGATAAATTTTGATTATTATTAATATTATTTTTAAATCAATGCGTAAATATATTATGGAAGAATACCTAAAATCTTAACCTTTTATTTTTTTATATTTATACAACGTGTAGAAGATACCCATCATAAGGAAGGGAGGGTTAAATAAGTTATTTTAGCTGATAGTAAACCCGATCTTCAAGAACTCCTAAATAAAATTATATAGCAGGAGACCTTATATAGCAGGAGAGAAGACAATGTTGCGAATACCAAATGGATGACATTTGGGTGACTTGAATACTCTGCATCCACTCTATAACTGAATGGTGCGAATATCGAAATGGTTGTCCAATATCCTTGGCAGGATTATTACTAAATCGCTTGCATAGATTCGAACAGGTTAAAACTTTTTATTTATAACTCTGTTAGATCATATATTGAAGCAATTTAGACAGACTCATTGTGTATTATACTAACTCTATTTATCACGCCGTCTCCCCGAAAGAGTAGGCAGGATAAATGGACCGCCACACTTTTCTTCCCATACATGCTTCTCTCGTTTCCTTGACATGCGTATATCATGTTGCGGGCAACCAACACATAATTGAATTTTTTAACATAGCGTATTTTTTTACACAGGTAAACCGCATCCCAGCAGAGGTTTTCCATGGTTCCCTCAGCTGAAAGTCGAATATGGGATGCTAATTAACCACAAGTCAGGCACACTTACAAATACATACGAGTAATTAAACTCGCACACATAGGCAATATTTAATAAATTTACTTTACACCAAAATCAAAGTATTAAAAACAAACAAAAGTAAACTAACTAACTAACTAACCATCACGCCGTTTCCACGAAAGGGTAGGCAGAAAGAATGGACTGTCAACTTTAACCGATGCGGCATTCCATCCTTCTCTTTTCGCCCCGCGGGAGACGCAGTGTGATGGGTTGCGAACCTCATCGCCACCAATAGGCATCTCCCGCGCATACTTCGATCGTCCAACGTCCACAAAATAAATCTAAAACAAATAATATAAAATACAATTATATAAAATAAAATAACAAAATACACACACAAACAAAAGTAAAAAAAAGAAATTTAAAATTTGATTGATTTGATCAGGCCACGTTTTCCTCAGTCTTCCTATATTTCTTGTTCCGTATACATAGTTAACATATACTCTCTTTGCCATTCTTTCTCATTCATTTTTTTCGTGTGTCCGAACCACCTTAGTGACTCTTTTATTATTTTGTTCATAATACTTTAATTAGCACTGGATTCATTTCTTATTTTAAAAAAAAACGTGGCACGATCAAATAAATCAAATATTGCATGTCGGCAATGTGAGTAGTCAGAGAAATCGACGCGCGTGCATGACACGATGTATGAATGTTGAGGAAGCGAGAGAAATATGTCAGAAAAGAAAAGTGTGGCAGTCCATTCTTTCTGCCTACCCCTTCGGGGAGACGGCGTGATGGTTAGTTAGTTAGTTAGTTACTTTAATTAGCACTGGATTCATTTCTTATTTTAAAAAAAAAAACGTGGCACGATCAAATAAATCAAATATTACATGTCAGTCATGTGAGTAGTCAGAGAAATCGACGCGCGTGCATGACACGATGTATGAATGTTGAGGAAGCGAGAAAAATATGTCAGGAAAGAAAAGTGTGGCAGTCCATTCTTTCTGCCTACCCCTTCGGGGAGACGGTTAGCTAGTTAGTTAGTTCATTTCTAATATTTGCATTTGACAATCTATTATATACGAGTATTAGGTCCTTACATATGAAATTGGCGTTTTGTATGGGAGGAACATTAAGTTGATTTTTATTATATATAATATATTTATTTAATCAAAGTATGTACCATTACTATCTATGCACTTTTGCCATCTCATAGGTAGTTCATCGATCCCTTTACTACAAAAAACATTCGGACGGGAATCAATAAAATCTTTGAAGTCGGTTTGGACTGCCCCATCGGAGTTGATTTTTTTCCCTTGCAAGAAGTTATCCAAATTTCGAAAAAAAATAGTCATCTGTTGGGACAAGGTCCGGAGAATACGGTGGATGTCTTAGACATTCCAATTGAAGCTCTTCTAATTTGGTAGCCGTCTGTTGTGCAGTGTGTGGTCTGGCGTTATCATGAAGCAGCAGTGGCCTAGAGCGATTAACCAGCCTCGGTTGTTTAGCAGCTAGCTTTTCCATCATTGTTTACAGTTGCTGATAATAGACATCTGCCGCAATCGTCTGGCCAGATTTATGAAAGCTGTAGTGAACGACACCAGCACTAGTCCACCAAACGCTCACAAGTAACTTTTGTGGAGTCAATTTTCGCTTGGGGCATGGTTTGGCTGGTTCGGCAGGGTTCAGCCATTGCGATGAGCGCTTCCGATTATCATACAGGATCCACTTTTCATCACAGGTAATTCGATTCAAAATCCCTTCATTATTGTGCCGGTTGAGTAATGCAACGCAGCAGTCAACACGCATTTGTTGATTTGCTTCACTCAATTCGTGAGGTACCCACCTTTCAAGCTTTTTCACCTTCCCAATTTGCTTCAAGTCGATTAAAACAGTTTTATCACTAACACCGCAGCCTGCAGCTAACTCGGACGTGGTTTGCGTTGGATCCGCTTCCACAATAGCCTTCAATTCTTCATTATCAACTTTGGTCTCCGGCCGTCCACGGGGCTTGTTCTGCAGGTCGAAATTTCCAGAACGAAAACGTTGGAACCAAAAAGGCACTGTGTTTTCTTTTGCGGCACCGTCGCCTTACACATCATTGATCCTTCGAGCCGTTTCTGCAGCACTGGTGCTACGGTGGAACTCGTACTCGTAAATAACGCGATATTTCAAGTTTTCCATTTTGTAAACTGAGTGACGCAAAGAAAAAAAACAATTGAGGAAAAAACAAAATTAATAATAGTTTTCAAAACACAAATACTTGAGTAAATGCTGTATAAATTTGAATTTGGAATTCCTAACCAAAGAGAAGATATTTGAGATCAAAGTTGCCAGTACGGCAAAACGCCAATTTCATATGTAAGGACCTAATACAATACCACAAATTCGTGTAAGAAATCTAATTTGTACTGCATTTATTCTACTTCTATTGGAAGTTCCATGATAGCTCCACGAATGTTCCAACCTCTATAAAAACCCCTGAACCTTGGATGATGAATGCCACTGTGCACTGCTAATTGGACTGAATAATCTATGTTTAAGTTACTTACTGTTGCTTACTGTTATTTATTTATTGTATCTTATTAAAATATGAATTGAATGTTTTGATCTGGGAAGCAATAAAAATATATATGTATGTTTTATGAATAATATGTCAATAACAGGTTCATATTACAATATGTACGAACAAGTTATCAACTTTAATTGACTACACAGACGTTTTCTTAGAAATACTCAACAACTCAACAACAAAGCATCACGCCTTTTCATAGAAAGGGTAGGCAGAGAAAATGTACCGCCACACTACTCTATCCCAACACACCTTTCTAGCTTCCTCCACATTCACTTTATTGAAGGTTAAGACGTTAATACCAAAACCTTGGAATTGAATAACAATACTGTTTATGTTCCATTTTAATTTATTAAATATCTTTTTACAATAAAAATATTAATCACGACATGTTTTGGAGGTGACCTCCATCCTCAGGTGTGAATACTCGTATATAACAGTTATCACCATATATAAATGTAGTGGAATGTAGAAGAATGTGCGGGAAAATGTTGCATGATAGAATACCGAACGATGAAATAAGAGAGAAATGTAAGGCAGATGACTGCATCATGGATAAAATTAAAAAAGGATCCTTGAGATGGTTTGGACATATGGAACGAATGGATGAGAGAAGAATGGTTAAAAAGTTGTACACAAGCAGCGTGAGTGGAAAAAGATGCCGAGGACGACCGAGAAAAACATGGCATGACCAAATTAATCAATTACTTAAAGGCGGCCACATTCGAAGTCGGAATAATCGACGTGCGTGCATGGTACGATGTATTAATGTAGAGATAGCCCGAGAGGTATGCCAGGATAGAGCATTGTAGCGATCCATCCTCTCTGCCTACCCCTCCGGGGAAATGGCGTGATGGTTAGTTAGTTAGTTAGTTATGAATGTAGTGAAAGCGAAGAAGTAACAAAGAAAAATGTGGTGTTCAATTATTTTTGTCTCTACCTTCGAAAACACGGTGTGATTGTTAGTAAGTTAGTTTTTGTTCGATGTAGGAGAGAAATGTTTATTAAAAATATTGTCATTTCAATTGATTATGTAATCACTAAATAACCTAGATAGCTTGAAAGCGAAGAAGTATCAAAGAACAATGTTGTGTTCAATTATTTTTGTCTATACCTTCGAAAACACGGCGTGATGGTTAGTAAGTTAGTTTTTGTACGATATAGGAGAGAAATGTTTATTAAAAATATTGTCATTTTAATTGATTCAATAAATGTAATCACTAAATAACCTAGATAGCTTGGAAGAAACTATTTTTGGTATAAAATAAATCTTGGCGATGCTCTTAAGCGGTTAAGGCTGTTTTATATTACCTGCTATTATGGCAGAAAGTTGTATCCAAAAAAAAGCAAAACACAACAGTGAATAATGTGGCGACATGTTAAAAATTTGGCTTTTACAGCCCAGAATGAAGTGCGCAGTGAGAGAGGCCCCGAGTGACTGGATGCTGGATATTTAGCGCAGTGTAGATGAAACTCAAGGCACAAACACAATCTTCGACTCACTAATACATTTAAAGAGTTATTTGTATATTAATTTGTCCCGAGTTCACAGATACAACTCATATGTAATAAGATAAGTAGCATGTCCAATACTGGTAAATAATATTATAATTCACGATTTACACTGGACAGTCATCAGCCGATACCGACACGTCACTAACTAACTAACTAACCATCATGCCGTCTCCCCGAAGGGGTAGGCAGAAAGAATGGACTGCCACACTTTTCTTTCCTGACATATTTCTCTCGCTTCCTCAACATTCATACATCGTTTCATGCACGCGCGTCGATTTCTCCGACTCCTCACATGGCCGACATTCAATATTTGATTTATTTGATCATGCCACGTTTTCCTCGGTCTTCCTCTATTTCTGGTTCCATTTACATCATTAACATATAATTTTTTTACCATTCTTTCTTCATTCATTCTTTCCATATGTCCAAACCATCTTAATGATCCTTTCATTATTTTTGTTCATGACACCATCATTCGCACCGCATTCACTTCTTATATTTTCATTCGGCACTCTATCATACACAGAGTATCCACACATTCTTCTAAGAGATCTCATTTCAACTGCATTAATTCTACTTTCATCCTTCTTTTGCCAGTTCCATGCTTCGCTTCCATACATAAGGGTCGGTAGAAGAACACCATTGTGCACTGCCATTCTAGCTTTTTTGATAGGTTTTTGTTTGCGATGACAACTTTAAGTGCACCATTCACTTTGTTGCCTGCCCCAACCCTTCTTTCAGTATCCCTCTCCACTCGCCCATCTCTTGTAAACATACTACCTAAATACACAAACTCAACTGCTACAACTACATAATTATATATATAAAGAAGATTATAGAGTATTTATATTCTGCAAGTATGCGATAGGTTGCTACTCTATCGCCATTTTATTGTCACGTGGATTCTACACCAGACTAAAGACAGTGTGACAATCACGCTGCCATCACCGGGAATCGAACTTTTACCGTACGGTAGTCAGAGCTTTTACCACTGTGCTATGGAAGTCGTCTCTTGGTTCGTCTCTTGCGTTAATACTAAAGTGGCAATTAATAAGACACACACAAGGACAAACAACTGATTTTATTGTTGTAAATATGTTAATTAAATGTTTAGAAAGAAATTAAAAATGTTAATTCTACTTCTCCGGTTTCAATCGTAGAGATTGGTTAGCTGCAAAGATATTTATTTCGTTCTCTACTCCTTTCGGTCCTTCGCAGCCCTATTCAGCTCTCAGCTCTATGAGGTGTAGCTCATATTCTTACAAATTTGTTCCAGGTATTCTAGTCGAGGGCGCCCTCTGGAATTCTTCCCCTCAGTCATCCCATCCAATGGAGTGTGCAGGAGGTTTTCAAGTCGCATTATATAGCTTATCCATCTGGTCTGCCTCTCCGAGATGGTCTTCACAAGGTGCTTTCATTCTTCGACTAGGTTGAGAACCTCGTCATTTATGATGTGGTCCCTCCAGAAAATTCCTTGTTCCTTCTTCTTCTTCTTCCTTGTTGTAGACCTATGTGTTCTGTTTTCCAGAGTGTTGCTCCTCCTGTGTGGTAGATTCCCAGCTGTCCTTTAATCTTTTAGGAAGTCTTCCACGATGACGAGTCTCAGTTTTCTAGAAGTTTTATTATATTTAATGGGAATAACATGTTTTGCCCTTCTAAGGCATTATCAAATGTGGCGAAATTTCAGCACGTTGCTGTTTATATACACTAGTTACATAAATGGAGCATAATATGATAATTTACGAAAATTGATGTGACTTGTCATTCCCATAAAATATAATAAAGCTTCTAAAAAACTGTAGTTTTCAGTAATATTAATTATTAAATATGGATTTTAACGTCATTGTTCAAGAAAAAAATATATACTTTTATAATAAAGACAGTGCTCCCCTTAAGTGAACAAGACCATCATTAAATACGCCAAACTCCGAGGTGACACGATTTAGCAAAGATATTGTTCTACCTACCGACATAACCAATGGCAGGTTGGTTCTGCATCGTGGGAGAAAGAACAATATATGGCCCCTTTGTCGAAGATAATTTTCAGGGATGAACAGATCTACATCACTCAGGATTTCTGAGTTGTGTATACAACCGGTTATCAGTCGAAAGAAGTGAACTGGAGTGACTGGTAGCCTAGCATCTCTAACAAGATTTCAGTTGGAAAGAGCCACCGGTAATATCCATACTCCCTAAGATCTTCTGCACCCTCTCCACCATCAGGGAATTTCGAACCTCATGCCGCGCTCAGATAATGAAATTAAATTCCTACCGACTTCTCACCAGAGAGTTACACAGTAACTTCAGTACCTGAATATCACGAATGATCTTGGCGTATCTGATGACAAAACCAAGCATTTTTAGGGAGCTATTACATAATGAAGTTATATGAAGACTAAACGACAAGCGAGCATCGAACAACACCCCCAGATCCATGGACGTCATTTTCTTTATATCAATTAGAATGAAAACATTGCATTTTCTTCCTTATTTTGTCGTTTGGTATTCTATCAAACATCCTTATCTCGCACATTATTCTCAGTGATCTCTTCTGCGAATTCATAGATTTATAAAAATTTAAATATTACTCCCTTAAAACTTTATCTTTCCCTCTTGTTTGAGAACGTATTGATTTGGCTTTGGAATAAAAAAACATTGTTGCATTTTTTCATTTATGCTGCCCAAAAATATCTCTCGCAGTCATGCTAAGTGATTTGAGATAACACAATTATCTTAATTACGGGTCAATTTTTTCTAGGTCACAGAAATAAAATATATAGCCGTCTTTCGACCTAATCGGAACAATTATTCTTAATTTTGTTTAACAATTACACACGTGTTGCTAAACTGGAGTGACATCGTATGAATCAAAAAGGTTTGTTTGGAAGAAGTTTTCAATACACACGAGTTGCTAAACTGGAGTGACATCGTATGAAGCAAACAGGTTTATTTGGAATAAGTTTTCAATACACACGAGTTGCTAAACTGGAGTGACTTCGTATGAAGCAAAGCTCCCAAGATCTACAGGTTTATTTGAAATATGTTTTCAATACACACGTGTTGCTAAACTGGAGTGACATCGTATGAAGCAAACAGGTTTATTTGGAATAAGTTTTCAATACACACGAGTTGCTAAACTGGAGTGGCTTCGTATGAAGCAAAGCTTCCAAGATCTACAGGTTTATTTGAAATATGTTTTCAATACACACGTGTTGCTAAACTGGAGTGACATCGTATGAAGCAAACAGGTTTTAAGAATCAATTAGAAAACAGAATATGGTTGATCGAGGTGTTTACAGGACTTATGACCTGTCATTGGTTTGGTTAAGCGCACGCTTTATGTAATACAACATTCCCCATTCCACCTTTTTTTTTTTCTTATGACCACCATGTCTGACAATTTTTTGGAAGTTGTATTATGTTAATCTGTAAGACCACGCTTTACATGGTAGTTTATTTCAATCTACACACTAACGCCATCTATGAACCAGAAGATCTTTGGCAGTAGCCTTTAACATTGCGTTAACAACTTTTTTTCACATAAAAGTGGAAATAACAGTGTTTAAATCCATAAAAAAACGAATTATTCATTATTTATATTAATTTTAATTTGGTTACTTTTGAATTTTTATATTTATTTATTTGATTCTGCGCAAGTAATAAGCAAAAAAAAAATTTTTCTAATAATTGTCAGATAAATTTTGGGGTGCGTTTTATGGCTCGGTGCGTCTTATCATCCCCAAAATACGACAGTAAAAATTATAGATAAGAGACGTTTTCATTAATAATAATTATTAATATAATCAAATGATTTTACTGAAATCTCTTGATGGAAGTTCATTTTAAATAATAATTAAATAAAACGATGTTTTTTAACTACTTCCACTTTTGTCTTTATTTAGACAGCTGTCTAAATAGGCTGTCTAAATAAAGACAAAAGTGGAAGTAGTTAAAAAACATCGTTTTATTTAATTATTATAATTATTAACATTGGATTTTACATCATTTACAGCATTTACATTACATACACAAAGAGAAGGATGGAGTGCCGCATCAGTAAAGTGTGACAATCCATTCTTTCTGCCTACCCTTTCGGGGAGACGGCGTGATGGTTAGTTAGTTAGTTAAAAATAATAATACATCAAAATTATAACATTGGGGGAAAACGCAGATTTCTATGAGTTAGCTTTTAGAATTTCGAGCCCATTGGCGTGGAACAATCTCCCCGAATTTCAAAATTAAGAGAGTGACGTAAATATTCAGAATTTTAGTTCCTCCGACCATTACCTAAAGCGTCCTTGGACGATTTATGACATAAAATGGAGTAATATTTCGTAAAAAGCACTTAATTTATGGTGTGACTTTATTAAGTAAACTAATAATACAATTTTAGTATTTGTATCTAAACCACTTTGTTTGGTAACACCAACCGATTTCACTCCCGCCGCGCCGGGGCTTAGTCAGGGTGAGAGAGTAAACTAAATATAAAATCAGAGAACAACATATGAAGAAGGAAATATAAAATGAAGGGGAGAAAGAGGGATCGGAGAAAATGCGCGCGAGGACGAATAGAATGCTAGAACGGTGAATCATGATCATTAGGGAAAAATTATGGAGAATATCTATTTCAGATTTTAGTGGCGGACATAGGAGTTAAATTTATTTTTATTTTCATGGGAATATTTAAAATTATTTTCAATGGAGAACAGGCTAAAATGGTACTATGCTTCCAAATTATTTTAGGATTTCAGGCCAAAACCTTTAAGATATGTGTAGTTTGTCTCTAACAGATGGTTGGCGAACTCAGATTATTTAGACAACTGAGATGTTCCTTTACCCCCGCGTTTAGAAAAATATTTTATTTCAAATGAGTACCTCTTTATTTTAATCTAGAAAATAGTTATAGTTCTACGCCATATTTTTCGCAAATGAATGACAGTTGAGACTTGCAATCCACATCGAAAAGATTTCCTGTGATGACATGCATGCTCCCACAGAATTTTGTTTCCTTTGTATTGCCTGGTTTACTATTGTTCCATTTATTATATCCAGCCTCATAAAATGTTTTAACTGAAATAATTAGAAATGAAAAGTTTAAATTTCAAACTTATTAGGAATATTGGAAAAGCATGGCAAATGTTTTAATCCACCTGACAACTGATTATAGTATGATTAATAAGTTGAACGGAACAGGTTCTCGAGTGTGTATACGAGTATATTGATTAGGGGGGAGTAAGGGGGATCCTATTGACTCTTCGAGTGGTGCACGCTGGAAGATTGATCTGATCCCAAGTACTTATCCTCACCTCCTCGACTTTGGTCTCCCCTGGAAACTATGCGAAATATTAGAAATCGAGTAATTTACCTCGGTGGATAATATTGATGTATAAGCTAACCTGGAAGGACACCTCGCCAATCCGTCTGGCAAGCGTGGCGTTGTAATGCCAACCACCCCCCGTATGACATGTCATACATGAAGAAGTATGGGGGAGGCCTATGTCCAGCAGTGGACGACAACGGCTGTTAAAGAAGAAGAAGAAGATTGAATGATATTCCATGATGATACTGATATAATCAGTTATTGCTTTAATGATTTAGTATAATATTTTATTCAAAATGCGTCGATGGAGAAGCTGCGTAGCGATTACAGGTAAAGTAACATTGCAAAGCTGCTAGCTCATTTTTTTGACAAAATGAGTTTCGATATTATAATGTATGTATGGAATATATTTTTTAGTTCACTCTACACTAGCGTCATCAATTAAGATTGGGAAGCATTAAGCATAAAATCTTTATTAATGCACTGTGAAAGACTCTGCAAATCATACAGTACTAGATTACACCTGGAAATGTCTCTCCAATTTTTATACCTTTAACTTGGACCAGTTATTTTATACAACATTTACATGCACACCATATTCTGTTCCCAGAAAAACAATTTACGTATTCGTCTCTGTTGAGATACAATTAATCCTTATAAAAAAATTATTTTCGTTTCACTGTGACACATACATTTTATTTCAGACGTTAATTATTTAACCTTTGAAGTAAATATGAGACATAAATGACTGAAAAAGGGAAATACTTAAATATTTTGTTTTTACACCACTTTATTAGGTATTTTAAATAAATCGATGTATTTTTAACTACTTCCACTTTTGTATTTATTTCGACAGCGACCAGTTTTGCCATGCTTGCTGGCATCGACAGGCTAGTGACACTATTGCAAACTGAGTCCTTAATATACATACAGATCAGGGGTGGTAAACATGATTCTATTCTGAACAAAAATAATCGTAAAATTTAACTAACTAACTAACTAACCATCACGCCGTCTCCCCAAAGGGGTAGGCAGAAAGAATGGACTGCCACACCTTTCTTTCCTGACATATTTCTCTCGCTTCCTCAACATTCATACATCGTGTCATGCACGCGCGTCGATTTCTCTGACTCCTCACATAGCCGACATTCAATATTTGATTTATTTGATCGTGACACGTTTTCCTTGGTCTTCCTCTATTTCTGGTACCATTTACATCATTAACATATAATTTTTTTACCATTCTTTCTTCATTCATTCTTTCCATATGTCAAACCATCTTAATGATCCTTTCATTATTTTGTTCATGACACCATCATTCGCTCCGCATTCACTTCTTATATTTTCATTCGACACTCTATCATACACAGAATATCCACACATTCGTCTAAGAGATCTCATTTCTACTGCATTTATTCTACTTTCATCCTTCCTTTGCCAGTTCCATGCTTCACTTCCATACATAAGGGTCGGCACAAGAACACCATTGTAAATTCTTAATTGATTTAAGACGAGGTCCTTACGTGTATTATGAATCAAATTTACGAAACTAATCATAAAAGTGGATTTCTTTTTCGCATATAAACATGCACAGATCGTTGCAGCCGACATCGTTAAGCAACCCATTTCTATCCAAGCTGCCACAGTGCTCTTTGTTGTTCATATTATTAGGTTCTCCGGTAACCCATTTATCATATCCAGCCGTTTTTAATGATTCTCCTGTAATTATACAACATAAATTATTTACACACCAGATAAGTGAGATATGGGAGGTTGAGGATATAACAAGTTGGAGTAAACAGCGAAGAAGAGACTGGTACTGTTATGTCCAAATAATGGACACCACCAGACTCCTCTATATCGCACAACAAAGACTCGTTCTCGTGGAAGACCTCCTAAAAGATGGAAAGACAGCTTGCAGCAGTGGCGGTACTCCTATAGAAGCCCAGAAGCCCGGCTTGCGTAAGAACTTTTGAATCAAAACCTCTTCTGACTTATTGTGGCTATTCCTCTTACGTTTGTTAGGAACATTGTTGGAAGGTGATTTGGTGGGTTGTTGGTTTATACGGGGGCAAGATTACTTAGATATGGGGGTTTTGATTAAAAATTTCTTAAACTGTTGAATTAAATTAAATAACTTTGAACTTGTATCACAGTGGTATTTAATTTACGCGACAGCTGTTTCATCAACCTATGATGAAGTAACACCTGATGATGTCAACATAGGTTGATGAAACAGCTGTCGCGTAAAATAAAATACAATTGTGATACAGAAACAAAGTTATTAAATTTAACAGTTTCAAATGTTAAGGTATCATAGTGTTTTGGCCAAAACAATGGACTATTCAAAAATTTCTTACGCCAGCCGGGCTTCTGGGCTTCTATAGGAATACCGCCACTTGCTGGGAATCTACCTCACAGGAGGAACAACGCTATAAAGAACATACCACTCAGGTCTACAACAAGGAAGAAGAAGAAGATATGGTTTTGAAATAAGTGACTTTTTTTACTGTTAGAAACTGAAATGAAAAAAAAAACAATATTTAAATCAACGAATTCTATGCTTGCGCATTACATAGTAACTAACTAACTAACTAACCATTACACCGTTTTCCCCGGAAAAAAAGGCATAGAGGATTGACCGCCATACTTCTCTATCCTGACATACGTCTCTAGCTTTCTCTATATTCATAAATCATAACATACACGCTCGTCGATTTTTCCGAAATCGAATGTAGGCGTTTTCCAATAATTTATTCATTTGGTCATGCCATGTTTTCTCTGGTCATCCACGGCTTCTCTTTCCATTCACACCGCTTGTTAACCATTCTTCTCTCATCCATTTGTTCCATATTTTCAAACCATCTCATGGATTCTTTTTTAATTTTACTTATCATGTAACCATATGTTTTACATTTCTACAAAAGGCGAAACATGTCATTTTCATAAATTATAATAAAACTTGTAAAAAACCGAGGTTTTCATTCATATTCCACTCTATTTATCAAATATTTTTACCCCTAATATCGACCTCAATAATAATAAAAACAAAAAAAAAATTAATAGTCTTAATAACTTTGTTTTATGTATCACAATTGTATTTTATTTTACGCGACAGCTGTTTCGTCAACCTATGTTGACATCATCAGGTGTTACAATAATATATTATTATTGTGACACCTGATGATGTCGACATAGGTTAACGAAAAAGCTGTCGCGTAAAATAAAATATAATACAATTGTGATAAATAAAACCAAGTTATTTAATTTAACAGTTTTAAAAAATATATATTCAAAATTTCTTTATTATTATGTATTTAGTGTACTACCACTTGTGTTTATGTTAGACCGGTTTCGGGAGCTTGCTACCATCTTCTGGTCACATACACGAGAAGATGGCAGCAAGCTGCCTTAGCCGGTCGAACATAAACACAATTGGAAGCACACTGAATACATAATAATAAAGAAATTTTCATATATTTTTTTTGTTTTCATTATTTAAAAAGAACTTCTACCAAATTTTTTAAATTAAAAACATTAATGATCTCAATAAGCTCAAAGAGAGTAACTAATAGTGCGATACGGTAAATTAATTTAAATGGAAAAAGTGCGTCATTGCACAAACGGTTAAATTTAAGAACCGAGTCTCACACAGAATCATGTTCGTAAACCAAAGAATAACTGTAATTTGTTTGTAGTTATCTGTAATATTCATACTTTCTGTAACTTGTGACTTACCTCGGTGAGTGACGAAGTTGCCTTGAATATAAAGCTCGTTTGCATCAACGAATACATATTCTTTGTATGTATACTGTCCCTTGAGCGCAGCGTTTGGAAAAACATTGAATTTAGCTTTAACTAAATGGGCTTCCGTTGCACTATTGATGGTAACAATATTTCCCATTTCGGCTTTGCATATCCTGAAAGCTTCGTGCCAAGTTTTGGGCTCAGGGTGCACTTTGTAGCAGCTTTGAGTTACATCAGAGTACTCGTAGTCTAAAATATTTTAAACGCCATGCTTACATTAACTGAAGTAATTACAAAAAGCGCTTCTGTATGTCATTTAAGTACAAAAAATGTATTAATTAACCCAAAGAAAATGTGTTTATTTGATCTTTTCACGGATCAAAATAAACTTTTGAAATTAGAGATATAAAAGTATATAATATAAAAACTTTGTATTTAACCTTATAAAGGGTTTCATTATTTTATATCTCTAAGTTTAAAGCTAGAATGGCGGTGCACAATGGTGTTCTTCTACCGACCCTTATATAAGGAAGAACCATGGAACTGGCAAAGGAAGGATGAAAATAGAAAAAATGCAGTAGAAATGAGATCTCTTAGACGAATGTGTGGATATTCTGTGTATGATAGAGTGTCGAATGAAAATATAAGAAGTGAATGCGGTTCGAATGATAGTGTCATGAACAAAATAATGAAAGGATCAGTAAGATGGTTTAGACATATGGAAAGAATGAATGAAGAAAGAATGGTAAAAAAATTATATGTTAATTATGTAAATGGTACCAGAAATAGAGGAAGACCGAGGAAAACGTGGCACGATCAAATAAATCAAATATTGAATGTCGGGCATGTGAGGAGTCACAGAAATCGACGCGCGTGCATGACACGATGTATGAATGTTGAGGAAGCGAGAGAAATATGTCAGGAAAGAAAGGTGTGGCAGTCCATTCTTTCTGCCTACCCCTTCAGGGAGACGGCGTGATGGTTAGTTAGTTAGTTAGTTAAGTTTAAAATGTCTATCCACAAAATGAGTGCTTCACATGAAAATTAAAACGTATATATTTGTTCAATCTTTTTGGAAAACGTTTAATTTGTTCCATTATTACTTTTAAACTGTTTTTGTTAATAATAACATTATTGTTAATACGACATATTAATCCAAAAAAAACAAGTGTCCAGATTGTAGAAGTAATTTGGTTAGTATGGAACGGAAGCTTGGAGTTTGTAGAAGAATAATGAAAGTAAGATAAATACGTAGAACGAGATCGCTGAGAAGAATGTGCCGAACGTTTGAAACAATGTAAGTTAGGATATCTAACGAAGAGGAAATAAAGGATCACAGGGGAGATGATTCGTGGTTATAGAGGTTTAGATGAAGCAATGATATTGGGCGGACGGCGGGAAGAACCTGGAAAACACTAGCGAGAGACCGAGAGAGATGGCGCGGGGGTGGAGAGGCTTACGTCCAGCAGTGGATGGAGACATGCTGACGAAGATGAATGCTATTATAAATAAAAATCTGAAAGGGACGCAAAGATGGTTTGAACATATGGAACCAATGGATAGGGGAATAATGGTTAAAAATATATATATAAGTAATGTAAATGGAGAAAACATCAAGGAAAGCCAAGAAAAACATGTACTTACAAAATTAATCAATTACTGAAAGGCACCCATGTTCAAAGTCGGAACAATCAACAAGCGTGTGTGTCATGGTATATGAATGTATGTTGTATGTGAGACGCGAGAGTTTTGTCACGATGGAACACGGAGTCGAGGAAGGCCGAGGAAAAACGGACGGCCATGTTAGAACTCGGAAGAATCGACGTGCGTGTATGACTCGCTGTATGAATGTGGGGGAATCTAGAGAGGTGTGTCAGGATAGAGTAGTGTGGTGGTCCATTCTCTTTGCCTACTCTTCCGGGAAAACGGCGTGATGGTTTGTTGTTGTTGTTGTTGTACTAAAAGGCGCCTATGTTCGAAATTGGAAGTGCATGTCACGGTGTATGTAAGTTTACATGTGAGCGGGACATAAAAGGGGAAAAAATATTAGATTAAATGCGGTCTGGCATCCCCTTGCGATTGATATATATTAAATGTAAATCCCGGATGGACGGGGAACGGGCCTAGGAAGTGCATGAACGAGGCTGCGAAAGAGCGGCGCTGCGCCCTATAACAGCCTCGGGTATGTGGTGGGAACCCCCTTCTGTATGATATATGTAGAAGAGACACGAGTGCTATGGTAGGATAGAACAGTATGGCGGTCCATTCTCTTAGCCTGCCCCTCCGAAAAAACGGCATGCTAGTTAGTGAGTTGGTTATGTTAGCTGAATGTTCAATTTATAAATAAGTACCAAGATCATCAGTTTGGCATCGCATGTTGGAGTACAATCGTTGATTATTTTTCTTGCATATGAACCCATTTTTTGCGTAGCACCCGGTGTCGCTGTAGTAGCCCTCTTTACTCATGGTGACGCAGTCCTGACCATCCCCCTTGTCATCGGGTTCTCCCACGAGCCAATTATTATAAATATCACCAACACATTTTCCTGAAATGAATCATATGCACATAGTATTGAGTTAGTAAAACATAAAAAATAAACATAATAATTTCCATTCTATGTATGCATACTATAAATATTTTATACAAAATTGTTTCTTGAACAATATGAAATACAATACAAAATTTCTTCTATGTTCGCCATTCTTTGTGTTGTAGATGCGTTATTTCTCTTTTTCTTAGAATATTTATAAAATATTATAAAATTGTTTGCAAATATGATCTGACATATGTTATAAAGATTTATTTTGGAACGTTTATGCTTTGTTGTAACAAATGTTATGATTCAATTTAAAATATATATCTTTATAATATGTATCACTGAAGAAGGACTGGTTGACCAAAACATGTCTAAAAAAAAATTGTAAGTGTTGTATATACAAAGTATATAAAAAAGAAAAAGAAAAATATGAAAAGACTGACACTGGCGTTTTGTGTCTTCGACTGGTTTCGGCAGCTCGCTGCCATCTTCTGCCGAAACCGGTCGAAGACACAAAACATCTGTGGATTTTAACTAAATATATATTTTAAAAAGATTTTTTACATTACTTTTTTTTTCACTAATTGAAATTCCCAATTAATTGTTTATTATATATCATGCAAATGACTTTTTTTGCTTTGCTAGAGCACAATAGATAATGCCTTAGGAATGCGAAACATGTCACTCCAATAAAATATAATAAATTTTGTAGAAAACAAAGAGTTTCATTCGTAACACGTATCACGCCGTGGCAGTCATATGTGACTGCCAAGGGTTGAATACAAGTAAAGTTCCTCAAGCGCCGTCAGTCACACGTTAACGGAGTTTTAATAATATAATGTGGTTAAGTTAAAGTGGCTATTTTCTTCGGAATCCTGAAAAGTGCCTTGGCAATCAACGTGTTAATAATAATAAATATTGTGTTCATTGTTTCTTGAACTATGATGTAAAATTCCATATTAAATAATGAATACGAATGAAAACGTCTGCTTTCTAGAAATTTTATTTTTATTTGATAATAAATAATGCCTTACACAGGCGAAACATTTAATTTGGAAAAAATATAATAAAATATCTAGAAAATATAATAAAATATCTAGAAAACAGACGTTTTCATTCGTATTAATTAAAGAAATAATGTATTTTGATTAATAACACGTAATTATGTTATACCATATGATTGAAAACCGGAAAAAAATGTTCTAAACTTCTATAACGACGCAAAATATTATATGAAGACTACAGAGGGAAAACAAGGAATGTCAGTAGAAGGTTAATTTGAATAAATTGAGAATAAAGCTAATCAAAGTCTATATATTTCTTAGCAATTAGCAATCGATTATCTGGCCATAGTCGATGACACAGATGATTTTTGAATATGAAAATTTTACTGTGGATAGATACGTACAAATGCCGCTAGATGGCATTATTACATTTATTTTGAATTTTAACTGACATTCCTTGTTTTTCCCCTGTAGTCTTCATATGTATTATTTTTTACCAGGTTTAATATTATTTATTGTGTAATGATAAAACAATTGAGCTAAAGTAATAGCTGCAATATGCTATGTACTATTTTATGAGGCGCTTTTTAAGATTTGTAGCTAATTTTAAAACAACACATAAATATTATATTAAAAAGAAGAATGTACCATTCGAAGCTAAGAATATTCCTTCTGCGTATATGTCAGTCAATGCAATCCAGATGTCATGGGAGGCAGTCCCGAAATACTTCAGCAGTAACTCAGCCTCTTTCGTCGTGGCCGGGAAGGCCAGCTCCGAGCCCTCCGCGTGGCACCAAGACGCGGCCTCATACCAATTGACACGCGCCCCGTTCAGCTTATAAAAAGCGTTCATAGATGCCTCGTACGTGTAATCCTCCCTGTATTGAGGGAACCCTAAAACAGAGTGAGACACTTATGTGCAGTCTATCACAAGAGTTGATTCACTTCACGTAAATTATTTGCAATAGTTTAATTATTGGTTAAAGAACACTATCTGATTAGTTACTGGGTCTTAGTAGAAGGAGTGTACTGCATTAGCTTCTAAAATACTCAGTGATTAGAGAATTGCTTCTATCTCGAAATCGGAAAAATATATTTAATTTCACGTTTTTTTTTAATCCAACAACAACATAAATTTGCCAGAAATATAGGATTTTATAGACAACATTAGCTGAGACTTCAGATGCATGTGTGAAATTATTAAATAAATAAAACATTAATTCCGTAGAATTTTAACATTAAGCAGTGAATCCTTAATTGTTTTTCCAAGAAACATAAAAAAATTGAATGAACGTTTTTTGTGATTATTATATAATAATACAATTAAAAAAGCACGTTTGTTAATTTCAATGCTAGAATAAAAAAAATTTAATAATAGCATGCAAAATAAAGTAAAAATAGCGTAACGAATAGACTTTAAGTAATTAACTAATTCTAAAGCGTGAACAGCGAAGCGCTAGCTACCCCTAACCCCTTAAATTAAAACTGCAATTTAAAATTAAATTAAAATTATTTCAGATGTTATAAGCCTTGTGCCGTAAAGATGATCACAGTTAATTGTTCTTCTTCTGCTTTATTTTGGACGGCGTCCTATCATTTGTATCAGCCTGTTCCTGGGATGTAGATGTCCAACTGTCTCGCCATATTTTGGGTGGTCTTCGTGCAAATCGATTTCCTGTTGGTACTTTTTTTGCGGCTATATATATCACTCTTTCAGAACACGCTCTTTCCACATGATCTTTCCAGTAGCTTCTTCTCAGTCTTCCCCATCGCACGACATCTTCCGCATTGTAGATCTTTCTTATTTCACAATTTCTTACTCTGTCTCGGAGTGTCGTTTCCGTAACGGATCGGAGAGTCTTCATTTCTGTGGTTCTTAGGAGAATTTTTGTTCTGATTGGGTTAGCTCTCGTTTCTATTCCATATGTCATTATAAAACGTACGCATATCTTGTTAATTGTTAATAAATAAATAAAAAATACCTGCTACTGTCGGGGAAAATGTGTACCAAATCGCCAATACCGCAAAAAGCTCCATCAGTAACATCTTGTGCTTACTGTTAGGCAACAGTGAATAGTGCAGTTTGAAAATTTCCAAGTGCTTCATTTTAAATGGATGTAGGCGAATATATACAAAATTTAAAAAAAATGATAAGGTGGGTTTTCCTAATGTTTTATCATTTGTATCTATTTATTTTCTACTCAATTAGAATCTTCAGTAGCGCCCGATATTCACTGTGCACATATATTGTTTTTTAACACGTGGTTACTACTCAAAATAAAAGTCACACGTTTACTATTCCAGGATCTATATAACCCTCCCATAAAAAATAATGTTT
The DNA here is from genome assembly GCA_022606425.2 of Lepidostoma basale. Taxonomy (NCBI): domain Eukaryota; kingdom Metazoa; phylum Arthropoda; class Insecta; order Trichoptera; family Lepidostomatidae; genus Lepidostoma; species Lepidostoma basale. The sequence goes on along the minus strand of JAHDVF020000866.1, from coordinate 692,684 downwards.
ATTTTGTTTACGAATAGCAATATGGAAATAAAGCACTGTTTATGGAAAAATATATATTAAAATTTTAGTATTAGGCATTCACTTTGTGGTTAGATATTTTAATTCTTTTATTACTTGTATTTATATTAAAATAAAATAAAAACACTGTACTGATTTCTCTGACTCCTCACATGGCCGACAATCAATATTTGATTTATTTGATCGTGCCACGTTTTCCTCGGTCTTCCTCTATTTCTGGTTCCATTTACATCGTTAACATATATTTTTTTACCATTCTTTCTACATTCGTTCTCTCCATATATCCAAACCACCTTAATGATCCTTTCATTATTTTGTTCATAACACCATCATTCGCACCGCATTCACTTCTTATATTTTCATTCGACACTCTATCATACACAGAACTGAATTTAATTTAGCTAATAAGTTAACACAACATTTATTGTTTCTGAGGCGGTACGAAATTCTCTGGGTCAGCTAGTAATATATATGTTTTACACTAGAAAAAAATATATAAAATAAAATTAATAGTTTTCATTTACGGAAAAAATTCTTCCAAATTTCACAGGGTCACGTAGACCCTTAAGTAGTAACCAAGGGTTAAGACTACCGTTTTAATTATTTGATAAAAACCAACTTACATTTTCATACTCAGTTTTCATCATAAAAAAACATTATTCAACAGTTATCACGCCTCTGGCTACATGTAACTACTTAATCTTAAAAAAGTATTCTGACCAACAGGTCAAAAAACAACGGGATCTGTTGTGATAAAGCTATAACCGCTTTATTACAACAACAGTTTTATCTCAATTAAAAATGTCAGCATACCCACATTGATTTAAAAAATATTCTTCTTCTTCTTTATTGCTGTGCCTGGTCTGTTCTCCAGAGGACAATTCCTCCTGTGAGGTGAATTTCCAGCTGTCCTTTCAATTTTTAGGAGGTCTTCCACGAGGACGAGTCTCGTGAGGCTGATTAAGTAATGCAATATAAGGGATATACTAAGAAAATTTAAAAACTTTATTTAAACCACCATTTATTAAAAAATATAAAAAAATTAAAAAGGCTACCTCCATCTTCAGGTGTAAAAATATAATAAAAACTAAACAATGAAAGACTAATAAAAAACGCATTTAAAATTCAATACAATAATTCAAATTTAAAAATTAACCTGGGCTATTCGTTATAAGTAGGTACTAACAATTAACAATTAATATTTTTTAATAAATAGTGGATTAAACAAAGTTTTTCAATTTCCTTAGTATGTTACTATGTAATTCCACAGTGTTAATTCCTTAGCGTTTAATAAGTTCAATATATGGGAGTGTGAGGGGAGAGTGTAAATTCTTTGGACATAACAGTACTAATCTCTCCTTCATCGTCTACTCTATCTTATAATATTCTCAGCCTCACATATCTCTCCTATTCTGGTGTCCCTCACGCGATCTTTCAGTGTCTCGCCTGCTATCATCCTCAGTGTCTTCATCTCTCGAAATCCTCAAAATTTGTTTGGTCCTTACTGTGTTTTCCCATGCTTCAACGCCATTTGTTATTATTGGTCATGCGTGCATGCATGCTTTATAGTTTCTCATCTAACTTTTAACGGTCACTTCTTCTTCTTCTTCTTCTTTTTTTAATAGATCTGACGATCTGTGACACAGAAATCATATCTCGTCGGATGATGAGATCCAGCTGTCCCTCCATCTCTTAGGCGGTCTTCCAGGTGGGCGGTGTCCGGAAGGGATTTAACGGTCACGTCTTTGTTTTTCCATATTGTGGATTTTAGAGCACCAAAGATTGCAGTTGACTCGGGCTTGCATTTCTTCCCGAACATCAACTCATCCAACCAGGTTTATGCTTAGATATCTGAAGGTTTTTAACGGTTCTATGAGTTAATTCTCTACATGTAGGTTACATGTTTTTTTTTGTGATTTACATAGTGAAAGAATACCACACGTTTTAATGAATATTTTTAACGTTTTTATTATTATGGAGTTTTAAATTATTGCTCGAGAAAAAATTAAATAATTGGAAAAATTTAAAAATTTAATATAAAAAATTAAAAATTAAAAAGTGGAAAAATTATTATAAATATGGAATAATTTAAAACCTGTTTAATTCCACAATCTTAATTAAATATTTTCACAAATCAAAATTTATTCACAACATGTTTTGGAGGTAACCTCCTTATTTTATTTATAAAGTTTAAAATATAACTATTATAAATAAAATACAAATATAAAATTAACAAATATAATTTGTTTTTCATTTGTAAAAATATTTAAAAAAGAAAGGGGAAGAGGTATACAGTGTTTTAATTATTCCAAATTAACAATGGAATTCAAAAGTAATAAAAGCCTTACCCTTCAACAAAAAAAATATTTCTTAAATTAGATTTCACATTACTATATCATAATTCTAAAATGTGTATATCTTCTTTTCTATGGCTCTACAGTCCTGGATGGACCTCGGTCGCCACCAAAAAGTTTCTCCAGCCGACCCTATCCTGAGCTCTCGACTTTCACTCCTCAGGTCTAACTCCCAACAATTGCAGGTCCTTCAGAACATCGTCAAGCTAACGAAGCCGTGGTCTTCCCTCCTGTTTTGTAAATGTCAACTGTGCGGATGTTGACAGCTCCTCCATTCGCACCAGATGTCCAGCACACCTAAGCCGTTAGAGTTTTATAAATTTGACGACATCAGGTTGGTTGTATAGTTCGTATAGCTCAGAGTTATGCCGGGGTCGCCATATATTATTATCGCGGATTAAAATTGATCACCAAAAATTATTTATTCCAAAGCATATAGCTGTAAAAATGGTTAACAAAGCTCCTGTGAGCTAAAAAATTAACTTCTTCTCTCATTTCTTAAGAAAATGTTGGAGAGGGTTCAGAAAAAAATTCTGAGGTATCTCTACATGAGGGAGTATGGTAGCTATCCGTGGCTCTATCCCACGGTATTTCTTTTGGAAATGCTCAGAACCAATTCCCTACAGCTTCGAAGAGATGGACATCTAATTACCCATTTCTTTAGATTAATTACGGGATACTTCGAGAACTCGGCCGTACTGGAGGGTGTTCGGCTTTTTGTCCCCGATAGATATCTCCGACAGCGACAGCACAAATTGTTTTACCTACCGGCCGCCAGAACCAATCTACCTCTGGTGACGACGGTGGGAAGAGCAATTAGTCTGCTGAACGCGGTCTCCTCGGAGATCGACGTCTTTCATGTTAGTGAAAGTACGTTCAGAAGGCAAATACTCTTAATTCTGGAGAGTATCCTGTCTTCCTAATGTTGAACCATCTCTTATGCGTTTCTGGTAGTATACTATACATAATGTATTATTTTACCTGTTCTCAATAGATGCCTTAAAAATAATTTTTGTAATGTCTGTTGATGAAATAAACTGATTTGATTTGAAAAAATGTGAAATCTGCGATATTAAAAAGTAAGGTAGAAATAATTGGCGTATAGAGGAATAAATATTGTCTCTAGGTGAATGAAGAACTCTCAGCACCATCCTTTTCACATACGAACATGACCTGCTCATAACACCTCACGTCTTCCAACGTGCCCCTCCTCGACAAGCTGCCGCAGAATCCCTGTGTGTAGTACTGGGCGATTGGTTTTCCTTCAGCCCATTCATCGTATCCTGCTTCATTCAAAGTCTCCCCTTGAAAAAAACAAAATTATATAATAACTTACTTCATAGACGATTTCTTTACATGGTAATGCCCAAATATAAATAATATATAAATAGACTAACTAACTAACTAACTAACCATAACGCCGTCTCCCCGAAAGGGTAGGCAGAAAGAATGGACTGTCACACTTTTACTGATGCGGCACTTCATCCTTCTCTTTTCGCCCCGCGGGAGACGCGGTGTGATGGGTTGCGAACCTCATCGCCACCAATAGGTATCTCCCGCGCACACTTCGATCGTCCAACATCCACAAAATAAATCTAAAACAATTAATATAAAATACAATGATATAAAATTAAATAACAAAATAAAAACAATTTACACAAAATGTTCTTTTTAGATGGTGCACATATTGTCTATTTAATGTATGTTCCACGTATCCACCGTTTTTTAATTTAGCACGTAATAACACATTGTTTTTTTCGATGTTGCACATGTTGACATGGGCGATCCGGACTTTTGTGTTAATTTAATTTATGTTACACGTATCCACCGTTTTTTAAATTAGCTGTAATTAGGCATTCAACCAGCAAGAACTTAAAAATAATATTGAAGAAATTATTCAAATTGTCATTGGAACAAATGAAAAATTTATTTTGACACCTGTCAAAATTCTTTATAAAAACGAAAAAAACTAATATATTATAATAAAAACTAATATATAATAATTAAAACTAATATATAAATATAAATATTATAAAATAGACGTTTTTATTCAAGTCAATATATCACACCGCGTCTCCCGCGGTGCGAAAAGAGAAGGATGAAGTGCCGCATCGGTTAAAGTGTGACAGTCCATTCTTTCAGCCTACCCTTTCGGGGAGACGGCGTGATGGTTAGTTAGTTAGTTAGTTAATTTCTATATAAATTGTGTCTTTTCAAATGTGTGTTTTTTTATAATTAAATTGTAATATTTTTATATTATCATTGTTTAATATTATTTATTTGTTCTTATTGATAAAAAATAATTATGAGTACTTATAACAATTAGCCCAGGTTAATTTTTAATAGAAATTTTTGTATCGAATTTTAAATGCGTCTTTCTTTGTTTAGTTTTTATTATATATTTACACCTGAAGATGGAGGTATCCTCCGAAACATGTCGTGTGTTTTTTTTAATTTTATGAATAATAAACAAAGCTATTTTCAATTTCCTAAGAATATTACTCTGGAATTCCACAATAGCTTTCAATAAATTGAATAATGAGATTAAATGTTCAAACTCACGCTCAGAAGAAGCAAGCTCAACAAAATAATTGATATACCAGGAATGAAATTCGGCTCTTACCTACACATAGAAAACTTCCCTTTTTTAAAACTGCTGTTTACAGAATATGTTCCCGAGAGTCATCCCGGAAATGTAACAAATCTAATCTGTAATATTACTACAACATTTTTGAATGTATACAAATACTTGTAGACGAATACTGAATTTTGTTTACCCATTGCGGGTTATCAATTCATTCCAATCTTCATAGATGGCGCTAGTGTGTAGATTGAAACGAACATGTGAAGTTTGGTGTTACATATTAACATGTATACAACTTCCAAAAAATTGTCAGACATGGTAGTCGTACGAAGGGTGAAATGGGGAATATTATATAGAATAAAGCGTGCGCTTAACCCAACCAATGACAGGTCATTAGTCCTGTAAACACCTCGATCACCATATTCTGTTTCCAATTTGCATCTTCGTCTCTATCGAGATACAATTAATCCTTGTAATATTATTATTTAAATAACATAAGTATCTACTCACCCCTGTGTGTGACAAATTTGTTCTTAAACAGTAATTCGCTGGCATCAATGTGAATCAAGTCTTTATTGTTGTTATCGTCTGAAAGAGCTTCTTCGGGGAATTTCTTAAGCACTTCTACAAAGTAGAGGGCCTCTTCCTGGCTGTTGACATCGGCCAGACGCGCCATTTCAGCAATGCAGATCCGGAAGGCGTCATGCCAACTCTTGGGCTCGAGGTGCAATTTGTAGCAGCGGTTTGTAACATTTGTGAACCAGTATGCTGAAACATATAATATTCTACATTAGTGCATATTAATATGAAAGAATTGTAAAATAATAATGAAAACTAACTAACCATCACGCCATTTCCAAAAAGGCCGCCTTTCAGGAATTGATTAATTTCGTCATGCTATATTTTCCTTGGCCATTCACAATACTTATGTATATTATTATTATTATTATTGTTGTATTGAATTGCTCTTTACATCATAACAGCGCGAGCCAAATTGACGTAAAGGGTATAGCTATCATATTGATTCTCATGACATGCGATAGGTAGCTAATCTATCTCCATTTTAGTGTCACGTGAATTTTACACCATACCAAAGACAGTGTGACAATCATACTACCATTGCCGGGAATCGAACCCGGAACCTTCGGTATGACTTCAAAGCACTTACCACTCGGCCCCGAAGGTCTTCATCATATATATCATTTCAACCATTCGTTCTCTCATCCATTCGTTCCATCTGTCCAAATAATCTTAGTAACGTTTTCTTTATTTTATTTAGGACCCATTCATTTGCCTTACATTCCTTTCTTACTACATCATTAGGTATTCTATCATATATTATTTTTTCCGCACAATCTACTTAATGACCTCATTTCTACTGCTTTTATACTATAATACATTCATCCTTTTTCTGACAACTCCAATCACTTTAACAATGATCTTCTTAAAATATTCAATTGAAAGCATTTACATACCTAGTTGTGGAGAAATTTGGTCCAGATGGTTATTAAACATTATTTCTTCGATTTTCTCCACAATCCGATATCAAATAACAATAATTCAATTGAATAAATAAGATATTGGGAACTACACTTTGCTAACAAAACACTGATGAAGGGCTTCTGTGTCCGAAACATGTATGTATTTTAATTTAAATTTTTAATAAGGGTGATGTTTGCAAAGTAATAAACATTTAATTGTATCTCAATAGAGACGAAGATGCAAATTGGAAACTGAATATGGTTGATCAAGTTGTTTACAGGACTAATGACCTGTCATTGGTTGGGTTAAGCGTACGCTTTATGTAATTACAACATTCCCTATTCCATCTTTCTTTATGACCATGTATGACAATTTTTTGGAAGTTGTATATATTTATGTTAAAGTCCTATGCCAGATTTCATATGTCAGTTTCAATGTGCCATCTATGAAGATTTTGATTATATATGTTAATCTTTTTTTTAGATTACTCTATATATAATCTACATACTTACGCCATCTATGGAGATTTATGTTTATTAAGCATTAAGCAGAACATCTTTTTAACTCAATGCGAATGGCTACCCCGCCATGGTTCAATGAATCCGCAGCACAAAGTTATGGCGAATATTGAAGATACCCTTCATTGATTGAAATATTCTTTATTATGTATATTTACCTGTATCATACGTTAGGCACTTCCTATTCATGACTATGTTTTTATTTTGTTTCTTGCAGACAAACTTGAATTTGTTTTCGCACGGGACGTCGCCATAGAAGCCCTCAGAGTTGAGCGTCACACAATTTTCCCCATCAAGATAATCATCGGGCTCTCCTTTGATCCATTTATTGTATATTTCAGTCACTGGTTTTCCTAAATGAAAATAATATAATTTTTTTTATTTTATGTTATATTTCTGGAGAAATGAATTTTAGCATATTTTCTTAGAAATATATTACTATTATCTTTGGTAAGAAGTCGGTTGGAATTTGGTACACTGGTGTGGGCACCACATGAAACTAAATATTGCCTGTTGATTGAAAAGGTACAAAAAAAGTTCTTACGTTTTTTGTACCTCAAAGATAACAGTTATTACCCCTGGCTGTACCCAACTGATTTCTTGCTGGGTATGCTGGACTACCAGTCATTGAAAATTATACGAACTATCCATTTGGGTGTTCATTTTTTTCAACTGATTCGTGGTCGAATCCATAACTCGGATATTTTGAATGACTTGACTTTGTTTGTCCCTGACAATCATCTGCGACAAAGGCAACATAGATTATTTCACCTGCCACTGTGTAGAACCAATTTACCTAAGGTTATGCCCGTGGGCAGGGCAATAATCCTTCTAAACCGCATCTCTTCGGATGTGGACATCTTCCACGATATTGAGGTTATCCTCAGAAAACATCTATCTCTTAAATAATGTGTTGTTCTTCTTATTGTTCCTAATTACTTATTTGGTCTTTATTTTTTAATTATCGTGTTTTTTTTGTGTTTTTGTCTATTTTTAAATTTCATAATTGTATTTACTGTTTAAAATAGTTTTTTTGTTCTTTTTGTATCCTACCTGTATAGTCATAAGCGCTTTGGTTATATACTGTAATGTTTAGGATTTAAAAAATTATTTGAAATTATGAATTAAAACACTCATTAAGCACTTTTAAGACTAAAATCATTTCAATTTTGAACTTTATTGTCAGACAAATAAAATAACTTCGGTAACTATTATAATAAATTGCAGAAGAAAAAATATTTATATTCCATAATATTATAATACAAGATGGACTTACACTGTACCAAAAATTATATTTTTTGTCATTAAATGTGTTTTTACCAGATTTTGTATCAAAGTGTTGTTAAAGAACCTAACTAACCATCACGCCGTCTCCCCGAAGAGGTAGGCAGAAAAAATGGATTGCCACATTTTCTTTTCTAACATATTTCACTTGCTTCCCCAACATTCATAAATCGTGTCATGCACGCGCGTCGATTTCTCTTACTCCTCAAGTGGCCGACATTCAATAATTGATTAATTTGATCTTGCCACGTTTTCCTCGGTCCACCTCTATTTCTAGTTCCATTTACATCGTTAACATTCATTCTTTCCATGTGTCCAAACCATCTTATTGATCCTTTCAGTATTTTGTTCATAACACGTAGTATTTTGTTCATTTAAAGTACCTATTTATTCATAAATAATTTATTGTCCTATACTTAGGCAATTGAAAATAACATTTTTTAATCCACTAATTATTAAAAAATATTTAAAAACACGACATGTTTCGGAGGACACCTCCATCTTCAGGTGTAAAAATTTAATATATTTTTATATTTCTTTCTTCTTTTCAATTTCCTAAGTATATTACTATGGAATTCCACAGTGTTAATGCCTTAGCGTTCAATTAGTAAATTTATTGTCCATTGCTTTTGCCAAAACACTATGAAACTTTAACATTATTAACTGTTAAATTAAAAAAACTTTTTGAATGTACTCGTATACAAATACTTGTAGACAAATACTGGATTTTACCCATTGCGGGTAAATCATTTTTAAGGATTAATTGTATCTCAATAGAGACGAAGATGTAAATTGTTTTCTGGGAACAGAACATGGTGGTCGAGGCGCTTGTAGGACTTATGACCGGTCATTGGTTGGGTTAAGCGATCGCTTTATGTTAACAACATTCCCCATTTCACCCTTCTTACGACCACCACGTCTGTCAATTTTTTTGGAAGATGTATATATGCTACAATGTTGAGAAACACTTCACCATATCACAATTGTATTTATTTTTATTTTACGCGACGGCTGTTCCGTCAATTTTTGAATATTATGCATTAAACAATGATAACGAAAATGAGAACATTGTAAATACCGTTTGTAGAGATGAAAACACCCTCGGAATATATGTCGTGCAGGGCGACCCAAATTTTTTCAGTGGAATTTGCGAAAAACCTCAGCAGCACCTGTACTTCCTGCTCTGTGGCCGGGAAGGCCAGCTCCGCTCCTTCCTCCTGGCACCACGTCAAAGCTTCTGCCCACGGGACCATTGGGTAGTTCAATTTATAGAAAGCATCGGTGCTCTGTTCGTAAACATAGTCCTCCCTGAAGCGAGGCACACTGTCTCCGAGGAATGCTAATGGTGACACTAAAATATTTCATAATCAATTTTGAAGCGGTTATTATCAAATAAAATCATTTAACTAACTCAATTGACATTACAAACAATATTAATATTAAAGGCATCTCATGAGTATTGTATATATACGATATAATAACAGGAACGCATAAGAGATAGTTCGACATTAGGGAGATAAGATACTCTGAAGTCAAGAGTCTTCTGAACGTACTTTCACTTATATGAATAACGTCGATCTCCGATTAATTATGAGCAATCTTTTAATAAAAGGGGTTAAATAATTTCGGTGCTTTTCTTATATAGGATGTTTTTTAAGAGGTATACAATATATATTCAAAATGAAAAAAAAAACACATTGAAATAATGTTAATGTCTATGATATTGACATTATTTAATAGATAATTTAATTGTTTAAATATGATTTCGGGCATATGAGGGCCACGGCTAGCTTGAATGAAGCGCAATCGTGAAGTCCAAATTTTCAACAACTATCGTCTTTGTGGATGCGTATTATCCACTAGAGTGTACGTGGTGCGAAAACGATCCATGGTCTTCCGAATAACTTGCTCGGATGGACCATTATGTCGACCGTAAAATGGACGTAGTGCACGATATGTTTGGCAAACCGAACCATGATTTTAAAAATAAATTTGCACAATTTGCAAGCGCTGTTCTGACGTCAATCTATTCATAATAAAATGGCAAAGCGACTACAAATCAACTGTCAACTGTTAAATTGACAGATTATAGAAACTTTGTTGCAAGTTTAAAAACTAAACCTCTAAAAAAACACCCAAAATTATGTTTTTTTCCTTTCCGATGCATTTGTCCATCGGTTATTTATTAAACTTTAATCGTAATGAAAATATAGAATTTCCTTACCAGATATCACAGATGATGACCATATCACTAATATTGTAAAAAGTAATGAGCGTAAAAACATTTTCTGTATTTTTGATTAAGTATACATAGATAATGATAAATCAACACGATTAATACAAATGTAATCTTTGGAATGATCTAGAGATGGGCTGATTTCAGACATTTATAGCCACAACATCAAGTGACTACATTCAAGGGGGAACTATTTATTCTTAACACGGTATTCAGAAATGACGTATTCATAAAATATGCTTTTTCTTCTTATTCTTTATTTAATAGATCTGACGATCTAAGACACAGAAATTACACACACAGTCTCGTGGGATGAGCTCTCTTTCCAGCTCTCTTTTCATCTCTTAGGCGGTCCAGGTGGGCGGTGTCACTATGCAATCTGGCTACATGGTCCCTACAGTAACTTCTTCTGGATCTACTCTACCGAACGATATCCTCTATTTCACAAGTTTTTCTTATGTTTGCATTGCGGATACGATCTCGGAGAGTATTACCAGCCATTGATCACAGTGTTGGCCCTCGTCTGTACAGCATACGTCATGATAGGTCGCACGCATGTCTTATAAATTCTGACCTTGCTGTCGATACGCATATGCTTGTTCTTCCAGACCAGATTCTTCAGACACCCTGACACGGCAGAGGCTTTACTGACTTGTTCTCGTACTTCGATATAAAGGTCATTATGGCTGCAGATTTCTACTCCCAAATATTTGAAACTCATTACTTGCTCCACAGGTATATCATCAACAGTCAGCTTAAATCTTGTAGGTTGTCTAGATATACTGAGACTTTTTGTTTTGATGACTGAGCCTTTGTGATACTACATGGAATTTGTACAACATTCTTTACAAGTCATCTTCAGACTCAGCTATTAATGCGCCATCGTCTGCATAACAAATGCAATATAATTTATAAATCTTCGCACCTTTGATTTCTGCAGCTCGGAATTTTTTTTCCCATTTTTATTGCAGTTATATTACTTGTCGTCCACTGTCGTCCACTGTCGCCACACTCATATTTATGCAGGTATTCTTGTCTTGTGACTTCCGCATCCGGTAATCAGCATTTTTTCGAATGTCATAAGACCACCATGTGGGAGGTCTTCACGAGGTCTCTTCTTCACCGCCTCTCTGGTCCATCTTTCATCTATCAATCTGACAGTTATATTACCAATGCAATAATTTGACCCGGACTGGTTTTCGAAAAAATCTCAAAGACAATAGAACTACGTGAATTGCCCATGAGGCTCCCTATGCTTGGCCTAAGGGTAAATATCTCACCCATGATCCGCTAAACTATTCCCGCTATTATAAGCAAAGCTCTGTGTTTTCAAATATATATTTAAAGGATTAATTGTATCTTAATAGAGACTCCTTCTTCTTCTCCTTATAGACCTTTGGTCTGTTCCTGAAATCAGGCTGGCCTCTCTTGGGAGGTTGACTCCCAGCTATCTCTCCATCTCTTCGGCGGTGTTCCGGGGGGACGGCAGCCGGCAGGAATCTGATGCGCCACAGCTCCACCTTGCAGATCTCGCGTATGGCCGTATTCCTCACCCTATCGCGAATAGTCTTTCCTGCTATCATCCTCAGCGTCCTCATCTCTGCCACCCTATACTTTAGCCTTCGTTCTTGTGGTATCCGCTCTGGTCTCAATGCTATATGTCAGTATAGGCCTTACGCAGGTTTTATATATTCTGACCGTACTGTCAGTTCTCATATACTTGTTTTTCCATCCTTGAGACAACCTGATACCGCCGAAGCCTTGTTGACTTGTCCTATTGTTTCACTGACAAGATCATTTTGACTGAACAGATCCACTCCCAGATATCTAAAGTTTGCAACGTGTTCCAGCATTCTGTCATTTAAGGATAACCTGCATCCTAAGGGTTCTTTTGAGAATGTCATGGTTTTTGTTTTATCAACTGAGATCATCATATTGAAGTTGGCGGCCGATGTCTGAAATCTATTGAAAAGTCTTTACAGTTCGTCTTCCGACTCTGCTATCAGTGCAGCATCGTTCGCATAGCATATGACGCTCACTACATCCTTCCCTATGCAGTATCCCAAACCAAGTGATGTGATATCTCCTATTATTTCATCCGTAATGAGGTTGAAAAGAATGGGCTCAAACTGTCTCCTTGTCTTATCCCTGTTGAAGTTTTTATGGGTTATAGAGACGAAGATGTAAATTGTTTTTCTGGTAACAGAATGTGGTGGCCGAGGCGCTTACAGGACTTATGACCTTTCATTGTTTGGGTTGAGCGATCGCTTTATGTTTAACAACATTCCCCATTCTGCCCTTCTTATGACCTTTTGACAAATTTGACAAATTTTGGGAACTTGTATTTATGCTAGCATCCTGCGCTTATTTTTACATATTTTAGTTCTGAGATGTCTCTCCAATTGTTATGCCTAACAATTTACACCTTCGTCTCTATTAATTAATCCTTATAAAAAAATTATCCGCATTGGGTAAAATCCAGTATTTATCTACAAGAATTTGTATACATTCAAAATGTTATATATTTAAAGGATTCTTAATATTTTATCGATCGTATTTTAATCTTAAAAGTCTCGTAAAAATGCGTGGCGTACTGCGCACGTCACTTTTAAATTTCCCGCGTGGATTGGATTAAAAAGAAAATAATAATAATAATTTCGAAACACCTTGCACAAGACAACGGTTTTTATATCATATTTATGAGAGTCAATTCACCTTTTTTTTTTTAATCTAAATTCGAGTGTATAAAATAGCCAGAAACGTAATTCCTTTCCCACTTTTTTTTTAATACATTACAGTTCGCGATTCAAAGTCCATATTGTATTGAATAAATCGTCATTCCATCAAGTTTTTTTCTTCTTATTAAATGTTAATCTTATAGAGCATAGGTTCCTAAACATATATAATACTTTGTGATTCGTATGTAGATGTTTCTTGAGTAATAAATATAAATACGGATAGGCGGGCTGAAGTGGCGGTGGGCTGGCCATATCTGTCGGAGAACCGACAGCCGATGGGGAAGACGGGTTCTGGAGTGGAGACCGCATACAGGATTCCGTAGAGTTGAACGTACCCCTGCCCGCTGGACCGACGATCTGAAGAGGATTGCTGGACATGGATGGATGGGAGCGGCAATGGATAGGGGGCGGTGGCGGGCTTTGGGAGAGGTCTACATTTAGCAGTGGATGACAGACGGCTGATGATGATGATGATGAGTAATAAAAATAATAATTAGGCTAATTTATATAGCGCCGTTTTCGTGAATAACTCACCTCATGGGCGCTTTGACAATGTTATAGTCATGAGAGCTGCATCTGACACCAGCAACCAGATAATAGTTTTTTTATATTTTACGTAATATTTGGAATAGGTGGGTTTTTATATTAAATTTAAAATCAGTCGGATTGTCAATGCATCTGATGTGTACAGGGAGCATATTCCAAGCAGACGGACTTGTCACTGCGAAAGCCCGATCTCCGAAATTTGTCCGGGGGTTGCGCTTTGGCTCAAATCAGAGCTGTGCAGTAGTTTCCCGTTGCCTTCTACACCGCAGTATGTTTTAGACGTATTAACTTGAAACAACCTTCTGCCGATGTTCATTCTCAGTTCTCAAAGAATCCTCTGATAAGTCTGAAGAAATGGGTAAGTACCCATCTCTTCTTATCTGCAAACTATTGGTCTCCAGCATGCCCAAGAGGAATGAAGTGGGATAAAGCCACCAAACTCCCTCATGCAGAGATATCTCAGAAAATCTTTTCTGAACCCTCTTTAATATGAGCGAGTATCTCGCCTCGTGGGGACTCCATATCACCGAACCACACTCCAGCCGGCTCCGGACCAATGAGTTATGCAAAATTCGCAATACATAAGGATACCTGAAATACCAGTTCGGCGAAAAAATCCCAACATTTTCAGAGCAATTCCACATATTCTTTCAATGTGAGCATAAAGAATAAACAATGTATTAAAATGAACTCCAGCCTCTGTGAAATAACCTTTATTAAAGTTTATATTAGCTTTTCTCAGTCAAAAATATATACGCTATATTTTACTTATGTAGAATCAGTGAGTATGGAGCAAAGGTTTTCTCTAGGATACGGAGGAACTCTCAGCGCCATCCTTTTCGCATATGAACATGGCCCGAGCCTCACACCTTACGTCGTTCAGTGTGCCTCTTCTCCACAAGCTGCCGCAGAATTCCCCGCTGTGATGCTGGTTGTTTGGCTCACCTTCCGCCCACACGTCATATCCGGCTTCTCTTAAAGTCTCACCTAGAATATTTAAAAAATCTGAATTAAATGACTATTTTAACCGTCAACCTTACATAATCCTATTGCATTTCCCGACACATGCCAAGGAAATGTAAAACTAGAAAAGGAATGTCAAAGTAGAGATATAAAACTCAACGACCTACCAGCTATCCTCCATAACAAAAACAAGTACAGCACATTAGTTGACTTCGCAACCACAGTGGTGGACAGACTGCGGGTGGCAAACAAATAATAACTATAGATAGGAGTGACATCTCCAGGCGGCTTCTTACAATGTGCTAAGAGGCGGGTAGCCTTTCACATTGTGTTAAAAAGATGTTCTGCTTAAAGCTTAATAAACATAAATCTCCATAGATGGCGTTAGTATGTGGATTTTATAGATTAATCTTAAAAAGATTAACATATATAATCAAAATCTTCATAGATGGCGCATTGAAACTGACATGTGAATTCTGCCGTTGTACTTTAACATATACGAGGTCCGTTCAAAAAGTATCACGAATTTTGTGTTTTTTCAAAAATTATTTATATATTCATGAATTTCTATTTTGTCCCCTTCAAAGTAATCCCAACCAGATATTATACACTTGTGCCAACGTTTTTTTCAATCCTCGAAGCACCCCAAAAAATCATTTTTGTGATCTTGTTCAGCTCCTCCTTCGATGCCGTCTTTATCTCCTCAATCGTAGCCTAGCGTCGTCCTTTCATGGGCCTCTTCAGTTTCGGGAACAAGAAAAAGTCACAGGGGGTCAGATCTGGGGAATACGGTGGCTGCGGCATTATTGGTGTGTTGTTTTGGCCAAAAATTCGCGCACAAGCAGATGCGAAATTGAGTAATTTTGGTACGAATTTCGCGGCGACCGATCTCATGCCCAAATCATTGGTAAAAATCAAATGGCACGAGCCAAGCGATATGTTTAAGTCCTCAGCAACTTCTCTAGCGGTGATTCGACGATTGGCCAATACTATGTTATTCACTTCATCAATGTTTTCGTCTGTTGTTGACGTGCTCGGGCGTCCGGCAGGCTCTTTTTCGTTCACATCTTCTCGGTCCTCTGAGAACATTTTGTACCACCGATAAACGTTGCTTTGGTCCAAGATAGCTTCACCATATGCCACAGTCAACATTCGGAATGCGTCCGGGGACTTAATTTTGTTTTTCACTCAAAATTTGATACAGATTCATTGATCCATTTTTTTGGAGTGGGCAAAAATCGAAGACGAGCCAAAACACGTGCAAGCAAAGTGGCTCTCAAAAATTAACTGAACATTCAAACTGGCCAAACTTATCGGCATAAGTGAGAGACATGAGTACCAATATAACGCCACAAAAAAAATCAAAAATCGAATATACGTAACCGGCGGAAATTCAAAATTCGCGATACTTTTTGAACATACCTCGTATACAACTTCCAAAAATTTGTCTAACATGGTCATAAAGAAAAATGTGGAATGGGGAATGTTGTAATTACATAAAGCGTGCGCTTAACCCAACCAATGACAGGTCATAAGTCCTGTAAACACCTTGATCAACCATATTCAGTTTCCAATTTGCATCACCAATCTGTATCGAGATACAATTAAATAATAACTGATTAATACGAATGATGTTTTCTAGAAGTTTTATTATATTTTATGGGAATGACATGTTTCGCTTTTCTAAGGCTTGATGACTAGAAGGGCGAAACATGTCATTCCCATAAAATATAATAAAACTTCTAGAAAACTAACGTTTTCAGTCGTATTAATTATTTAATGTGGAGTTTAACATCATTGTTTAAGAAAAGAAAAAAAATAATAACTGTATTAAACAACAAACTTATATTTTAATTGTATCTCAATAGAGACGAAGGCGTAAACTGGAAACTGAACATGGATGATCAAGGTGTTTACAGGACTTATAACCTGTCATTGGTTGGGTTAAGCGCACGCTTTATGTAATTACAACATTCCCCATTCCACATTTGTTATTTGTGATCATGCATGACAAATTTTTGGAAGATGTATAAATACTTCAAAATCCATATTTATCTTCACGTGGCAGTTTCAGTCAGCCATCTATGTAGATTTGGTTGCACTAGTGAATTTTTTCAAGAATTAACCTATACAACCGACCCACTAACGCCATCTATGGAGAATGATTTTCGGCATTTAGCAAACTACCTTATTAACACAATGCGAAGGCTGTCGACCAACATATTGTTAGAAGCCGCTAGGAGTATTATTCCATTCTATATGCCAAAGAATTTTGACCGGAATATTTGAAGACCAAATATTTGTGAATGTATACTTATACCTGTATACAAATCCTGGATTTACACCAAAGGGTGGTTAATTCAAATTTTAATTGTATCTCAATAGAGACGAAAACGTAAACTGGAAACTGAACACGGATGATCAAGGTGTTTACAGGACTTATGACCTGTCATTGGTTGGGTTAAGCGCACGCTTTATGTATTTATTGTTATGCGCAAACTCATATATAGTTATTGTTACTTAAGCAATAATAAAAAATATTTAAAATAATGTTTCTTTCTCTTTTTTTATATACTCGTACTCTCTATACAACACTCACATTATGTGTGTTGTATACAAAGTATATAAAAAAGAAACACTTAGTTATGGCGAACATAGAAGAAATATAAAAATTACTTGAAATTTAGTGGCAGAAGTTCATTGTAAGAAAAAAAATTAAAACATATTTTTAAAATGGGCATTTAGTTCAAATCTACTAATATTTGCGTCAGTTTGTGGAAGCTCACTGTCATCTTCTAGTGGACACACCAGTGCATATGTTCTCATTCCCTTACCATATAACATTTATTAAATAACATAACACTTTAAAAACTCTTGTAAATTCCTGTAATGGAATTCATGCAAACATTCCAAAACAACAAATAAACAAGATTCAATATGCGTTTAATGCAGCCGCAAGACTCATTTAAGGCATTCTAAAAAAGTCATTTATAACACGACATCTCAAAAAAATGACTGGCTTAAAAGTCCAGAAAGTATCCAGTATTAACTCTGCTGGACAGTCTTCAAAGTGTTACATGGAATGCCACCTAGTTAAACATATCCAAACTCTGTATAACGGGCAGCCTAAATCCAAAGAAATCCACACTATGCTAGGCAAACTTCTTTACAATAGGAAGATTAGTTGAGCCGAAGCGTTGCCCTAGTACAAATTTCGGGGATTGAACCATTGAAGTAGCCGGCCCATCAGCTTGGAACAATTTACATTCATACCTTAAACGTATAAATGATCCGACAGATTTCAGATCTAATCTGAAAACCCATATTTTTCATATTTTATACCCAATTTAAAACATTATGTACTCGTATAGGTCCCATTCTTTTGTAAAAAAATGTAAAATGAAGAAAATTAAGAACCATCCCAAACACGTTCAAAAACTTGTTTGGTGTGTTTTTGGGTAACACTGTGTGATATCTCCTTCTCGACCGACGTTTCGGAGATCGTTGCAGTCTCCATCTTCAGGGTAATGAATGTGATATGAGTTGTGTACACACTGCCGGCGACATGGTACAACAGTGAAGTACCTTAGCAGACACAACTCATATCACATTCTTTCCCAAAACACATCCTCCTTCAGAGGAACACCACGGGCCACAACACACAATCCTTACTTTCACTCCCGCCCCCGCCAACCCCACCACCCACTCCACCCGACCCGCCCTAACTAATAAACTAACCATTCCTCCTTTGCAAACTCAAACTAACAAAACCCACCACGTCCCTAATTAAATAAACCTCAAATTCACTCACCATTCCTAATTGTGTGGGAGTAAAAGTCTTAGGGCTGACACTTCCGGGTAAAACATGACCAAAGTCACATCACATTCATTACCCTGAAGATGGAGATTGCAACGATCTCCGAAACGTCGGTCGAGAAGGAGATATCACACGGTGTTACCCAAAAACACACCAAACAAATTGCTGCCAACCGTGAAAATCTACGCAAACGTTTGAAAACGTCAAACAATATTCAAATTCAGAAATATTCAACCTTCACAAACTCACCCCTGTGTGTGACAAATTTGTTTCTAATAAGTAATTCGCTGGCATCTATGTGAATCAAGTCTTTATAATTGTAATCGCCTGAAAGACCTTCTTCGGGGAATTTTTCAAGCACTTTTACAAAGTAGAGGGCCTCTTTTTGGCTGTTGACATCGGCCAGATAAGCCATTTCAGCGATGCATATACGGAATGCATCATGCCAACTCTTGGGCTCGATGTGCAATTTGTAGCAGCGATTTGTAGCATTGGTGTACCAGTATGCTAGAACATTTTATATATTACATTAGTGCATATCCATATAAAATAAATAATATATAACATCCTAATAATAGTCAAATAACCATATTTAAAACGTCAAAAGAGGTTATGTGGTCAATGTCAAATACAATAACTAAATAACTAACTACCCATCACGCCATTTCCCCGGAGGGGTAGGCAGAGAGGATGGATCGCCACAATGGCCTGTCCTGGCATACCTCTCGGGCTTCCTCTACATTCATACATCGTACCATGCACGCACGTCGATTATTCCGACTTCGAATGTGGCCGCCTTTTAGTAATTGATTAATTTGGTCATGCCATGTTTTCCTCGGTCGTCCTTGGCTTCTTTTCCCACTCACGCTGCTTGTGTACAACTTTTTAACCATTCTACTCTCATCCATTCGTTCCATATGTCCGAACCATCTCAGGGATCCTTTTTTAATTTTATTCATGATGCAGTCATCTGCCTTACATTTCTTTCTTATTTCACCGTTCGGTATTCTATCATACAACGTTTTCTCGCACATTCTTCTTAGTGATCTCATTTCTACGGCGTTTATCCTGCTTTCGTCCTTCTTTTGCCAGCTCCAAGCTTCACTTCCATACATGAGGGTTGGCACTAGAACTCCATTGTGTACTGCCATCTTTGCTTCTGTGGATATATTTCTATTTGCAGTAATGACTTTGAGTGCGCCATTTATTTTATTCCCAGCACCAACCCTTCTTTCGATGTCTTTCTCCATTTTCCCGTCACATACAATATATCAAATACAATATATAAGTATATTTTTCTTTTTAAGTCTGAATCAAATCCTAGGGAATGGTTTAAAGTGAAATCAATTAACATCTTTGCTGGTTCTTAGGAATCTACTTGGGCTTATTTTAATGTGGTAGTTTCCCGTCCTTTTCACATTTTTGTATACAACAGATTATTTGAACCCAACCTGTAGACAATTTTTAGCTATTGATTTTCATGACATGTGATATAATAGATAGCCAGCCTATTGCCATTTTTATTATTGCGTGAATTCTACCAGACAAAATCGAACTTGGGTGTGGGAGTCATAGCTGCTGCCACTGTGACACGTAGGCCGTCAATGTACTCGTATAGTATTATTGTTAAAACTTCGGTCGTATCATAGATAATATTCCATTTTCTGTTAACATTCAGAGACAATTCTATTTATTCTATCTTTAGTCATATTTATAATTTTATTCAGTGTTTAATGTGTGGATACGCTGTATATGATAGATTGTCGAATGAAAATATGAATGCGGTGCGAATGATGGTGTCATGAACAAAATAATGAAAGGATCATTTGGATGGTTTGGACATACGGAAAGAATGAATGAAGAAAGAATGATAAAAAAAATTATACGTTAATGATGTAAATGGAACCAGAAAAAGAGGAAGACCGAGGAAAACGTGGCACGATCAAATAAATCAAATATTGAATGTCGGTCATGTGAGGAGTCAGAGAAACCGACGCGCGTGCATGACACGATCTATGAATGTCGAGGAAGCGAGAGAAATATGTCAAGAAAGAAAAGTGTAGCAGTCCATTCTTTCTGCCACCCCTTCGGGGAGACGGCGTGATAGTTAATTAGTTAGTTTTCAGAGACAATTCGATTTCTTTTATCTTTTGTCATATTTATAGCTTTATACAGTGTTTAACTATATGTGTGTGTTGAAACCTTGTTAAGAAATAGATGTGGGAAGAACATGTACATGAAAAGGCAAATACCTGAATCATATGTTAGGCACTTCGGATTCATAACGATATTTTTATTTTGTCTTTTACAGACAAACCTGAGCTTGTTTTCGCAGGGGACGTCGCTGTAGAATCCTTCAAAGTTGAGCATCACACAATTTTCCTTAGAACTATAGCCATCGGGCTCTCCTCTGAGCCATTTATTGTAAATCTGAGTGAGTAATTTTCCTAAATCAAACAAAAAATATTTAAGACAATATGTTGTATTGTTAATTAAAACACTGTTATATAATAGCAGAATTGATTTAAAACTGTTATTACAGAGTTACACCTGATGATGTCAACGTTGGTTGATGAAACAGCTGTCGCGTAAAATAAAATACAATTGTGATACAAAAAACAAAGTTTATTCATTAACAGTTTTAAAATGTTAAGGTATCATAGTGTTTCGGACAAAACAATGGACTAGAATTGATTTAATTTCTAAATAATGAAAACAAATAAATTTTGATACAAGATTTCTCTATTATTTTGTATTTAGTGTGCTTCCACTTGTGTGTGTGTGTGTGTGTGTGTGTGTGTGTGTGTGTGTGTGTGTGTGTGTGTGTGTGTGTGTGTGTGAACACAAGTGGAAGCACACTAAATACATAAATACATAATTATAAAGAAATTTCTTATCAATTTTTTTTTGTTTTCATAATTTAAAATGAACTTCAACCAAGAAATTTCAATTAAAGACATTGATGATTTAATTTCTTATAAAATTGTCGCAATAGCTGTTTTGCTAACAAATTTTAGAATCATCAGCTTTAACAATACTCAAAAAAGCTTTTTAGTATTATAGATTGTAAGATAAGCAATAAAAGTTGAAACTTGTTATTAATTACGATTTACATGTTGTGTATTGTGCATATGTAAGTTTTCAAAGAGTGGAAAATCTTTATTTCATGAAAATTTCAAGGGTTGCAAGAAGTATGCAATATAATATCAAAACCGATAAATTACAGATAATCCTAATCTAAATAACAAACTAACTTACCATCACGCTGCTACCACATAGGGTCAGGCAGAGAGGATAAACAGTCATACTGCTGTAAATATTCCTCTACATTCATATAACGTAACATGCACGTTCGCCGATTTTTCCGACTTCGAATGAGGCCCTTTTTTAATATTTTTTTTATTTGGTAATTTCATGCTTTCCTCAATCGTTCTAGGCTTCTTCTTCCACTCACACTAATATACAACATTTTAATCATTCTTCTCTCATTCATTCGTTCCATATGTCAAAACCGTCTCAGTAACCTGTTTTTTAATTTTACTTATGATCCAACCATCTGTCTTACATCTCATTCTTATTTCGTCGTTCGGTATAATATCTTACATCGTTTTCCCGCACGTGCTTCTCAGTGATATCATTTCTACGGCATCCTACTTTCATCCTTCTTTTGCCCGCTTCAAGCTACACTTCCTTACTTTTTGTGTATACAACAGGTTGTTTAAACCCAATTACTGTATACAATTTGTTATTTTTTTAGCTACTATATTGATTCTCATGACTTGTGAAAGGTAGCTAATATATGGCCATTTTATTTTCACATTCTACACCAGATCAATGACAGTGTGGCATCACCGGGAATCGAACCCGGAACCTTCGGTATAGTAGTCAGAGCTCTTATCACTCTGCCAAGAAGGTCGTCAATTCTACTTATGTATGTATGTTTGTACTAATAGGTTGGCACTAGAACTCCATTATGTACTTACATTCGCTTCAGCGGATATATTTCTATTGCGGTGATTATTTTGAGTGCAATCTATCAAAACAGTAAACTTAAATGTGGTAAATACCGTTTGTAGACATAAAAATTCCTTCGGAGTACTTGTCGTGCAGGGCGACCCAAATTTTGTCCGTGGAATTTGAGAAAAGACTCAGCAGCCACTGTGCCTCCTGTTCCGTAGATGGGAAGACCAGCTCCGCACCCTCTTCCTGGCACCACGTCAAGGCTTTGGACCATGAGACACTTGCAAAGCTCAGCTTAAAGAACGCATCGGTACTCTGTTCGTACACGTAGTCCTCCCGGAAATGAGGTACTCTCTCTCCAAGGGATGGTAAATTATGGACAGATGATGACGCTGAAATCACGCAAGTAATAAAGATCGCAAATAGAGAAATATTCAATCAATATTAGTTAATAGTTTAAGAAATATTTAATTAATATAGTTTCTGTGGGCAAACGGATCTACCGTGTGAAGTAATGGGTCAAGTTAACAAGGGTGCGATCATTTCAGGATGTTTGAATAATTCAATTTGGAAAAACCCTGACATGAAGATTAGCAGCAAAGTGAGAATTTATAAAACTTGTGTGCGGCCTATCATGACATATCGGATTGAGTGCAGGGCGGACACCACAATAACCTAAAACGCGCTCAGAGTGTCAGAAATGAAGACGCTCAGAAACATATCTGGTAAAAGACACTGCGAGATAGAATAAGAAACTCAAGGATAAGGGTGATATCCGAGGTCGAGGATGTCGTTAGATGGGGAAGGCAAAGGAAAAGATACTGGTATGCACACATGAGGAGAATGGATCCATCCAGACTCCCTCTCGTTGAGTTGTATATCCATTCCTAAGGTAGATGATCCCGGGGCAGACAACCAAAGAGATGGATCGATAGCTGGAAGTAGACCTCGCATGAGGCTAATTCCTCTTAAGAAACAGGGCACAAGGCTTACACTAAGAAGAAGTAGAGTTAAAAAATCGTAACCGTAAGTTTTTTAATACAATGATTCACTTAACCCATGCCAAATTGCTCACCACGAAATAATCACGTTATTGCATATAATACGAGTATATAGAATTTTTAATGATAAAAATTCACTATACTTCATCTGACATATAAACATTACAATTACAATGTATTCATTGTCATAACAAATTAATACAGAAGCTCAAAATATATTTTTCTTAACAATACAATCATGTAATGAGTACAATAGCTTTCATTTTTCTCGTAAATGTTTTTAGGCGAAGCGTCCACTGGCAAAAAAAATTCCGCAAACGCTTCCACATCCGGCAAGTCAACACGCGCAAATGACAAGCTATAACATTTGTTAATACGGATGAAAATGGTTGTTTTCTAGAAGTTTTATTGTAATATATGGAAATGGCATGTTTCGCCAGTCTAATGCATTTTCAAACATTTGATAATGCTTTAAAAATGCGAAACATGTCATTCCCATAAAGTATAATAAACTTCTAGAAAATAGACGATTTTATTCGTATTAATTATAAGGATACTCAGTTGGAGACCATGGGCAAATAGGCGAAGTGTCGGAAGGCCACCGATGAGATGGACCGATGATATTGTCAAAAGGGTTGAAAAATCTTGAATACGAAGGGGGCAGGATAGAGACGAGTGGAGGAAATCGGAAGAGGCCTATATTCAGCTGGAGGGAAGAAGGCTAGCGAAGAAGAAGAAGAATTATTTAATATTGAGTTTTACATCATTGTTCAAGAATACTCAATATAACATTTGTAGTAGTCGACTTGCATGTGATATTTTCTTGTAAAATAATGGAAATTACTTACCAGATGTCACGGATGTTGACCATATTACTAGTATTGGAATCAAAACAATTTGTGAAAACATTTTAACTTTTTTTATCAATATTCACCGACAAATATCTCCATTTGAATGTTCTAAAGATGAGATGATCACAGTTTTATAGCCTCAACATTTAGTGACGACATTTGATGGTAACTATTTGTTCTTTACACGGTATGCAGAAATCATATTATACAAAAATATACATAATGTTATTAAATTATACGAGGTTTAAATTTGAAACATTGTTATTATAAAACGTATCACATTTTTTTTATGAGTTTGTCGTTGTTTGAGTAAAAGGTAAAATAGAGGATCGTCGAGGACGTGGGGCGAAGACAGATATCCTGGATCCAGAACATACATACGTGATAAGAAATGTTTCGTCTATCTAAGGCAGTATCAAATGTTTGATTTTGAAAAATTTTATAACGTTTTAGAAAGACGAAAAATGTCATTTCCATAAATTTTAATAAAGCTTTTAGAAAAGAGACGTTTTCATTCGTATTTATCACAAATTATTTAATAAAATATTTGTTGCCTTTATTCTTGAAGGGTTTTATGATATATTATACTTATAGACCTTAGAGAACTTCGTAGCTGAGTGGTAAGTGCATTGTCTGCCACCCCGAAAGTTCCGGGTTCGATTCCCGGCGAGGGCAGTGTGATTGTCACACTGTCTCTGGTCTGGTGTAGAATTCACGTGATAATAAAATGGCGATGGATTAGCTACCTATCACATGTCACGAGAATCACTATGATAGCTATAATACCCTTTACATTAATTTGGCTCATGCTGTCATGATGTAAAGAGCGATTCAACAAAATAACAATAATAATAATATTGTGGTCATACAAAAAAATCACAATTTTAATGACTGATTTAATAAAATTCTAATCGATCGACTAACAATGCTCTAGCCCAATTGAACAATGTCTGGAAATATCAGGGTATTTCCAATTCCACCAAATAATAAATTATCCTCCACTCCAGC
The DNA here is from genome assembly GCA_022606425.2 of Lepidostoma basale. Taxonomy (NCBI): domain Eukaryota; kingdom Metazoa; phylum Arthropoda; class Insecta; order Trichoptera; family Lepidostomatidae; genus Lepidostoma; species Lepidostoma basale. The sequence continues at coordinate 667,324 of JAHDVF020000866.1, read as the reverse complement.
GCTACAACCCTTGGTGGGTCTTAGCATCCTCCAAGAAACGTCTCCATCCCGTCCTGCACATTAATTCAAATTATACGCACCCTAATATTCCCAATACTTATGAACACTGCTGAAACATAGATTGTCGCCTATGAAATGCAGAAGATCGTAGCGAGCTGCCGAAAACAGTCGAAGACACAAACATCAGTGGATTTTAACTAAATGTACATTTTAACACTCTGAAATTCCATAATGATGATTTTTTTATTGAAACTTAATTTTTCCACTTTTTAAGTATACGATACAATAGTAATACCTAAGTTATTATTATTATCATTATTTGTAAACAATTCGATTTTTTTTTTCTTTTATATTTTAAATCACATATTTAAAAAATATAAAGGAATACTTATAAATATTTTTCCTTATACGCACTAAAAATATGATTTTATTTAACTCACCTTTACTCAATCTTTTTGGAACACCCGTTGAAAACAAATTATTTTTATGAAGACAATCTGCTGTTCTTTGTCTAGATTTTGAGTGTGCGAATCACCAGAATAATTATTAGGTATATTCTTCCACTATTCTTATATATTATACATAATAGTTCAAAGTTCGTGCCTCAAAGTCTAAAGTGATTTGAAAAATAAAACAAATTCATAAACATTGTTTTTTATTAATAATTCACATATATGTAAGATGCATAAAATCTATGTGTAGATCGTAGGTTCCCAAACTTTTCTGAACCATCGCCCCTTTTCAAAATATTAATTAGTTTGGTTTTGCTCCCCCGTTATATACTGTTACCGCTTTCTGCTTTTACACTTTTTGATATAGCAAATGATACGTTACAGCTTTTGTCGTTAAATTATTGAAAACATTACCTACACGTAAGCCTTATTTTCTCATAGACATCTGTTTATGTCAGGCATTGTCAAATGATTAAACAATTATTAATAAAGCTTCTTAAAAATGTTAAAAAATATATTTTTTTAAACATATGTTTATTTTTAATTTAAATTTTTGTATTAACAACCACCAATTATTCAACGTTCCCCAAATGCTACCACGATTACCCCTTAGAGGACTTTAACGCCCAGGGGCGGTATATAATATTTCTTATCTGTAATCTGTAGTTATTCTTATCACTGCTAAATATTTATTATCATTACAGTAATTAAGTATTATTACAGTAATTATCTGTGTTTTTGGGAGTTTCCATAGATCCGTTCTTCTTTTTTCAACCGACGTTATGCAGATTGTTACAGTCTCCATCTTCTGGGTAGTTATGATATACTAACTAACTTTTCTCCGCTACCCAAAATCCCAATAAAACATTTTGCTATCAATCATGAAAATCTACGCCATTATAATTGTCTAATTACAATAAAATAATAGATCACTTCTGTGGAAAGACATCACTTGTAAATGTTAATCAATGTAAACTAATTGCGGATCGTTTTTTCACAGAAAAACATAGCTTTTTGGTTACAATTAACGTTGTTGAGTTTTCCGTTTCTATTCATGGCCCCGCAACGATCTGTTTTCTCGTCTACATTGTCTGGTTCATTGGTATCCCAGTCGTAATAACCAGCCTCTTTCAATGTCTTGCCTAAAAACACATTTTCAATTAGAATGTTGATACACAAAAACGTGAATTTCCGATACAAACTAACTTAGATAATAGTTTAAAGGATCACTTAGATGGTTTGGATATATGGGACAAATAGATAAGAAAATACGAGTACGGCCGAGAAAAACGCGGCATGACCAAATTAACTAACTAAATTAACTAACCATCACGCCGTTTCCCCGAAAGGTTAGGCAGAAAGAATGAACTGTCACACTTTTACTGATGCGGCACTTCATCCTTCTCTTTTCGCCCCGCAGGAGACGCGGTGTGATGGGTTGCGAACCTCATCGCCACCAATAGGCATCTCCCGTGCACACTTCGATCGTCCAACACCCACAAAATAAATCTTAAACAAATAATATAAAATACAATAATATAACATAAAACAATAAAATTAAAATAATTTAACACAAAATGTTCTTTTTAGATGGTGCACATATTTTCTTTTTATTTTATGTTCCGCGTATCCACCGTTTTTTTTAATTTAGCACATAATGTAATAACACAGAATGTTTTTTTCGATGTTGCACATGTTGACATGGACGATCCGGACTTTTGTGCTACACGTATCCACCGTTTTTTAAATTAGCTGTAATTAGGCACTTAACCAGCAAGAACTTTAAAATAATATTGAAGAAATTATTCAAATTATTCAAATTGTCATTGGAACAAATGAAAAATTTATTTTTACACCTGTCAAAATTCTTTATAAAAACGAAAAAACTAAATTAATCTTCTCCTTATTCTTAGTGAAGGCCTAGTGGCATGTTTCTTAAGAGGAATTGGCCTCCTGCGAAGTCGACACCCAGCTGTCGATCCATCTCTTTGGTGGTCTGCCCGGGGTTCGTCTACCTTGGGGCTGGCCGTGCCACACAATGAAGGGGAGTCTGGGTGGATCGATTATCCTCACCAGATTAATCAATTACCAAAAAACGGGCAAATTCGAAGTCGAAAAAATCGGAGTATGAATTTTACGATGTATGAATATAGAGGAGGTATGTAAGAATAGAACAGTGTGGCGGTCCATCCTCTCTGCCTATCCTTCTGAGGAACAGCGTGATGGATAGTAAGTCAGTTAAATCTTGAGTACATTTAATACTTGCCTGACACAGTCTTGAACACTCCAGACTTGATTAGGTCACTGAAGTCCACGTGTACGAATCCCTTACTAAACGACCCCTTTAGCTTATCTTCAGGATATTCCTCCAGCTTCTCCACAAAGACGAACGCCTCGTTCTCGTTGTTGATTTCCGCTAAGTGGGCTTGCTCTAATTCGCAAATTTTATTGGCATCATTCCAAGTCATTGGTTTCGTGTGGAACTTGTAGCAGTTTTTGGTCGTTTTATTATATACGTAACCTGAAAAGTATATTTACTTTTTTGTGAACAATGATGTAAAACTCCATATTAAATAATCAATCCGAATTAAGACGTTTGATAATGCATTAGAGTTCAAATACACTGGATAATGATTTAAAAAGGCGATATATGTCATTCCCTAAAACTATAATAAACTTTTAGTTTTTATATTTCTTCTTCTTCTTCTTTTTGTCCTGTCACACCTCCGTGGCCTCAAGGAATCTTCTCCACCCGACTCTATCGCATGCCTGATGCTTAATATCATCCCAAGTGAGGCCTGCTACCTTAACCTCGTCCTGCAAGGTTCTTCTCCAGTTTTTATATATAATTTTGTTAAATTCCAGTTAGGTTTATGGCTTTTACCGTTTTCGGCATCTCATTGCTATCTTTTGGGAATCAGCCAGCTGCTGAAACCGGTCGAAGCCATAAACTTAAGTGAATTTAACTATATGTGTGTTTAATATAATATATTTTCATAATTAATATAAATGAAATCATCTGTCTTCTATGAGTTTTATTGAGTTTTATATGGAATGACACATTTCGCCCTTTTAAGGCATTATCAAATGTTTTTGATAATGCTTTAGAAGGACGAAACATATCATTCCAAATGAAACTTAATAAAACTCCTAGAAAAAAGACGTTTTCATTTATATTAAGTATTTAATACGTATAATAGTTTTACATCATTGTTTAAGAAACAATAAATTTAAATAATATTTATTAACACTGAACATCATGAAATATCAAATAAAAACATTAATATCAAATATGGCTTAATTCATTTGTATGAATTAATTTAGCATTATTATCTGTTTCAAATATAGTTTTAACATAAATAGAAATGTATGTTAAAACTGTACGAGATGCCTATTGGGGGCGATGAGGTTCGCTACCCATCACACGCATCTCCCGCGGGGCGAAAAGAGAAGGATGGAGTGCCGCGTCAGTAAAAGTGTGACAGTCCATTCTTTCTGCCTACCCTTTCGGGGAGACGGCGTGATGGTTAATTAGTTAGTTTTAGAAATTAAACGTTTTCAAAATTACTACCCGCATCGGATGAAAATGTTTAAGGTGCGCGCACACTCCACAGTCCACTGCAACATTGACTCCATGTGCCCTGACAAAACAGACGCTCATGTCAGGGCACGCTCTGATTTTTTCGTGACGTGACGCTCGCTGTCACGTTGGTATACGACACGACATGGCACAATAGTTTGTTTCTGCCATTAACCTCCATGGTGCGGCTGACTACATTTGCAGTAAAAAAAAATGTGTTTGACTACATTTACAGCTCAGACAGACAGTTCCAGTTCATCAAAATTTTTCGCACAGTTTAGTAGTAAGAAACAGAAAAAGGTTTTAATTTGTTGAATTAAATAACTTTGTTATTTGTACCACAAAAGTATTTTATTTTACGCGACAGCTGTTTCGTCAACCTATGTTGACATCATCATGTGTAACACCTGTGATACATTAAACAAAGTTATTTAATTCAACAGTTTAAAATGTAAAGGTAAAAAATTTCGGCCAAAACAATGGACTATTTAGAAAAAAGTTGATAAGATGAGCTGCAAATGCAATTTGCCGCTGTTCGCAACCATTTTTTAAACTGCAAATGTAGTCAGCCGCACTATAGAGGTTACTTAACCTCTGATCTGTTGTGAGAAATAAGTATTGTATTCTTACCTCGATCGTACCACCGACATTTATCACTCCAAGAGAATTCTTTATTTGTAGAGCACACAAATCTATTTCGATCGGCGCACCTTGTATCCGAGTATGTCCCATTCATGCTGAAGAAGACACAATTTCTTTCTTTGGAATCATCATCACTTGGTTGGTTCTCTCCCCAGTTAAGATAAATTTCTGAAGCAGGTTTACCTAGAAAACAACCAAAATCTATTAAAAACAACCAAAATCTATTGACGACCTTCGTGGCAGAGTGGTAAGAGCTCTGATTTCCATACCGAAGGTTCCGGGTTCGATTCCCGGCGATGGCAGTGTGATTGTCACACTGTCTTTGGTCTGGTGTAGAATTCTCGTGACAATAAAATGGCGATAGATTAGCTACCTATCACATGTCACAAGAATCAATATATCAGCTTAAAAAAACACATTGTATACAGTAATTGGGTTCAAGCGACCTGTTGTATAAGTAAAAAAAAAAAAAAACATTCATAAAAAAAAAAATTCGGAATTGAATCAGACAAATAGGGATAAAAGTTTAAAAAATGCAGTAGAAATGAAATATTTTAGACAAATGTGTAGAAATCTGTGTATGATAGTGCATAATGCAAACATAAGATGTGAACGCAGTGCGAATCAAATTGTTATGAACAAAATAGTAGAGTTATGAAAATTAAGATGATTTTATAAAGTAGAGTGTTATAACAAAGAATTGGACTAAGCTGGGCAGCTTTCGGAAACATGAGTTACATCCTTAAAAACCGGAAAATACCGATCAACCTGTAACGAAAAGTCTACGAAGCCTGCGTTCTGCCGGTTGGTACTTATGGTCTTAAAACTGTTATATTGTCCAAACAAAGTACCGAGAAACTACGAGTGACCGACCCAAACAGCCATGGAAAGAGCCATGTTAGGAATAAACCTAAGAGACAGAGTCAGAAACGATACGGTGAGAGAAAAAACATAGGTCACTGACATCATCCACCGGGTGGGGATTCTAAAATGGCAATGGGCAGGTCACGTAGCAAGATGCTCAAATGAACAGTGGACAAGAAGGCTGCTGACTTGGAGACCGTGGAAGGATGATCTGATGCAGTCTGCACAGGACAGAGTGACATTGAAGCGAATGGAGGAGGCCTTTGTCCAGGAGTGGACGGGAATAAGCCGAGGAAGAAGAGAAGAAGAAGATGATTTTGACACATGTAAAGAATTAATTGACCGTGGCGATGAGGTTCGCAACCCACCATACCGCGTCTCCCGCGGGGCGAAAAGAGAAGGATGGAGTGCCGCATCGGTTAAAGTGTGACAGTCCATTCTTTCTGCCACCCTTTCGGGGAGACGGCGTGATGGTTAGTTAGTTAGTTAGAAAGAATTAATGAACAAAGAATTTTAAAAACATGTTTATGCTTACGATGTAAACGGAACAAGAAATAGGGAAAAATGGATTTACCGATTTAAAAATTACCATTTAACGTAACAAAGTATCCTTCAGAATATAAATCGTGAATCCCGAACCAAATCCCTTCGGTGTCATCGCTGAGTAAATCCTTGATTTTCATCAACTTAGCCTCCGTTTCTGGGACGGCGAGATCTGATCCTTCTGTCCTGCACGTTGCCACAGCTTCGAACCACGTGGCTGGCAGGGTGTGCTCCTTGAAGTAAGTATTTAATTCACTGTCGTACAAGTAGTCGTTTCTGTATTTGGATGAACCCTGGGCCGTCTGTGTCGAAGATCCAAAAATGAAATCATAATCTCCCGTCGGAGCTGAAACATATATGAAAGTACACATATTCAACACCTTTAGCAATCATTTTTCAATATACTGAAAAGGGGCGTACTTTGATTATTTTAACCCATATTTTCTCGCTGTGGGGTACCTTTAAGTAACCTCTAAGTTACGCCACCCAGTAGTTTAACCTTTCCCTTACTGTGCAAAAAAATAACTATTCCTCGCGTTACGATGCTATGTAATTACTACACATTTAAAAATGATTGATTAAAATGAATATGCAATTATTCTACGATCTAGGATTCATAAAAAAATATTTTAAAAAACATTGGCAAACACTTCCAAAGTTTAAAAAAACATCAACCAAAAAATTCGCCCATGATAATAATCCTATTACAATTTCTACAGAATTTGTACAGAACAGAGAACGATTAATAACTTATTTCTCTTTATCTTCTTAATGAAGCTAAATATACATGTACCGGGGGACATAGAGAATAAAATAAGGTAGATTAAACATGGCCTGGGTCCCTCGTGATTTAAAAAAAATATGCATAATATATTAATACTAACGTAGGTCCCACGTGGATGAGGTACGGTAGGGATTTAAAAAGCGAAGCTGACGAATGGCGCCAATCACATGTCACTTGAACCACTGTGATAGCTATAATATCCTTTACATCGATTTGGCTCATGCTTTCATGATTTAAAGAGCGATTCAAGAAAATAATAATTATAATAATAAGATTTTGTTAGCCAACCACCAGAGAAAGTAATATGAATAATGTGTGTAAATACACAAATATTACCACATATTACCACATGGTTATATTGATCTTTTCTATTTCCGCTTACTGGTAGGTTACCATAACTTAAATAATATTAGGTGTATAACTTTGCTTACGCAAATAAGTACATTTAAAAAGAGATATATTTAATATTATCAGTTGTAAAATACATTTTCTTTAAAAGTTAGACAGCTTTGTTAAAATATTTAAAGTGTTGTTTAATACATTATATATCACGTTTCCAAAAGACATAAGTTACACGTGTAATTAAATTATTTGTAGCAAAATTTACATAATCATTACGCTAAAATATTTATTATATTATTTTTCATACATAAAATAATGAAGAAAAAATTCGGTAAAACCATGTGTGGCGCTCTATCCTCGTCAAATCTTTCTTCAAAAAAAGAAGACGATGGTGAGTAAATTTGAATATAGAATATTATTGATTGAAGTGATATTTATTTAGTAACAATGTGTTAAAGTAAATTTGTATCATTTATATATGAAAAAAGCTTTATGAAATTTATTACATTATTTGTTCCGTATAATATTCTGAATATTCGCTTTAAGCTATTAAACCGTCCTTTTTTTTATTTTTGTGTAAATAATTCTATGTAATCCTTTTTAAATTTAAATATAAACACAACTATACGCTAACAAAATACACTGAGTTTTTTTAATGAAATTTGTTTAAAAAACGTACTTAAAAACAGATTTTTTTAAATGTACCATTACGCCATCTCTCCGACGGAGTATGCATAACAGACATTGTAGCATAACAACTTTTGTTTCCTGACATGCTTCTCTCGATTCCTCAACCTTCATAAATCGTGTCATGCACGCCCGTCGATTTTTCCGACTTTTCACATAGCTGATCTTTAAAATTTGATTTAATAGTTCCACGTCTTCCTAAGAATTGTTTCTTGATCTATCTACATCGTAACTATATTTACCAATCTAATCTTTCTTCAATCATTATTTCTTTGTGTCCAAACCATCTCAATCAAGATTTTTTTATGAATTAAAACAATGTTTTTCCAATTTTGAGTTAATTTTTCTCCTTCATCATCGGGGGAACGATATAAACAATCTTAAAAAAACTTTTCGTGATTTTGTTGATAACTTTTTAATACGCACTGCATTCATTTCTTATATTTGCAGGTATTTTATCATGTATACAGATTACCATTCTTCTGAGATATCTCATTTGCATTTATTCTACTTGCATCCTTATTTTGACAGTTTCATGATTCACTTCCATACGTAAGTTGTCGGCACAAAAACATTTCATTTTACTGCTATTTTAGTTTTTATTTAGACCTTTGTTTGCGAACTCCATTCATTAAAAACTTAGATTCATAAACACACTTTTTTATTGTATTTGTTTAAAAAAATATATTAAATACATTTGCCTAATTAGTAAAACTTTTCAATCTTAATTCACATGAAGATAACAAAAGAGAAATCAGGTTTTATTTTGAGTATTACAAAAAGTAGTCAATTTTAACTTATCACACTTATATTTCGATGGACAAATGAAACGTATTAACATCCCGAGAAACGTCACTTTTTTCAGTACAGTAACACGAAAATGATTCCAAATTTAGATCTAATATGACAAATTATTTACATGAACACAATTCATCAAAGACCTTCCTACCTGGTAGAGCCGAAGTCACGGCTAGGGCAATAATAAAACCACTTATCACCTTCAAACACATATTGGCAACACGCTACGTGTTACATGGACAACAACTCGATATCAACTGCTGTAGACGTCAAAACAGGTTTCTCCCATCACAGAGAATGAGAACATTCCGCTAATTTTTGAATTCTGAATCATTGCATTATAATTAGCTAAGTGACGTTGAGACGTTCCTACAAAAATATTGAATATATTTTCGTATACAGTACTTGATTTTTGGTGTGGCATTTTTTATTGTTCTTTTTCGTGGTTTATATCGGGTCTCCCCGAAGTAGACTATCACTTGAGAGTGAGCATTTCTAAATAGTGCCTCGACTGTACCAATCCCAGTCCCGAGCATTAATAAAAATACTATGAACACACTTTTATTAGTATTAACACTACTTTATTTTTTTGTTAAAGCCAACCGGCTTGGCTCCCGCCGGAGCTTTAACAAAAAAAAAATTTAAATATAAATTTCTGTAACAAAATCAAACAATCATTTTCATGGAATCATTAATTATTCCTCAGATATTATAGAAATTAAAAAAAAATGTTTTTGCAATTTTTCAATCTTATTTTATTATAAATTGAAAAGAAGGGTTAGCGTTGGGAACAAAACAAATGGTGCACTCAAGTCATTACTGCAAATAGAAATATATCCACTGAAACAATGAAGGCGCGTGTTCTATTGCTAACCCTTATGTATAGAAATAAAGCTTGGGGCTGGCAGAAGAAGGAAAAAAGTAGAATAAATGCGTTTGAAATGAGAAGAATGTGTAGAAAAACTTTAGTTAATAGAATAACGAACGACGTTATAAGGAAGGAATGTAAGTCAGATGCCTGTTTCCTAAGTAAAATATATAAAAAATCACATAGAAGGTTTGGACATACTGAACAAATGGATGAAAGAAGAATGATTTAAAAGTTATAAGCTGAATAAATGAAGCAGTGTGATTGGAAAAAAAGCTGAAGGTGGCCGAGGAAAACATGACATGACCATTTATTACTTAAAGGCAACCATATTCGAAGTCGCAAAAATCGACGAGCGCACATGTTACAATGTATGTGACAATATATCATCTCAGCCTACCCCTCCGAAAACTCTACATGATGGTTAGTAAGTTGGTATTTTTCTTAATTTTTGTTTCTTGAACAATGCTAAGAAAATCCGTTTTAAATAATTAAAATGAACGAAAATGACTGTTTTACCATAGTTTATGGGAACGACATATTTCGCCGTTCTAAGGTATTATCAAATGCTATTTTTAAAGGCATTTGATAATGCCTTAGAAAGGTGAAACATATCATTCATATAAACTGTAATAAAACTTCTAGAAAACAGACGTTCTCATTCGTGTTGATAGTATTTTTCAATTATAAATTACCAAAAATATATGTATTATTATTCTGCTGTTTTCCTTGTCATATCACATGTTAACAAAAGCTTAACACTTCACATGAGAAGATTACGGAAAATCACATCGACGGTTTCTAAATGCTCATGTATACATGAATACTACTCATCTCGTAGACATAGGCGTTGGACTACTAGTATAATTCAAGTTGTGTTATGTAAAACTGAACACATTCGAAGATGTAAGGAGGATGACAGATTTTTTTTAATTATCATGCTTGGACTACAAAACTAATTGTCACACGTTTGTTTACAGCGCCCTTGAAATGAGTAATTCATAAAAATGGCGCTCGATAAATTATCCAATTTATTATTATTATTATTTATTATAATTGTACAGGAAACATGTGGGATATTATCTGAGTTTCCAGATAGACAAATACCATCGAAAATGATTGTCAAATCTTTATAAATATTAGATATTCCGTTATGCTGGAGAGGGTTCAGAAAAAATTTCTGAGGTATCTCTACATGAGGGAGTATGGTAGCTATCCTTGGCTCTATCCCACGGCATTTCTTTTGGGAATGCTCGGAACCAATTCTCTACAGCTTCGAAGAGATGGACATCTAATTACCAATTTCTTTAGATTAATTAGGGGATACTTCGAGAACTCGGCCGTACTGGAGGGTGTTCGGCTTTTTGTCCCCGATAGATATCTCCGACAGCGACAGCACAGATTGTTTTACCTACCGGCCGCCAGAACGAATCTGCCTCTGGTGACACCGGTGGGAAGAGCAATTAGTCTGCTGAACGCGGTCTCCTCGGAGATCGACGTCTTTCATGTTAGTGAAAGTACGTTCAGAAGGCAAATATTCTTAACTCTGGAGAGTATCCTGTCTTCCTAATGTTGAACCATCTCTTATGCGTTTCTGGTAGTATACTATATATAATATATTATTTTACCTGTTCTCAATAGATGCCTTAAAAATAAATTTTGTAATGTCTGTTGATGAAATAAACTGATTTGATTTGATTTGATAATTACATCTTTATATTTGCAATTTTTATCATATTGAATTGGTCGCAAGAATATCAGTCGTAAGTAAAGTTGTACAAAAAAGTATTTAAAAAAACGAATAATTTTATCTACCATAGATAAAAATACATATATCATTAAATGTGTAAAGGTTCAACGATTTCATCAAAATTAATTCTTTATTTTTTTATTAATATTTATCAAACAATTAAAGTGATCGCAAGACCATTAATGATCAATCGTTTCTGTATTTTTAAGAGTTTAATCTCAGGGAGTTTCCTATTCCTATTTCACGATACAAAGCCAAATCCCTTCTTACAATAAACCTTTAAATGTATATATAATAAAATAAATAGAAATTATAAAAGGTTATTGACCAATGATTTAAGAGGGAGTGGGGATTTAAAAAAGGTGTTTTTTAATATGTTTTCATTATGTCCATATATTTAATTATATACACAGATTTCATGTCAATCCGACGAACACAATATTCTCAAATTTACTCGCATATTTGTGAAGACGTTTCGGAGCGATTGTAAGTAAGTAGCAGTGCTTTTGAAACTTTGAACACGTTTTTGATAAAACTGTGTTTTTAAAGTTGGTGCGCAAAAGTTTAATCAAAAACGGCTAAACCGATAAGCAGATTTTACACAAGCCGTTGATCTAAAATCATTCGTTTGAGAAGTCTCAATTTTTTTTTAAATTATTATTTTGTATATCCTTCGATTAAACACTAGATAATACCGTATACTCGTATAAACGAAGTCCTTTAAGTTTTATTTATTGTTTAGATGATCTAATATAGAGATAGCGTGCTTACCTCAGACGCTTTTTTTATTGGAGCTCCCGAACATTGGCCATAGCAGTTTAAAATATCATTATTTTTACAATGTGGTACCGTGTAATTGGGCTTAATTTTTTTTTTTAATGTTTTTTTCTAATATATGTTTTTGATATCGTTGTATATTAATAAATAAAAACTTCTTCTTCTTTCGGTGCCGCGCCAGGTCCCCCCTCCCCCCCCCCCCCAACGTTGGCGATCACTGCAGCAAAGGCATCTCTATCCTTCGCCCCTTGGAACAAGTTCTCAACTCTTGTTATTCCTGCCCAATATTTGATGTTCCGCAGCCAGTACCGCCGCCTTCTACCAACTTCCCGACGTCCCTCCACTTTACTCATTAATATCAGTTGAAGGAGGTGGTATTTTTCTCCCCTTAGCACATGACCCAAATATTAGACCTTTCTAATTTTCACACTCGACAACAGCTCTCTATTGGCTCTGGCTCTCTGTAGTATGTCTGCATTACTGACCCTATTGGTCCACGGTATACGGAGTATTCTGCGGTATATCCACATCTCGAACGCTTCCAACCGGTTCATTACATTCACTTTCAGAGTCCAGGTTTCGCGGCCATATAGTAGAACAAACCATATAAGACATTTAATTATTCTTGGTCGGAGTTTTAAGTTAAGATAAAAGGATGTTCTCGTTTTATTAAATGCAGCTCGTGCAACTTCAATTCTGCATTTTATTTCAATGTCCGGGTCAAGCGCTTTAGTGATAATGCTGGCAAGGTATTTAAGTTTTCGTTTTAATAAAGTTTAAATAGTCGATTGTTTTGGCTGAAACACTTCAATATATCAACATTATTAACTATTAAAAGGTAGGTATAACACTGTCACATAATATGACAATCGTTATTATACTTGTTTTGAGATTGACGTAATAGCTGTTTCGTCAAATCGATGTTGGCATCATTTTTCAATTTTCGCGATATTATAGCAGTGTTATTAATTTGAACAGTTAATAATAATGTTTAATGTTACAATTATATGTGTATAAAGTTGCACGTTAATTAATCAAAATTTCTTTCCTTGAAAAATTGTTTAACAAATCGCCTTTTTCGGCCTTCTGACGGTATATAACCCCTTAATCAGCCATATTCCAGAACGTAGGACAGGTTTCGCCCTCATTACATTCCCTCGGGTTTCTTGACCTGTATCTGGATTTCAGCTTCAACCTTTATTCGTTCTCCTGCAAAATACTGGATTATTAAAACTGTAAAGGATAAACGTGCTTTATCCAAAACACATAGGCTCTGTTGTCAAACCTTCATTCTATTCAAATAAAGCACCTCATAATTTCGGCATCTCGTAGACTTCATTCAGGCTGCTTTACAATATTTATATGGAAATATGTGTCACATATTTTCTTAAACATGTGTAATTAAAAATATTAATGTTACTTATGGAAGCAAAACATGGGACTGGCAAAAGAAGGATGGAAGTAGAATAAATTCAGTAGAAATGAGATCTCTTAGATGAATGTGTGATACTCTGTGTATGATAGAGTGTCGAATGAAAATATAAGAAGTGAATGTGGTGCGAATGAAAGTGTTATGAACAAAATAATAAAAGGAACGTCAAGATGGTTTGGACACGTGGAAATAATAAATGAAGAGAGAATGGTTAAAAAAAATCTGTTAACGATTTAAACGGACTTAGAAATAGAGAAAGATCCAAGCACGATAAAATAAATCTTATCACGTCGGAGGAATCGACGTGCGTGCATGACACGATGTATGAATGTTGAAGATCCGAGAGAAGTATGCCAGGAAAGGACAGTGTGGCAATTTATGTTTTCTGCCTACCCCTTCAGAGAGAGGGCGTGGTGGTTAGTTAGTTAGTTTTTTAATGTCGTTAAATAGTGTTCGGTGACCAGAAAATTGATTTTATTAGATTTTTTCAATAATCGCAAAACTAAAGACATGCAATTCCAGGTCGTTTACAATATGAAGACTACAGGAGAAAAACAAGGAATGTCAGTTAAAATTCAAAACAAATGTAATAATGCCATCTAGCGGCATTTGTACGTATAATTTTCATATTCAAAAATCATGTGTGTCATCGACTATGGCCAGAAAATCGATTGCTAATTGCTAAGAAATATATAGACTTTGATTAGCTTTATTCTCAATTTATTCTAATTAACCTTCTGCTGACATTCCTTGTTTTTCCCCTGTAGTCTTCAATTTTGGTATAATATATCATGAGATTTTATAAGAAAAACATTTAAAAAACGCAAAGTGAAATTAAATTGATATTGCATCCCTGAGGCAACTCTCACCAGCACAATGCATAGAGATAACTAACTAACTAACTCGCCGTCTCTCCGCCGGGGTAGGCAGAAAGAATGGACTGAAACACTTTTCTTTCCTGACATATTTCTCTCGCTTCCCCAACATTCATATATCGTGTCATGCACGCGCGTCGATTTCTCTGACTCCTCACATGGCCGACATTCAATATTTGATTTATTTGATCGTGCCACGTTTTCCTCGGTCTTCTTCTATTTCTGGTGGATAGATCTAGCAAAGAGATTGCTAGATCTATTCACGGGCATAACCACGTTGCAAATAAACAATTTGTGCTGTTTTTGACGAAGGTTATCAGAAGGTCAACATCGTCAATCAATCAGAAATAAATAGACTTACATCACTCAGGACATTCAAGTTATGCATACGGCCGCCAACCATCGATTGTTAGTGACAAGGAAAACCAGAAAATGACTGCCGAAATCGAAAGAATACCGAAGAACAAGTTATAAAGCTTATTTTTTTCATTGTTCTTAATTCTCACATTACTTATAACAAAGATGAAAGAGTTAGGCAGATGATTGCAAGTCAAATAAAAAATGGATTCCTGAGATGGTTTTTACATATGTAACAAATGTATGAGTGAATAATGGTTCGAAAATTATATACATACAGTGTGAGTGGAAAGAGAAGCCGCTGACGAACAAAGGAAGTATACAATGACCAAATTAATGAATTATTAAAATACGGCTTCATTTGAAGTCGGAAAAATCGATGAGCGTGCAAGTTACGATGTATGAATGTCGAGAAAGCTCGAAAGTATATCTTGAGAGACATATAGGGAATATATCAAAACATTTTTTTAATACCATAAATATGACTTTAAACTCCGCCGATTTTTTGCAAGCTTTTGATCTCCACGGTAGGACAGACAGAAAACCTTTTAAAGGTGATCGAATAATTTTTGCAAATAGCGGCAAATGTCAGTTCTGCTTTGACATTTGTGAAGTAAACAGATACAAAATACACGTCAATAAGACATACATACTATAATATAACATAAATTATTTAAAAATATATATATATACCTGATGATGCCAACATCGGTTGGCGAAACAGCTGTCGCGAAATAAAAATTGTGATACCATAACAGAGTTTAAAAACAGTTAATATATTTTTTTAAATGTATTACGATTACTGTATTCAGGGATGGTTTTTACAGGGTAACATTTTGTGTAATGAAATCAATCAATATCAGATGTTGTTTGAAAAATCTTTATTATTTTATAATTGACGCAATTTTCTTCCAAACACACATTAAACATATAAATTATAAAATAAAACGCTGTTTATGGTATCTTAATTCTTCATTATTTTTTTATTTTGTAACACCTGATGTAAATATCAGTTGACAGGGCAGTTGTCGCGAAAAGTAAAAATTATAAAAATTTATGATACGTCAACAGCGCTTTACATTTTAACAGTTAATAATGTTGAAGTATCATAGTGTTTCGCCTAAAATAATGGACTATTTAAAACTTATTTAGTTTAATTTCACATATTTGTCGATTAATTATAGACCCGTGGTTGTAGTTAAAATGATTTATTTGTCTATTAAAAAAAAGTTTATTACCATTTATTATATGGTACAATGGATATATACCAAAAATTTCAATAATCATAATATAAATTGGCAAAAAACATTTGATTAATATTCCTTTTCAAGGGTGCCAACTCTTGAGGTGAATCGAAATTTTACCCTCTTCTTATCGTTATGTTCAATGTTTTATATAATAAAACAAAAAAGTTTTACAGTTGATTATGGAAAAAGAGGCGTCGGAAGGCCACAGAAGAGATAGGCCGAAGATTTAACCTTAATAGCTGGTAAAATGTAAGTGAGAAAGAAAAATATTATAAAATTTCAATATACAGTTTTAGTACTGAGCCCACGATATTAAAAAATCATGTGATATAAATATGATATAATATAATAAACCAGACGATTGTTATATTGCAGGCATGGTCCATCATGAAATTTTCTACACTTTTAAATACATAATTCATTATTATATGCATTTTGCATTTCCGCCAGCACTGGTTACATATTACCTACTGTTTTCATAAATTTAGGCAAAGAACTCGAGTTCAGAAATAATGTTTTGAAACTCTCCACATTGAATTCAACTAAGTTTTTCTTCCAGTCCAAAACAAGGTCTTCAAATTGCTTTAGCACTGCATATTTACGAGTATATCATCAATATTAAACTGATACATTTTAATTGTAATAATTTAAGTATAAATTATTTTCTTTTTTAATTTTTAGATGCAAGTAGATTTGGACTCTGACTTAAAGACTTTTCACACATAAACCAGGCTCTCGTCTTGCAGTTCTGTGCCGCCAAAGCTCCATTCCTCATCATGGAGCCGCAATGCTTATCTTCGTCAGAAACGTCTTCGTCATCATAATCTTCTGGAACATCCGGATTTTCAAAAAAGTTGTTATAGCCGGATTCGCTTAGACTCATTCCTGAAAAAACATTTTTGTATTATTTAAAAAAATTTACATACAAGAATATTAGTTGGAGCAGGATTTATGCAATTATTTTGAAACGGTCGAGTTTTTGTCCGTACACGGTAGTAGAGGTAACACGTATACGAGTATTTTACTAAACTATTCGTGTAGAGCTATTTGTTGATTTTATTTTTCGTGCATAATACTTATTTTTTCTTAACCGTAAAATGTCGTACCCCAAAATCGACGAACATCTGCATCACTGAATGCTACTTTATTTCGACGACGGTTTAAATGGAACTTATGCTATTAAAACTATTATCAGAATTTATAGAGATGTTTAAAAAGTCAATAAATGCCAATCTTGGTTTCAAAAGTTCAAATCGGGTGACAGGAGCTTAAAAGACCTTCCTAGAAATGGACGACGATCGAATTTTAAATCATACATATATCTAATTGATTCCAATCCACGTCAAACCAATGAAGAATTAAGCCAGAAACTTGGATCTTTCTGGTCTAAAGTGCGGTTTTATTTAAACCGGATTGGGAAAGTGCATAAGATGGGCATTTGGATGCCGCGCGAGCTATACGCTACTAACAAAAAGCACGCGTGAAGATATGTAGTTCTTTATTTTCACGACAAAGAACCCCCCATTTTTCGGCACAACCCCCCCATTTTTGTGACAGGGGATAAAAGGTGGATAACTTACTATATGATAATGTAAGACGGAAAAAAGAATGGCTTTCGCAAAATCAAACACCCATTCCGACAGCAAAGCCAAAATTATCACTAAAAAGGTTCAAGGATTAATTAATTGTATCTCAATAGAGACGAAGATTGGAAACAGAATATGGTGATCGAGGTGTTTACAGGACTTATGACCTGTCATTGGTTGGGTTAAGCGCACGCTTTATGTAATACAACTTTCCCATTCCACCCTTTTTACGACCACCATGTCTGACAAATTTTTGGAAGTTGTATATATGTTAATATGTATGTTGTAAAAACAAAAACTGGTCCAAGTTAAAAAATATAGCATATAAATTGGAGTGACATCTCCAGGCGTTATTCAGCAATACGTTAATGGCGGTAGCCTTTCACATTGCGTTAATAAAAATATGTTCTGCTTAATGCTTAAATCCAATCTTCATAGATGGCGCTAGTGTGTAGATTGAAACTAACATGTGAAGTTTGGTGTTACATATTAACATATATACAACTTAGCTACTGGCTTTTTCGCTTTCTTATTTTGACTATGGGCGACTCATAGAGGGAACTACAATCCAGCAAAATCCCATCCCAAATTCAATTCTCTATGTCGTGCCCTCCCCTTGTTAGTCTGCGATGAACAAACGAATCTCATTGGATGTCTTACCTTTGATGGTTGTGAAATCTCCAGGGACGATGAAATCATTGAATCCCACCCAAATAAATGTTTTATCAAAGCTTCCTCTGAGGGTGTGTGCGGGGTACCGGCGTAGGCTGGTGTTATAAATGCCGGCCTCTTCCTCACTGTTGATGATGCCCAAGACGGCCAACTCGTGTTCGCACACCCTGTACGCGTCCCACCAGTTCTTTGGAGCCATGTGCAATTTGTAACATTTCTTAGCCTCAGTATGAAAGAAATAATCTATAAATAAAAATAACGCCGATATAAGAACATAACACAAAACATATAAAAGCGCAATGAATAATATATTGAAAAGATTTCTAAGAAAACAGACGAACTAGAAAACTAAAAAACAGACGTTTGTATTCGTATTAATTATTTAATATGGATTTAAGATAGTTATTGTTTCCTCTACAACGATGTAAAAATCCATATAATTAATATTTTAGATTTATAATTAATATTGTAGAGAACTTAAAGGTATAAATGCTGGTGCTAAGATGAGCGATCTGTCTGTAAACTGTCTGCTTTACGCGAATGATGCCGTTCTCGTTGCGGATAGTGCGGACGAATTACAAGTCTTGGTGTCGAGAATGTATGAGGTATGCAAGTCGAACGATTTAATGATGAATGTCGGAAAGTCAAAGGTGCTAGTTTTTGAAAGGGAAGAGCAAATGACAGTTTGTAATATAAATGTAAATGAAGAGAACTTGGAACAGGTGAGGGAATTTGTGTATTTAGGTAGCATGTTCACAGCGGATAGCCGAACGGACAGTGATGTTGAAAGAGGGGTTGGTGCGGGTAAAAAAGTGAATGGAGCTTTAAAAGTAGTCATTGGAAACAAGAATTTATCAATGAAAGCGAAAATGGCCGTTCACAATGGAGTTCTGGTCCCAACCCTTATGTATGGAAGCGAAGCATGGAACTGGCAGAAGAAAGATGAGAACAGAATAAATGCGGTAGAGATGAGGTCCCTAAGACGTATGTGTGGTAGAACGATGTACGACAGAATCTCAAATGCTGATATTAGGAAGGAATGTAGAGCGAAAGAAGGTATTATGTACAAAATTATGAAAGGTTCGCTGCGTTGGTTCGGACATATGGAGCGCATGGGTGAAGAAAGAATGGTTAAAAAATTATACGTTAACGATGTAAATGGAGTAAGGAGTCGAGGTCGACCGAGGAAAACATGGCATGACCAGATTAATCAAATATTAAAGGTTGGTCATGTCAGATGCCGGAAGAATCGACGTGCGTGTATGACTCGATGTATGAATGTGGAGGAAGCTAGAGAGGTGTGCCAGGATAGAGTAGTATGGCGGTCCATTCTCTCTGCCTACCCCTGCGGGGAAACGGCGTGATGGTTTGTTGTTTTTGTTGTTATTAATATTTTACCTTTGGCAATCAGTTGCAGTACTTTGTATTAATCGTTTCTCATAATTTGTCCGATGTATTCCAGTTTCCTGCGCTTTATGATCTTTACAATTCATTTTTCTTTCTTCATTTGCTGCAGTACTTCATAGTTTGTGACTCTCTGTCCGTCATATTTTAAATATTCTGCATAGCACCGGTTTCATTTTAAAAAAGCTATTTCGGACCATTTCTATTCGTATTCTTTTATCCTGACATCCCATTCATCATTCAGTCTTCTTCTTAAAGTACCCTGTCAGGTCCCCCCGACGTTGGCGATCACTCTGGTAAACTCTTCTCTATCCTGCGCTGTCCGGAATAGCTCCTCCACAGTTCAGATTTCCGTCCATTCCTTCACATTGCGCAGCCAAGAGATCTGCCTTCTCCCTACCCCCCTGCTGCCCTCTATTTTCCCCTTCAAAATTAGATGCAGCAGGCGATATTTTTCGCCTCGTAGAACGTGACCCAGATATGAAATCTTGCGGACTTTGATCAATGTCAGCTGCTCTCTATTTACTCTTGCACGATTCAGGACTTCTGTGTTCGTCACTCTGTCTGTCCATGGGATCCTGAACATTCTTCGGTGAAGCCACATTTCAAATACCTCTAACCGGTTCATTGTATTTACTTTTAATGTCCGCAGCTCACACTACACTTCAGTTTACAGCCTAGGTATTTGTATCGATTTACCTGCTCTTGCGAATCGTTTTAAATTTTTAGTGTTGGTACCGGATTTTCTTCTTGCTGATGATCATATATATTTTTAGTTAGTCGTTAGTTAGTAATTTAGTTTAAATTAATATCTTACTTCCATCGTATGTCTCGCAGGTCGGAAAATATTTCGTCTCTGAATCGCTTGTGCAAATGAATCTAAATTTCTGGTCGCAATCGTTGTCGTTCCATTTCCCGTGTGTGTACATCATGACGCAATTTTCAGATTCGGAGGCCGCATTTGGTTCGCCCTTATTCCAGTTGGTGTAGTGAGCAGACTTTCCTGTAAATTTAGAAAAAGCATATTTTTTAATTTAATTGTATCTCAATAGAGACGAAGACGCAAACTGAATATGGATGATCAAGGTGTTTACAGGACTTATGACCTGTCATTGGTTGGGTTAAGCGCACGCTTCATGTAACTACAACATTCCCCATTCCACCTTTGTTATGTCATGCATGACCATGCAGTGATGCATGTCATGCATGATCATTCACTTTTTCCAATTAAAACAGATCAGTAGAACTTCTCGCAAATGTTTTTTATTTACCGCGGAAGTCGACATAATAAGGAGCGATAAAACAAAATATTGTTGTGAGAATAAAAAACTTTTGCCAACTAAATATAATTGACAGATGCTCAGGCTTATTCAAAAAATGGCCGACAGATTTGAAAGCTTGAAGTAGCCAGAACCCTCTGTTGTAAAACGGACCAAACTTTCCGAATTACCATTTTTTTTCATGCTATTGTCTTATCTTAACAGATTTGAAAATTCGTTCTTTGTTTTTTGGTATAACCTTGTTTTACTTGATTTATATGTTTCTTTATATTATATTAATGGCTTGTTTTCCCTGACGTTTGTTAACACTGAGGGGTGGTACAAGACAGTTGACAGATTGAAGATATAAATTGAAAACAGAATAAAGTGGTCGAGGCGTTTACAGGACTTATGACCTGTCATTGGTTGGGTTAAGCGCAAGTCTTATTACCGCCATTAACATACATTGCTAGATAACGCCTGGAGATGTCTCTCCAATTTTTATGCTTTTTTAACTTGGACCAGTTTTTTTTACAACATTTTGAACGTATACAAATGACATGTAGACAAATACTATGTTTTACCCATTGCTGGTTATCATTTTAAGGATTAATTATATCTCAATAGAGAATTGGAAACAGAATAAAAGCGTGCGCTTAACCCAACCAATAACAGGTCATAAGTCCTGTAAACTCCTCGACCATCATATTCTGTTTCCAATTTGCATCTTCGTCTCTATTGAGATATAATTAATCCTTAAAATGATAACTCGCAATGGGTGAATTCCAGTATTCGTCTACAAGTATTTGTATACATTCAAAATGCTGTTTTATTATTTTTTTTTGTATTACTCATCACAACTGTACATAAGTTGTTTTGTTTGTGTACCGACAATAAGCTTAAAAAAATTAAATAATAAAATAATTGCACTCACCATTCCGTGATAGAAACCTCCCCTCAGTGATTTTGTCACTCAGGCCCACCCAGTAGTACGGGGCGCCGGGAGACATATGTTTCGTGAGGTATTCGACCTCCATCTCTGACTTAGGCAGCGCCAGGGAGGCACCCTCAATCTCGCACAAGTCCCCTGCATCCTCCCACGTCAACGGAGTTTTATGTTCCTTGTAGTATAAATTAGTTTCTGGTTCATAATTGTAATCCGGTCGAAACGGCTGCCGTTTCCTTGTGATGCTTATGTCTTGTGTTGCTGAAGTCAAAACGTTTTTTTTTTTAAATAATAATTAGATAAAACGATGTTTTTTAACTACTTCCACTTTTGTCTTTATTTCGACAGCGACCGGTTTCGCCAGGTTCGCTGGCATCGACAGACTGGTGACACTATTGTAAACATAGTCCTTTAAATACATACAGATCAGGGGTGGCAAACATGATTCTATACAAAAATAATCTTCAAATTTTAAGTAAAATTTACTGATTTTAAATATTGGTATTAAAGGTATTCAATGGATTTTAAATCATATTAATATATTTTCATGCTTCGCCTCCATACATAAGGGTCGGTAGAAGAACACCATTATGCACTGACGTTCTAGCTTTTTTGGGTAGGTTTATGTTTGCGATGACAACTTTAAGTGCATATTAATAATATTTGATATGTAATACACGTACATTATTTTATTTGGCCCGAACGGTTTTACAATTCAACATTAGCTTCGCTTATTATGCACATATCATAACATTGTTTTAATAGATTTCGTAGATATAACTATACTATGATATATGCAACTGAAGATGGTAATCTTCTCTTTTAAAGTACATCTATGTGAGATTTTCATTTTAAATTATTATCTTTTAAAGAACACTTATCTACAAATTTATTTTTTTAAAAGTGTAAAAATTCTTACCTACAATGTGAATGGAAATTCCATACAAAAACAGATAATATAAGAATACCATGTTTAAAACAGCACGCGTACTCCTCAGCGAGAGGTCACTTTGCGACTGAAACATTAATGAACCGGTTTGCGTAAGGAACCGGGTTTCTATTCTGTAATCATGCATGTCTTTATTGGCGAAATAAAATATTCAATTACTTCACGTTTCAAAATATTTATGTAGTGATGTGTTCTTACCGGTAGAAACTAAAGAATGTCACCCCAAGGTGTGTATAAGGATTGATTTGACACGTCGCTCATTAATATGTTATTGTAGTATTATTTTATTTTTATTTTATAGAACATTTTATATTAAAAACTGTAATAAATAATAAATACTGAAATAAAAAAAAGTGTGATACAAAAACTTCTTTTTTCGTCGACCGGTTTCGGCAGCGTTCAAAAGCAAGCTGCCAAAACCGGTCGACATTAAACACAAGTAGAAGCACAATCAAGTGGTAGTGGATCGGTCACACTCTGAGACGGAACCCAGCCTGCATCGCTCAGGGCGCACTAGATTGGTCCCCTATGGGGGGAAAGAGAAAGCGAGGCAGACCTAGAGCCACCTGGAGAAGAACCCTGCAAGACGAGGTTAAGGCAGCAGGCCTCACATGGGATAACGTTAAGCATCAGGCATGCGATAGAAGAGATGTCGGGTGGAGAAGATTCCTTGAGGCCCTATGTACCACGGAGGTGTGACAGGACAAAAAGAAGAAGAGAAGAAGAAGCACAATAAATATATAATAATAAAGATATTTTGTACTTGCAGACAACGAGCATGAACTACAAGTCCTGGTGAATTGTATGTATGAGGTATGCATTAGAAATGATCTGATGATGAATGTTAATAAGTCCAAGGTAATGATTTTTGAAAAAGAAGAAATCATGACAGTCTGCAACATTAGCGTGAATGGTGAAAATTTGGACAAGTAGATGAGTTCGTGTATTTAGGTAGTATGTTTACAAGAGATGGGCGAGTGGAGAGGGACATTTAAAGAAGGGTTGGAGCAGGCAACAAAGTGAATGGTGCACTTAACGTTGTCATCGCAAACAAAAACCTATACAAAAAAGCTAGAATGGCAGCGCACAATGGTGTTCTTCTACCGACCCTTATGTATGGAAGCGAAGCATGGAACTGGCAAAAGAAGGATGAAAGTAGAATAAATGCAGTAGAAATGAGATCTCTTAGACGAATGTGTGGATACTCTGTATATATGATAGAATGTCGAATGAAAATATAAAAAAGTGAAGGCGGTGCGAATGATGGTGTTATGAACAAAATAATGAAAGGATCATTTAGATGGTTTGGACATATGGAAAGAATGAATGAAGAAAGAATGGAAAAAAATTATATGTTAATGGAACCAGAAATAGAGGAAGACCGAGGAAAACGTGGCACGATCAAATAAATCAAATATTTAATGTCGGCCACTTGAAGAGTCAGAGAAATCGACGCGCGTGCATGACACGATGTATGAATGTTGAGGAATCGAGAGAAATATGTAAGGATAGAAAAGTGTGGCGGTCCATTTTTTCTGCCTACCATTTCGGCTAGACAGCGTGATGGTTAGTCAGTTAGTTAGTTTTGTTTTTTTTCTTTTTTGCACCCTCACAAACATGTTTCGGGACACAAACTTCCCTTCTTCAGTGTTTGAATTTTAACAGTTACATGTTATCGAGTTATTAATTATATACTTAATGACGAGTGAAAATGAGTGGAGGGAAATATTTTAGTTATTATGTAAAAAGGAAATTAAAAACAACCAACCAAACTTAATTTCTAGTCCCATAATTGATTTATTTCCCCTGTCTCATAATTTCTACTAAACAATTTACCCTCCCTCCACTTTTTCACTCGTCATTGAGTATATAATTAAAAACTCAATATCGTTTTACTGTTAAATTTCATACACTGAAGAAGGGAAGTTTGTGTCCTGAAGCATGTTTGTGAAAGTGCAAAAAGTTGATGGTTGAGGTATTAGTTTTGTAAAACTCAATTATAAATTTATAGTAGGAAACACGATTGTTTAGTGGTTTTACTTGAATCCAAGTAAAACCACTAAACAAAGGAATGTTTTCAAAAAGTTATTCAAATTTATTTAATTTATATGTAGATAACTAACCATCACGCCGTCTCCCCGAAAGGGTAGGCAGAAAGAATGGACTGTCACACTTTAACCGATACGGCACTCCATCCTTCTCTTTTCGCCCCGCGGGAGACGCGGTGTGATGGGTTGCGAACCTCATCGCCACCAATAGGCATCTCCCGCGCATACTTCGATAGTCCAACATCCACAAAATAAATCTAAAACAAATACTCGTAATATAAAATACAATTATATAAAATAAAATAACAAAATAAAAATAATTTGACACAATATGTTGTTTTTTGATGGTGCACATATTGTCTATCTAATTTATGTTCCACGTATCCAATGTTTTTTTTAAATAAGCAGTAATTAGGTACTTAAAAAAAATAAAACAACACCAGCAAGAACTTTAAATTCATATTGAATTAATTATTTAAAATGTCATTGGAACAAAAGAAAAATTTATTTTTACACCTGTCAAAATTCTTTATATAAACGAAAAATTTCGTTTGTATGTAGATATATTATATAATATTTAAAACAATATATCAAGATCAAATAGTTGTATAAGATGTTGTTCGTCGCCATTCGCGAAACCTATGTATGTATTAAATTACGAATCTTCAATGCTTATAAACATAAATTTTCATATTGTTGTCCTTGATAGAGTACTTATTAATAATAGTTGCTGTACAACCTCTTCATATAACAATATAATTAGTACGATTATATGCAGATCTCCGTATTATTTCCATACATTTTTTAATAAAAACACATCATATTTCTTTGCAAATTCTTAATAAGCAAATCATTGTTTTTTTCCAAACCCTTTCAGTCTGCAACATTAGCGTGAATGTTGAAAATTTGGAGCAAGTAGTTGAGTTTGTGTATTTAGGTAGTATGTTTACAAGAGATGGCGCACTTAAAGTTGTCATCGCAAACAAAAACCTATCCAAAAAAGCTAGAATGCCAGTGCACAATGGTGTTCTTCTACCGACCCTTATGTATGGAAGCGGAGCATGGAACTGGCAAAAGAAGGATGAAAGTAGAATAAATGCAGTAGAAATGAGATCTCTTAGACGAATGTGTGGATATTCTATGTACGATAGAGTGTCGAATGAAAATATAAGAAGTGAATGCGGTGCGAATGATGGTGTCATGAACAAAATAATGAAAGGATCATTAAGATGGTTTGGACATGGGAACAATGAATGAA
The DNA here is from genome assembly GCA_022606425.2 of Lepidostoma basale. NCBI lineage: Eukaryota > Metazoa > Arthropoda > Insecta > Trichoptera > Lepidostomatidae > Lepidostoma > Lepidostoma basale. Next base: position 641,204 of record JAHDVF020000866.1, on the reverse strand, counting down.
GAAAGAATGGTAAAAAAATTATATGTTAATGATGCAAATGGAACCAGAAATAGAGGAAGGCCGAGGAAAACGTGGCACGATCAAATAAATCAAATATTGAATGTCGGCCATGTGAGGAGTCAGAGAAATCGACGCGCGTGCATGACACGATGTATGAATGTTGAGGAAGCGAGAGAAATATGTCAGTAAAGAAAAGTGTGGCAGTCCATTCTTTCTGCCTACCCCTTCGGGGAGACTGCGTGATGGTGAGTTAGTTAGTTAGTTTTTTTTTTTTTTTTAATATTTTGCCTTCCTATTGTAATATAGAAATATTCCAAGAAATCTCAGTTCGCGATCAATATTTCAGATCGTCCCCTTTTTTCTTTTCTTTATTTATTTTTTACACAAATATAATAAGAAAAAAATAATATTTCTGTAAGATCTCAAATATGTCACAACAGTGATGCAGTTTCTATTTCTAAAAGTGACTATATATTTTTTAAGATAATCGACTGATTTTTCTAATGTCTCTTGATGGATGTTCATTTTATATAATAATTTAACATTATAAAACGATGTTTTTTTTTAACTACTTCCACTGTTGTCATTATTTCTGATCTGTGAAACTGGCTGCGGTCTAAATAAAGACAAATGTGGAAGTAGTTAAAATACATCGTTTTGTGTCGTTAGAATTGACAATATATTGTTTATGAAAAATGCCTCACTGACACAAAAATGTCCAAATCCGAGTATACATATATACCTTTCAATGTTCAAATCGCTCTTCTTACTGGCATCACCAAAAGCAGGTTGGTTCTGTGTGACGGGGTGTAGAACAATTGATGTTGGCGTTACCGCAGGTATCAATAACAAGTAGATTTATTTGTTCCAGAACATAGGGATTTTCAATAGAGAACCGGATCAGCTTAAAAAAATGTGTCGTTGTGAACCCTTTCCTCCCCAGTTCAAGGGAGATTTACCCCCAATTCCCAAGAGAAATTCTGTTGAATGCAGCCAAGGAAATACTCCGTAATTCCTCAGGTTGAGGGTTCTCAAGAATTTCTTTTAAACCCTCTCAATCATTAGAGAATACTGAACCTCATGAGGACTCCATATCACGGCACCTCGTTCAAGCCAGCTTCTGACTAAGGTGCTATATAGGGTTCTTAGGATACGGGTGTCTCTGAAAACTTCCCGATCACTTAAAATAAAAAAATCTTAAATTAGCTTATAGATATATATATAAGCGAGTAAACTCATTTTTAGAATTAAATGTTAATTTTCCTGTCCAAGTACAGTTTTCTTAAAAAAAAAACAGTAGAAAATCTCAGCCGTCAATACACTTCAATATAGTTCAAATGCGTTAATGTAACATTCAAGATAGCTCTACATATATAATATGATATACACTAAAATAAATCTGCATAAGCACTAAAATAAATCAAATATATTTAAGACTTTATATTGAAGTCGAACTACATTCACTCACAATACTCGCTAGGTTATCAAATAGTTATCTGCGTCATTGTTTACTTTATTCTCTTGCCACTTTGAAATCAGTAGCGGTCCGCAATTTTTGTTAAAAATTTTATATCCAGTCGAAGATCACTTGAATCAGAAAATCACCAACCGGGCATATGCCCATCTGTGGATGAATAAAATAAATATGTATCATTTAGGATTTTTTTTTTAAACCCCAACTGGATTATATGGTTACATTTTTAGATCTTACTATTAATTATGTATTGTTTCAGATATTTTTTATATTGAGTCGTAGTGAGATTCCTTGTGTCTTTTGGTAGTTCATTGTAAAGTTTCAGTCCATTGTTCAATATCCTTGATTGTCCTGTCTTGTTCGTGCAATCGGTAAGTGATATCTGTCACAGTTCCTGGTCCAGTGTCTGTGTATGTCTGAATTTTTAGTTAATTTGTAGCTGCTGTCTGTTGTCTTTTCCATGGTCACTCTGTGTAAAATTTTTAAGGTCTCATACTTGGTCAGGTCTGATATGTCCATTTGTTTTGTTTTTCTGTAAACTTGTATGGTTGGGTTAAGGTAGTCAATGTTATATGCTAATTTTATTATTTTATTTTGTTGTCTTTGGAGTCTGGAGATGTCCTTTTGATTTCCTGTCCCCCAGAAGGGAATCATATATGTCAGTCGGCTTTTTACATACGCTTCGTACATCATATCTTTTTCCGTTCTTGGTATGTAATTTTGTATTTTGTAGAAGAGGGAGTATAGCGATGCTAACTTGTCTGTTAGGTTGTCTAAGTGTTTTGTCCATTTTAGTTGTCTGTCCATTGTTAGTCCTAGGTTTTACATAGGCGAGTTCGGTTATTGCGTCATTATTTATTTTTATGCACATGTTATGGTTTTTCTTGCTTGTTTAAAAGTGTATAATATTACACTTTTTTACATTTAAGGTCATAAATTTTATGAATTTAAATATGGAGGATACTTACTTACTAGGATGACTTCTGAACTATTAGCTTCGGGGCCAAAGAAGATGCCTAGGTTAAAGTTCTGCTTCTAGATCGCCTCATGGATAATAATATTCTGACGGATTTGGCAAAGCTAAGCAAAATGCGTAGGATCAAGAAGCTTGGAATAACTTCACGAAGAAGGGTAACGCTCTTGCGCGCTTCTGAAGTAAGTAAGAAAGAGGTTAAAACACTTTAAGAGTTGTATAGCACTAAGAAGTTAGTAAGCTTTTCAGAATACGTGTATATTGACAGTTTAAAACATTATCCTAATCACGAATAGTAATAGACGGTTGGAGATGTCGTTAGGTGGGGAAGGCAAAGAAGATGATATTGGAATGCAGATGTGAGAGAATCCACTCAGTCTCTCTCTCATTGTATTTCACGGTTAACCCCAAGGTAGACAACTCCCAGGCAGACCACCAAAAAGATGGATGAAAATCTGGTATCAATTTCGCAAGAGGTCAATCCCTCTTAAAAAATAGGTCACAAGGCCATCACTAAGAAGAAGAAAAGTAACTAACTAACTAACTTACTAACCATCACGCCGTCTCTCCGAAGAGGTAGGCTGAAAGAATGGACTGCCACACCATAACCGGTGCGGCACTCCTTCCTTCTCTTTTCACCCCCGCGGGAGACGCGGTGTGATGGGTTGCGAACCTCATCGCTACCTATAGGCATCTTCCGCGCACACTTCGACCGTTCAACATTCACATAATAAATCTTAAACAAATTTTATAAAATACAAAGATATAATATAAAATAACAAAATAAAAATAATCTAACACATTCCTAATTTTCTATTTAATGGTGCACATGTTGTCAGGTGTACGATCCGGACTTTTATGTTTGTTTAATTTATATTCCACGTTGATACCGTTTTTTTAAATAACTGTAATAAGGCACTTAAAACAATGCAACTCAAACAAGAACTTCAAAATGTTATCAATTGTTTAAGAAGAATACAAGTTTTAAAACTCCGTATTACATAATTAATACGAATGAAAATGTCTATTTTGTAGAAGTTTTATTATATTTTATGTGAATGATATATTTCTCCTGTTTAAGACATATTCAAAAAATCTTTATATTTTTTCATTCGTGTGAATATTTTTTGTATCTACAAATATTAAGCGTATGCCACTGATCTTGTAACGTCATCTCAGAAAAATTATTATGAATCTTCAGAATAAATAAGACATTCTAAGTGCCTGGACCAGTTGAGTGGCGTATGTTGGAGATGAATCGAAGATGTTTCGTGTAATGAATAAATTTGTTTTAGTGTTGCCAGTACTGTTTACCGTAACAGGTAGTGTGACATGATGTGTTTCATAAATTACTGTGTATTGGAAAATTACATTAATATTCGACAATTCCTGGAAACGGGCGCTCTGGTACCACCCCTAAATTTACTTTAAGAATAAATACATATTTTTTTCTGTTAATTTGATTATTTATCCCGTACTTAAAGAACAACTGTGTATTTTAGAGTGTCAAATGAAAATATAATAAGTGAATGCAGTGCAAAAGAAAGTGTTGTGAACAAAATAATGAAAGGATCCTTAAGATGTTTTGGGCACAAGGAAAGAATAAAAAAAATGAAATGATAATGATTTAAATGGAACTTAAAATAGTTAATAAATAAATAACCGAGAAAAACGTGGACGATCAAATTAATTAATTAATAAATGTCGGGCACATGAGGAGTCGGAGAAATTGAGTAAGAAATTGAAATTGCGTGAGAATGAATGAGAGAAGTATTTTAGGAAAGAAAAGTGTAGCAGACTATTATGACGGTGTGATGGTTAGTTAGTTAGTTAGTTACTTAGGTATTTTAAAAAAATCGCTAGCCCAAAACATAACCTTTAATTATTATTGCAATCAAATGTCTGTTTTACAATATAGTTCGAGAAAGTATTGCAGGACAATTTTTTTACCCTTATTATTCCTGATCTAAAGATATTTTTGAAAATAATATGTGCTAATAATAAATATTTTACATCTTTGTAACTTTTCACGGTTTTGATTATTTTCCATTATATATTGTTGAACAAACGTGTTTGTTGGAATGAAACTGCTAGTGATTGATTAACACTGTGGAAATCCTTAACCTTTCCCTTACGGTGCTAAAATAAAAACGTGCGTTCCGGTGTACGGTAGTCAGTACGCGTTAAAAATTAGCGATTTTAAATCGGAAAAAATATAAAAATTGAGATTTAATTGCTAAAAACATCTGGCAACGCTCACGGAACGGGCATAGGTCCGCTCTGGTTGCAAGCCCGAAAGCGACTGCCACCACTGCTGGCGCGGCGGGACGGCGAGAGTGAGAACATTGAGCTAGAACATATTCAAGAGTGAGATGCGAATATAGAGTATAACAAAGCGCTGTTTATACGCGACATTGTTTTCGATTTTCACAAAATACCTCCGATGTACCCGATAAATTCTGATTATTATTAATATTCTTTTTTAAATCTATACGTAAATATATTATGGAGGCATACCTAAAATCTTAACCTTGTATTTATTATATTAAATGTCTGTTTTACAATGTAGTTCGAGAAAGTATTGCAGGACAATTTTTTTACCCTTATTGTTCCTGATCTAAAGATATTTTTGAAAATAATATGTGCTAATAATAAATATTGTACATCTTTGTAACTTTTCACGGTTTTGATTATTTTCCATTTTATATTGTTGAACAAACGTGTTTGTTGGAATGAAACTGCTAGTGATTGATAAGTAAAATGGACAATGACACAAAAAACGACTCGGAAACTGAGTAAACAAATTAAAGTCGGAAAATAATTGAACAACGTCTGCACTTCTCGGAAGAATCAGTCATTGGGTTATCATTAAACACATTTCCGATAATATCAACATATCTCGTTTTTGTGTTCATAGCGAGCTATTTTATACATTTAGTTATAATTGTATATTGTTGTATGTACGATCACTTGTTTATGGTATTTAATACAACACTTATGATATAATAGTTAAAACATTTAATAAAACACAAAAAGCCATAAACACAAATAAGAAATTCTAATGAAAATAACATTAAAATTGGTTATTGTACCTATGAACATTTTTAGAGTCAAAACCTTGTAAAAAATCTATTTTCGGATCCCCTTGAAAATGTTCCATCAATTCTAAAATGTGTAGTCTCTCGTTGGGTACCCATATTATTTAGGATTTTTTTCTACTTCTTCTTCAGCCTTCTTCTTTCTACTGCTGATTACAGACCTCTAACATTTTTCTTCAACCGTTTCTTGTGTTGTCCCTTCGTCATCCAGTCGTACCAGCTATTGGGGAAATGTCGTCAATCCATCATATAGATAGCTTCTTGACACACATTTTATTTAAGATTGTGTCCTATTGTTACTCGGAGCCTGTTTCTAGGGTGTATGTATCCAACTCTCTCGCCATCTTTTTTAATAGTCACCGGGAATTATAGTCTGCAAGTAGGACAGCGTCATCCGTATACAATAGACAGCTTACTGAAACTCCGCTCAATTTGGCGCCTACATCCAATCCTTTCAGCTCTTTCATACTTTTGTCCATATATAGATAAAATAATTTTATTTAAAATACGTATAAAATTTTTATTACAAATAAAAACGAACATGTTTTGAAATAATGTTTAAAAATGAATCCGTAACACAGAGTAATGGTTAACATAGATGAATTTCTGAATGATTTCAGTTTGTCAAGATGTGGATATCAAGTTCACCCCTGCCCGGTTCAGGCCGGACTACAAGTACGTGCCTGAGATGAACACCTATTACAAGGAGTTCACGTCTATGCGGACGTGGTCGGAAGCGGTGAATATCTGCGACATGGAGGGCGCCAAACTCGCACAGCCCACTACGGCGACGCAGGTCCAACATCTGCTGGCGCAAAGATCCTCAGACAGCGAAAACTACTGGCTCGGGATTTACGACCAGTTGACTGAAGGGACTTTCTTAACACTCGACGGTTTGAATTTTAAATTATATTTTTCAATTTCAGATAAACCTTTTAGTTAACACTGTGGAAATCCTTAACCTTTCCCTTACGGTGCTAAAATAAAAACGTGCGTTCCGGTGTAGGGTAGTCAGTACGCGTTTAAAATTAGCGATTTTAAATCGGAAAAAATATAATAATTGAGATTTAATTGCTGAAAACATCTGGCAACGCTCACGGAACGGGCATAGGTCCGCTCTGGTTGCAAGCCCGAAAGCGACTGCCGCCACTGCTAGCGCGGCGGGACGGTGAGAGTGAGAACATTGAGCTAGAACATATTCAAGAGTGAGATGCGAATATAGAGTATAACAAAGCGCTGTTTATACGCGACATTGTTTTCGATTTTCACAAAATACCTCCGATGTACCCGATAAATTCTGATTATTATTAATATTCTTTTTTAAATCTATGCGTAAATATATTATGGAGGAATACCTAAAATCTTAACCTTGTATTTATTATATTTATAGAGAAGGGAGGGTTAATGACGAATTTTTTATGATTTAAAACCCTATGTTGACTGTAAACTGTTGTTTTTTTGTATCATTATCCCGATGATGAAGGTGTAAAGCCTTCGAAACATGTCGAGTAAAACAAACTCAAAAGTGTGAAAATTGTGTTTTAATTCAGAAAAAAAATCGTATTAGTTTTTTTTATTATTATATATTAGATAAAATTAAATATTATTATTTTGTTGAACCGCTCTTTACATAATTTATAACCATCCTGAAGATGAAGACTGCAGCGATCTCCGAAGTTGGTCTAGAAAACGAGTTACACGGATTTTCCCAAGATCCCAAAAAATATAAATGCAAAGTTTTTTTTTAATCGAATGAAGATATTGAAAATTCTTGATGGAAGTTAATTTTAAAAAAATAATTTAATAAAACGATGTTATTTAACTACTTTCACTTTTGGCCTTATTCGACAGCGTCCGGTTTCACCAGGCTTGCTGGCATCGACAGACTGATGACACTGTTATAAACTGGCTCCTTTATATACATTCCTACAGATCAGGGGTGGTAAACACGATTAAACAAGAAAGTGATGTGCAGTGCAGAATCATGTATATACAGGAGTCAGTTTATAACAGATGCCAGCGAGCATGGCGAAGCCGGTCGCTGTCGAAATAAATAAAAAGTGAAAGTAGTTTAAAATGTCGTTTTATATTATTATTCAAAATGAACTTCCATCACGAGATTTCAGTAAAACCATTAGATTATCTACAAAATTAAATAGTTTAAAATGTCGAAGTGTTATAGCGTTTCGGCTGAAGCAATGAATTATTTAATAAAAACGATATTGGATTCTATATTGTATAATGCAGCAATATATAATTGAAAATTACTCACTGTTTGATTTGAAACACTGTTATAATATCACAACTTATTTATTTAATTTCTATATTGTCCCGACCCTTTTGTATGAAAGCGAAGCATGGAACTGGCAAAAGAAGGTTGAAAGTAGATTAAATGCAGTAGAAATGAGATCATTTAGACAAATGTGTGAATACTCTGTGTATGATAGAGTGTCGAATGAAAATATAAGAAGTGAATGCGGTGCAAATGATAGTGTTATGAACAAAATAATGAAAGGATCATTAAGATGGTTTGGACATACGAAAAGAATGAATGAAAAAATAATGGTAAAAAAATTATATGTTCACGATGTAAATGGAACCAGAAATAGAGGAAGACCGAAGAAAACGTGGCACGATCAAATAAATCAAATATTGAATGTCGGCCATGTGAGGAGTCAGAGAAATCGACGCGCGTGCATGACACGATGTATGAATTTTGAGGAAGCGAAAGAAATATGTCAGGAAAGAAAAGTGTGGCAGTCCATTTTTTATGCCTACGAGACGGGGTGATGGTTAGTTAGTTAGTTAGTTTTATATTTTCCCGAGGGCTGTTTCACCAACCGGTGTTGGCATAATCATATGATAATCACACTTGATTGTAACATATGAAGATACCTGATAATACCAACACCGGTTGGCAAAACGACGTCGTTTTATTTAATTATTAATTTAATACACATAGTTATATTTTTAACTCCAGGAATTTTCCTCGAAGATTTACCATACTCGAATTGGCAAGACGGAGAGCCTAACGCTCTAACGGATGACGAAGACTGTGTGATTATGTCCCCCGCTGGTCTTTGGGTTGACGTACCTTGTCAAGGAAAATATAAATTCATATGTACTAAGGTTGGGGAAAGAGACGCCAGCACTTACAATGATGCCTGCGAGACCCCAATCAAAGGTAAGAAGACTCCAATTTTTAAAATAGTAATATTATTTTCGGTACACGCCTATTTATTGGTAAGTAAAATATGTTTTTTTTTCTATATTCGCCATTACTTTGTGTTGCGGATTCATATTTGAATTACTTTTTGATAACTTTGTATCACAACACTTTATTACACTTTTCACAGACATGTTTCGGGACACAGAAGCCCCTTCTTCAGTGTGTACAAATTTAAAATTTGTACACACTGAAGAAGGGGCTTCTGTGTCCCGGAACATGTCTGTGAAAAGTGTAATAAAGTGTTGTGATACAAAGTTATCAAAAAGTAATTCAAGTAAAATATGTATTTATTTATTTTTTAAGAATGCTATAATACATGCGATTGAAAACGTCTGTACTCTAGCAGTTTTTTTAGAATTTGACGGAATTACATGTTTCGCCTATCTAACGCAATATCAAATGACATTGAAAAGTGATAATCCTTCTTCTTCCTTGATACGTGGTATGTTCTTCAGAGTAGTAACTTTCTGTAGAACAGAATTGATAATCGACTAATTAAAAAAAAGTTATTAATATGAAGCGAACCCCTGTTTTCTTGAAGTTTTTTAAAAATATTATATCGAAATGACATGTTTTGTCATTATCAAATTAATATTGCCTTAGAGAGGCAAAACATGTCATTCCCATAAAATATAATAAAACTTCTAGAAAACAGACTTTTTCATTCGTATTAATTATTTAATAAACATTCAAGAAACTATCTTGACAATTTTTTCTCGTAATTTGCTTGTTTGCCCGCTACGATCCCTTATCCACGCGCAGCCGTATGGCTAGCGGAGCTGTTTTCAGTAACTGTCTGACTGTAATATATAATATACTCTGAGTGGGTTGGTACTGCTGGTGTTAATTGTAGTTATTTTCATATGTTGCAATTCATGTCAATTCACTTTTGCGCCTGTTGCACACTACAGCGTAAGCGAAGCGAATGCGAAATTCTAGCGAATAACGAAACTCAGTATGTCTTGTTTTAAAATTAGTCATTGCACACAGTACGCGGAACGAAATCGGGCCGAATTCAGTTCGCCTAACGTCCGCAACAAGTTTGTACGTGAAGACAAATGATTTTTCTCAAAAACATGATATTGTAAAGTTTCGATATTCGCTAGAGTTTCGCATCCGCTTCGCTTTCGTTGCAGGGTGCTACAGGCGTTATACCTATTGCTTTGAAAGCTGTTGAGTTTCTAAAGCGTTGTTTGTTGTTTTCTCATGCCACTGTTAATCAAAACGATGTCACCTGCAAAACTCACTGAACAAGTTCGTAAAGAAGACGAGACAACGTTAGATTTCTGGGCGAATACTCTCATCGATTCCCAGTTAAAAAATTGATTTGTTTTTCAGATTACTTCTTGCACAAAATAGGACGCTGCTACAAACTGCACAGAACGGCAAAGACCTGGTCCGAAGCCTACAGCGTATGCGAGCACGAGATGGGGTCCCTCGGGAACATCGACAGCGATGCCGAGGTGGAAGTGTACACATCCAACCTGAGAAGATATCCCGCGCATACGCTGAGAGAAAACTTTGAAAAAGCGTTCGTTTTCGCTGGATTCAGTAAACTTCTTACGCCAAATGAATTCTTTACAATAAAAGGTAATTCCAAATTTATATGGGTACGACCATTTAAAGGTGCAGAACAAAAAAATTAAGGAAGACCGAGAAAAACGCGGTATGATCAAATCAATAAAATATTAAATATCGGCTACGTGAGGAGTCGGAGAAATCGGCGTGCATGCATGACACGATGTATGGATGTTAAGAAAGTAAGAGAAATATGTCAGGAAGAAACAGTGTGGCAGTCCGTTATTTCTGCGCTTTGGCAGACGAGCAGAGTGCTAAAAAGGTTATATTGTAACCGAAACATGTCTGTTTTAAGTGAAATAAAATGTTGTAATACTAAGTGAAATTACCTATATGTATTTAAATATGAATCCTTGTTGAAGATAGGATTGGTTTTATATTTCAGGTATGCCAATATCACAGGTTGGATACAATCAATGGGCGGATGATGAGCCCAAAGAAGGACAGTGTGGCGGGATACTTAGAAACGGCAAGTTAACTTCCGCATCATGCGACGTCAGAGCAATGTTCTTCTGTGAAAGAACTCTAAGTAGTTTGCCAAACTTAGTGGCCGATGGTAATTGATCACTGACACCGATATTTTTTTCTTTAGAATGTACGATCTTGTTTTCAAAATAAAGCTGATATTGAAACAAAGAGTATTTTTACTTTTAAAAAAATAATGAAGGATGTTCATTTTTCACACAGACGCCTGAAAATCACTCGGCACTAAAAACTCCAAAAACAGACATTTTCGTATCAAAGTTTAACTTATTGAACGCTAAGGAATTAACACTGTGGAATTTCACAGTAATGTACTTAGGAAATTGAAAATAACATTGTTTAATCCACAAAATATTAAAAAACACGATATGTTTCGGAGGATACATGGGCTATTTGTTAAAAGTACTAATAATTATTTTTTATCAGTAAAAACTAATAAATAATAAAATAATAATATAAAGAATTGTAATTTAGAAAAAACATACATTTGAAAAAACATAATTTATAAAGAAATTAATCATGATTAATTTGCATTTGATTGGGAATGGGAAATTTGGAGAGTAAATGTAGTAAATTTAAGGAGAAAGGAGTTTAAGGAGGAATCTAATTATTAATTATGTTTTCAAATTATTAAATCTGATTATTAATTAGTTATCCTCCGAAACATGTCGTGTTTTTTTAATATTTTTTTTAATATTTTGTGGATTAAACAAAGATATTTTCAATTTCTCAAGTCTTCAGAATATGTTTATCTCAATATCCTTTTCTTTTTCTTCCTAGCTATAGAACTGTATGGTTTATTCTCAAGAGGGTTGCTCCTCCTGTGAGGTAGATCCTTCCTGTCCTTCCATCTTTTAAGAGGTCTTCCACAAGGACGAGCCACATGATGCTGATTATGTAGTGTACGTATTATTTCGACATTCGTGGCAGAGTGGTAAGTCCTCTGACTTCCATACCGAAGGTTCCCGGGCGATGGCAGAGTGATTGTCACACAGTCTTTGGTCTGTTGTAGAATTCACGTTACAATAAAATTGCGATAGATTGGCTACCTATCACATGTCATGAGAATCAATATAATAGCTAAAATAAAATGTACATAGTAATTGGGTTCAAACGACCTGTTGTATATAAGAAAAAATAATAATATTGGGGAGCTTTGTAGTGTCCATTGGACATGACTTTACCAGTACCTCCTTCGCTGTCAACTTCATCTTATAATATCCTCAACTCACATATTTCTCTTGTGCTAGTGTTCTTCACGCAATCTATTAGTGTCTTGCCTACTATGCCTACAATATTAAGGATATTTTAAATAGTTCCTGAAGTCGAGAGATTGGACAGATGGAGAGAAAGCTGCAGATGACTGGATTGAATAACGCCCAAAGAGACCCTACCACCAAGACACGAACTACCATGGAAGACCTAGAGGACCCTCATCCGACTGCGTACACGCATCAATTGCTCCAGGCTGATGATATGATGATATGATAGCAGGCTCGGGAGGTATGGAGGAAGATGTAGCCAGCAGACTCAACAAGCCAAGGGGAGCTTTCGCAATGCTTTCCCCGGTATGGCGCTCCAGTATCATTTCGAGAAAGCTCCAAATATTCAGCAGTAGTGTTAAAAGAGTACTGCTGTACGGATGTGAGACTTGGAAATCTACCGCGAACGTTATTGGAAAACTCCAGGTGTTTTAGAAATACGTGCCGTCGTTCAATATTCAAGATCTATTGGCCCAAAACAGTGTCAAATGCCGTTTTCTGGATCAATTCAATTCAATTCAATTTCAATTAATTCAAAAAATTATAAACATTACAGAATAATAACAAATCCAAATTGTTTATAATCTATTAACAATATAAAATAATATTAACAATTATTAAAAAAAGAATTACAAATAATATAATTAGAAGACAAATGTGAGCAAGTAAGAAAAAAAAAGAAAAACAGAAGACAATTAATAAAAAATATTCGAGAACAGTTTGGTAAAGATAAACATTTTTGTACAATAAGAAGAGAAGAAAATAGCAATTTAATACATAAGAGATAGATGCTTTCTGAGGGTAGCCTCACTATCGTGAAAAATGTTCACATCTGAAGAGATGCGGTTTAATAGAATTATTGCCCTGCCCACGGGCATTACCTTAGGTAGATTGGTTCTACACAGTGGCAGGTGAAATGATCTATGTTGCCTTTGTCGCAGATAATTGTCGGGGACAAACAAAGTCAAGTCATTCAAAATGTCAGAGTTATGTATTCGACCACGAATCAGTTGAAAAAAATGAACACCCAGATGGATAGTTCGTCGAATTTCCAATGATTGGTAGTCCAGCATACCCAGCAAGAAATTAGTTTTGTACAGCCAGGGGTAGTAACCAATTTCTTTGAGGTAAAGAAATCGTAAGATTTTTTTCTGGCAGGCGAAAAGCTAATAAGAGAACATGTCGCTAGACACAAGTGGCTGTGGATCGGTCACACTCTGAGACGGAACCCAGCCTGCATCCCTCAGAGCGTACTAGACTGGTCCCCTATGGGGAGAAAGAGGAAGCGCGGCAGACCTAGAGCCACATGGAAAAGAGCCCTGCAGGACGAGGTTAAAGCACCGGGCCTCACTTTGGATGATGTTAGGCATCAGCATGTGACAGAGTCAGGTAGATAAGGTTCCTTGAGGCCCTATGCACCACAGAGGTGTGACAGGACAAGAAGAAGAAGAAACAAAAACACTATTATTTTTATTGAGGAACAATGTGGGCTTAATGTAACTATTAATAATAATAATAATAATAATATGCTAACTTATAAAGCGCCGTTTTTGTGATGTAATCACCTCAAGGGCGCATACCGTACATCAATATATTCGTTTAAATAACACAAATTAAGTGATAGGAACAAACATTATAGGTACTTTATAACATTTTAAATGTATACAAATACTTGTTTGAATGTATACAAATACGTCTACAAGTATTTGTATACATTCAAAATGTTGTAAAAACGAAAAGTGGTCCAAGTTAAAAATAGCATATAAATTGGAGTGATATCTCCAAGCGTTATCTAGCAATACGTTAATGGCGGTAGCCTTTCACATTGCGTTAATAAAAAGATCTTCTGCTTAATGCTTAATCCAATCTTCATAGATGGCGCTAGTGTGTAGATTGAAATAAAACATTTGAAGTGTGGAGTTACATAGTAGCATATATACAACTTCCAAAAATTTGTCAGACATGGTGGTCGTAAGAAGGGTGGAATGGGGAATGTTGTATTACATAAAGCATGCGTTTAACCCAACCAATGACAGGTCATAAGTCCTGTAAACACCTCGATTACCATATTCTGTTCCCAATTTGCATCTTCGTCTCTATTGAGATTCAACTAATCATTATAGGTACTGATTATTGATAGTGAGGCATTTGAAAGAGAACGGGCTTTACGTAAGGTAAGAAAAACCCAAACCACATTTACCATTAACACTGACTCATATAATAATTATTATGCTTGTTATCGAAATTAACGGATTTCCCGGAAGGATAGATCTACAATTGCATTCTTTAGTTTCAAAAAAATTATTATTAAATAAAAAATCAAACATACTTAATATAAAAATAAATAATAATTATAAAAAAATTAAAAAATCATTATTTACCATGAACTTCTACCATAAAATTTTAAATAATAACCTTATTTTTTATAAAAAATAATACATCATAAAACATTTTAATACCTCGACGGTCCCCGGGTTCGATTCCCAGCGATGGCAGTGTGATTGTCACACAGTTTTTGGTCTGGTGTAGAATTAACATGAGAATAAAAAGATTAGCTACCTATCATATGTCATGAGAATCAATATCAAATCAAATCAAATCAATTTATTAACTCAAAAGACATTACAAACAGCAAAATGTTTAAGGCATCAGGTAAAATATTATAAAAATAAAACATATTACCAGGAACGCATTAGAGATGGTTCGACATAAGACAAGATACTTTCTAAAGTCAAGTGTATTCGTCTCCTGAAGGTACCTTCGCTAATATGAAAGATGTCGATCTCCGATGTGATAGTTTTACACTGTACATGGATTTGGCTCTAGCTGTAATGATGTGAAGAATAGTTATTATTATTATTATTATATAGTATATTATATAATTATTAATAATTATAATAATAAAAATAATTAATAATAGCTACAATATTTAATAAACGATATTATTGTTTGTTAGGCTGCATGACATGAGATTATTAATGCTGTTATGTTGATAATTAAAATGGCTGCATTATGGATAAAATTAAAAAAGGATCCCTGAGATGGTTTTTAACATATGGAACGAATAGATGAGAGTAGAATGGTAAAAAAATTGTACACAAGCAGCGTGAGTGGAAAAAGATGCCGAGGATAACCGAGGAAAACTTGGCATGAATTAATCAATTACTAAAAGGCGGCATAATCGACGTGCGTGCATGGTACGATGTATGAATGTAGAGGAAGCCCGAGAGGTATGCCAGGACAGAGCATTGTGGCGATCCATCCTCTCTGCCTACCCCTCCCGCCAAATGGCGTGATGGTTCGTTAGTTAGTTAGTTAGTTAATTATGAAGTTACATTAACTTTGAAAACTGAGTGTACATACAATATCATTGTTTGTATTATAAAAATCGTTTTTTTTTTAATGTTTTTTAACTGTAAAAGATTTTACAGCTAGATCCCTCCATTTTCGTATATTCATCACGTCCTATGCTGTTGAATCTTGTTGTTGCTCAACTAAATTGCTGTCTTCGCATTTTCAGACATCTTAACTGGCGATATCGATTATTTCTTCGTCCGTAAAAAAATGTTTTCGAGTCATTTGTCACTTTTTGTAATCCATTCCTCCACGTTCGTATGATAGAACAAATTATCCGAGACCGGTTAAGAGGGGTTCTACTGTATCACCTAAAATAATACATCTCTTCTATAATCGGCTATGCGTAGCAGAGAAACATCTTCAATATTTATTTATTTATTCAGTAAGGGCAGCATAAATCGATATCAATATATTAATTAAGAAACATTAAGAAAAGTAATAAATAAAGCCAATTACATGCTACCACAAATACAATAAACATTTAATTGAATTTAAGCTAAGGCAAAATACGGTCAAACAAAATGATTGAGAGTTAAACATAATAATAGTAGTAGAAATAAGAACAAAATTAAAAATATTATAATATCATATAACATTATGGTCTCATCCACGCCGAAAGGTTGCTCCTATCGCTTTTTTGAAGTTTCGTTCGTTCAAGTGGAAAACATCGATGTCTCCAAAATACTTGTTGTAGTTGTCACAAATCCTGTACATTGCCGCGCTTTGAGCGTAGTTAGTGCGATAAACAGGGAGATGGAAAACTTGGCTTGCGGTGTGTCTTGTGCGATATGGTATTGGGCGAGGGGTATTGAGTGTCAATTTGCAAAGAAGTTCAGAGTTATCAATTTTGTAGCGAATGATTTTGTGAAGCAGCATCATATCATTGAGCGTACGTCTATTTTCGAGAGAGTCCAGGGAATGAAATATTAGGGCAGATTGGTAATCTGAGAACGAGTTGAATATTTTAAAATTAATGTGTTTTATAAACATTTTTTGGACTCTTTCAATGCTTCGGATATGTGCCGCATAATATATTAAAATGATGAAAAATATAAATAACATCTATCGTTGGTGGATGGAACATGGAACATGGAAAAAGGATTTAATTCCATCACAATATGCGAGAACCTCAAGAAACATATATCTGTTTCAAATTTACGTACGTTTTTGCCTAAACTGCAATTAAAGAACAAAACCAGGTTTTAGAAATGATTCACGTATCCCCGCGTGAGAACTGGTTGCGATTACCCCAGTGCGCCATAGATGTAGCTATGATTTTGCTTACACTGCATAAGCAGAATCAGGTATGAATTCATTTCCAGTTAACGTTGAGACCTTGACAGAAGAATAGCGTCCGTCGCGAGAAGGGGCATACGTCATTTCGTAATGTTTGGTGTAGTTCTAAGTGTGTTGTTTTGTTTTCGATTCTCATCTCTCTTAGCACAGAGTAAGTAAATATTTAACCGTTAATTAATTCAAAAACCTTGTGTTAAGCTGTTGAAATTAAAGACGCCTTTCAATCTGTATCCTGATAAATCAAAAACTTGTTTATTTGTTATATTAGGTATATGTGTGGTGCAACGAGAGTTTTCGTTTTTTTTATATAACATGATATAATCATATTTATCATAAAAAGGTAGGCGGATCAACAAAACTACTCGTAAAAGATATTTGATTATTAATGTGTGATTATCCACTAATTTAATTAAGTATTTGATTTCATACAATCCATTAAACTGTACTTTGAATCATCTATAACCTATATATTTTTAGTGAAAACAGCACAAATTTTAGCGCAAGAAAGGCGTTTTATTTATATATTACATATGAACTTTTATAAATAAAATAAACTACTATTTTTGTATAATGTAACTAACTCTAAAAGCAAAAGAACATTTTCTATGAAAGCTGCAGCGGTCGGTGTTGCCTACATCAAAATGTTTATTACATTTGAAAAATACGAGTCTGCATATACACGTGTAAAAATTGTTGTGACCAATTTCATCACTGTCGCTGACATTAATAAGATGAAACCACGAAATTTAAAACAATACATGTTTTTAATGTTTTAAAAGCATGTTTTTTTAATAATATATTAATCATAACTTTTTTAATCATAACATTTCATAGACGTAAAAGGAAAAATCATTTATACAATAATCTTTCGCTTGAAAACCTTGGTGGATCTTAGCATCCTCCAAAAAACGTCTCCATCCTGTCTTAACTCTTGCCGTCACCTTTCTTTTTTCTGCCCTGGGGCCTGACCGTATGTCTACCACAATACCATCCAACTATCGTTCTCTCGGCAGCCGACGCTTCTTACCAAGAAGTAAGGTTAAGGTTTAACGACCTTCGTGGCATAGTGGTTAGAGCTCTGACTTCCATACCGAAGCCCCGGGTTCGATTCTCGGCGATGGCAGTGTGATTGTCACACTGTCGTTGGTCTGGTGTAAAATTCACGTGACAATAAAATGGCGATAGATTGGCTACCTATCGCATGTCACGAGAATCAATATAATAGCTCAAATAAATTGTATATTGGGTTCAAACGACCTGTTGTGTAAAAGGAAAAAAAAAGAGTATCACTATTTTGGGGAGCTTCAGGTCCCTCATGCAGTGCAAATAACCTGGCCAGCGTAATTTGTTCAAATTTAATTGTATCTCAATAGAGACGAAGACGCAAACTGGAAACTGAATATGGATGATCAAGGTGTTTACAGCACTTATGACCTGTCATTGGTTGGGTTAAGCGCACGCTTTATGTAATTACAACATTCCCCATTCCACCATTGTTATTATGATCATGCATGATAAATTTTGGAAGTTGTATATATACTCCAAATCCATACCTATCTTCACGTGTCAGTTTTTATTAACCATCTATGTAGATTTGATTATACACTAGTCAATCTTTTTAAGATTAACCTATACAATCTACCCACTAACGCCATCTATGGAGAATGATTTTTAGCATTTTAGCAAACTACTTTATTAACACAATGCGAAGGTTATCAGCCTATTAGCGCATTGTTTAGAAGTCGCCTGGAGTATTATTCCTATATTATATGCCAAAGAATTGACCAGAATGATTACAAATATTTTTTGTGAATGTATACTTATACTTGTATACGAATTCCATATACTTATACTTGTAATATATACTTATACTTGTATACGTATCCAGGATTCGTATACAAGTATAAGTATACATTCACAAAAAATATTTGTAATTTGTTTATTTTAATATGAGATGTGGTGCAAATTGAATGGAAGAATACCATTGAAACATTATTTTGGAAGGAGAATTTTAAACACCGTATAATCCATTTTATTTGTTAAATAAATATATGTTTACAAAATAAAAATATTATCCACAACATGTTTTAATGTAAATATAACTATATCAAAAGCAAATAAAGACTTATGAAGTAAACATATAATGAGTTATCTTGGAAAGTACAGATGACAGGGAAACACGCATTTACGAATAAAAACAATGCAATATTATAATTGGAAAAAAATATATATTTTTTTAATTTTTTAAATTGGAAAATGAACGGAAGTCAAATAATTTTTTTGGGTTTTCCCAATTATAAAATCGTATTGGTTTTCTCCGTTGATGTGTGTTTTCCCGTGATTTGTACTTTTGCGTTCATCTTCCAATTTCAAATTTAAAAAAAAAAAAAATTTCCATTTATCATATTGTTTTGTTTTTCTCCGTAAACGTGTGTTTCTCTATAAATTGTAATTTTAATGATTACTCATAATGTGTTTACTACATAAGTCTTTCTTTTATTTTTATTTAGTTATATTAACAGCTGAGTGCGGAGGATGTCTGTAGGTCGGGAGGATGGTATTCGAGAATGTAAACCCCTAAACCTTCAATTAAGTATTGCAATGTTAATATTGCAGATGCCTCATTCTTCAGGACCGACTACACATACGACAGTGGCACGCGCGCCTTCTACAAACTCCATACGAACGGGCTGGGATGGAAGGAGGCTGTGGCCAAGTGCCGAGAAGAGGGTGCGGAGTTAGCCATGCCAACCAGCGTGCTGGAAGAGCGTGCGCTTCTCGATCGGTTCTCCAAGACGAACACCAACCTGGTGTGGATCGGGATGCACGACTTTTACGGAGAGGGGCACTTCCTAACATTAAGCGGTAAAGATTCACTGTCATGTCAACCAGCGCATACCATTCGATCTTGGTAAGATGGAATTGGTTCACAATTACCCATCAATTAGATATCTTCTACTGTGTAAATAAAATATACATACGATTAATTTGTTGTTTCTTGAACAATTAATGTAGTAATGTTTCTTTTTTTATATACTTTATACACAACATTCACATTTATAAAAAAAAAATATCAAACATGTTTCGGACTAACTGGCCCTTCATCAGTGATATTATATAAATATTTTAAATATTATAAAATTGTTTACAAATATGGTCAGTTTTGACAGATTGTCAAAACTGACCATCTTTGTAAACAATTTTATAATATTTTTTGTGAATGTATACTTAAATTTGTATACGAATACTGGATTTCACCCACCGTGGGTTATTTATTCATGATTTAATTGTATCTCAATAGAGACGAAGATGCAAATTGGAAACTGAATATGGTTGATCAAGGTGTTTACAGGACTTATGACCTGTCATTGGTTGGGTTAAGCGCACGCTTTATGTAATTACAACATTCCCCATTCCACATTTTTCTTTATGACCATGTTAGACAAATTTTTGGAAGTTGTATATATGTTACAAATCTATGCCTATTTTCACATGTCAGTTTCATTGTATTGGAAATTTTGGAAGACTTTATGTCGTTTTTAGAAGCGCCAGATGTTGTCGAAAGTTGTATAAACTATCTATGTATTGAACTGTATTTTTTACTTGGCAGGAATCCCAGAATCCCAACTCACCGTTCGGTGGACTGTTAATGAGCCTAACAACGATAATAACAACGAAAATTGTGTTTTCCTGTTTAAATCTGGAACCATTAATGATCAGACGTGCCATACTGAGTACCATTTCGTATGCAAGAAGGAGCTTCATTCCACCTTAGAGAAAAATAAGAACATCTTTGATAAGGGTAAGAAATTACTATAATAATGCAAAAAAATTGTAAACTTAAGACTAGACTGTGTGGAATTCCGTTACGAGGATTTTTTATGAATTATAACCACTTTAGAATTTATTTTTTTCAACAAGCACCGATTAAACACATTCATCATCAATTTATATCGTTCTCCTGATGAGGAAGGTAAACTTTCAAAATACGTAGATAAAAATACACTGAAAAGTGGAAAAATCAGTGGTTTAATTCATTTAAAAATATTCATTATAAGGCTTAGTAAAGTCACACTGCATTTGGATTATCTAATATAAAATTTAAGTAACAAATTAATATCGCACATCACCAGACACAACAGAGTGGTAAGAGTTCTGATTTCCATACCGAAGGTACCGGGTTCGATTTCCGGCGATGGCAGTGTGATTGTCACACTGTCTTTGGTCTGGTGTAGAATTCACGTGACAATAAAATGGCGATAGATTGACTACCTATCACATGTCATAAGAATCAATATAATAGCTAAAATAAATAGTATGCAGTAATTGGGTTCAAACGACCTGTTGTATAAAAAAAAAGCAATATCCTCTTCTTCTTCTTGATCTAGGTCATATGACCTGTTTGTAACGGTGAGCTGTTCTGGGATGATGACGTCCAGTCATTTATCCAACTCTTTGGCGGCCTTCCCGATAATCTTTTGCCGCTGTTTTTTTTTAACAACAAATAAATATGTGTATTAAATAGCCTCTACACTTTTAGATCCCAAAGCCCATAGCTTTTCACTTTCTTATCCTTATTAGCATATTTCTCTTCACTACTGTAAATAGGCCTCTTCAAAGCTTTTCCATGTGTCCGTGTCCTGGATAATCTTCTTATTGATATAAGGTATATTTTAAATTTAAATTGTTATTTAAAACATACATTTTAACTGAATATTCCAACGCCGTGAATAAACAAATAATAATGAATTAAGCAACGTAAAGCGAGTGTAAAACAAGATTAGATATTATTAACTATTACATTTACAGCACTGTTAAAATATAACTTTTTTTATTATACACTTCTTGAGAATGTCGCGACAACTGTTTTGCCAACTGATGTTGGCATCATTTCATT
Organism: Lepidostoma basale; assembly: GCA_022606425.2. Lineage (NCBI taxonomy): Eukaryota > Metazoa > Arthropoda > Insecta > Trichoptera > Lepidostomatidae > Lepidostoma > Lepidostoma basale. The sequence continues at coordinate 619,557 of JAHDVF020000866.1, read as the reverse complement.
TCATTTATTTTAATAAAAATTATAAACATTACAGACATATTTCCAGATCGTTTGCAATTACATTATAAGAATTCAAAAGAGAAGCATAAGAAATTGCTTAAGACTTTTGAAGAGAAAATTGTAATCATAACATTGATATTGCATCCCTGAGGCAACTCACACTATCACGAAATATGTCGACCTCCTCATCATCATCATCATCGACGATCATCAGGTTTTTACAAACAACAATGTTATAATATCACAATTTATTTTATTTAAAACTTTTTGAGAATGTCGCGACAGCTATTTCGCCAACCGATGTTGGCATCGTCAGGTGTAGAATAGATTTCTAAGAAGATAATGGATTTTTGAAACCTTTGTTTAGGACCCTCACTGCCATTCTTCCGCGAAGACTACGAATACAGTAAGCCCTTCCAGGCCTTCTACAAGCTACATACAAATAGGATGACGTGGTATGATGCCAAGTTGACGTGCATGTCAGAAGGAGCCACGATCGCGTCTCCCATCAGCAGAGCAGAGAAAGACGCCTTGATGTATTATATAAAGGCCTATCCGTCATTGTGGCTGGGGATATACGAAGCGCAAAAATCAAGGAAATTTTACACATTGGATGGTAAGTATTATTACTCTTTCAGATTAGTTTGTTTACTATGCACGATGATAAATAAATCGAAGTTTACATGTGGAAGTGCGGGACACAGAAGGAAATACAAATTAGAGTAAATGTGGCCTGGCATCCCATTGTGTTTTGCGTATATTAAACGTATGTCCCGGATGAACGCGGACAGACCTAGAAAGTATACTAACGAGGCTGACGAAAGGGTGCCGCTGCGCTCTATAACAGCCTCGTGTATGTGGTGGGAACTCTTCTGTGTTCAAATATTTTTTTATGCTCGATGATATCTATATTTGTCGTTATTAAGAACAGTAAAAACCACCCAGGAAGCCAATTTCGTTTTCAATTGACACCAGTTTTTATTATGATGTTTTTATAGATTAGGATACAGGTGCAGCAACTCTGCAGCCACAAAATAATGTGTTATATTGAATGTTAAAGTGTTATGTGTGGTCTGTTCTGTTATATGGGTATGAGACATGGACATTAAAAGTAAATACAATGAACCAGTTAGAGGCATTTGAAATGTGGCTTCACCGAAGAATGTTCAGGATCCCATGGACAGACAGAGTGACGTACACAGAAGTCCTGAATCGTGCAGGAGTAAATAGAGAGCTGCTGACATTGATCAAAGTCCGCAAGATTTCATATCTGGGTCACGTTCTACGAGGAGAAAAATATCGCCTGCTGCATCTAATTTTGAAGGGGAAAATAGAGGGTCGCAGGGGGGGTAGGGTGATGGCAGATGTATAGAGGGAACGGACGGGAATCGGAACTGTGGAGGAGCTATTGCGGACAGCGCAGGATGGGGAAGAGTTTACCAGAGTGATCGCCAACGTCGGGGAGGCCTGACAGGGCACTTTAAGAAGAAGAACTGAATGTTGCAGAAAATTTGGTCACTGTGTTTGCACAGTTGTGATTTCGATATATTTTATACCATTCATTTTTTCAGGAATGTCCGAGTATGATATATTCATGGATTGGGATAAAGGTGAACCGAGCAACTCTGGAGGCGCAGAAGAATGTGTACTATTGAAAGAAAACGGATTCTACAATGATGCAAATTGTCGCGACATCGCTGCCTTCGTATGCAGGAAAACAATCAATTCACTTACAACTTCTAACCCCTTGTGTGAAACATACGACACAGGTAAAATGGTGGTTTTAATACACTTACGCATTTTTCATGAAGATGACATCCAAATTAAATTGCTTTAATTGCAGCTTTTACGAACTTTTCATTTAGCCACCCTACGTATTTGAACGTACGTGATACGTTCACTTGGACTGTACCATTCTGCGCTATCCTGTATCACGTACGCGCTTGAGAAAAAGTAATGTACCTAAAATGTACAAACTGTTAGGGATACGCGCTTGTGCCAACAACACTTGAGTACAAGTCTTAATAAATATGATAGTTTTACAAGGGTCAGGCGAAGTATGCGGCCGAGAATTTGATGTTTCGTAATTTAAAAAAATAAAATTAATATAGAATTAAATTTCATTAATGAAAAACCTGAAGGTAGGGCGGTTAATTGCATAAAGTACAAATGCGTACCTTTTTTTCAGAATACGTATATTCTCTGATTACTAATCGATGCTACAAGTATCACACTGACGCGGGTACTTGGCACGAGGCCTTCAAAACCTGCTTTGATGAAGGGTCGTATCTGGGAATCATCAACAGCGCTGATGAAGCCCGGATTTATCTACAAATTCTCAGTAAAACATCAAGTCCACAATCGGATGCTGGCGAATTCGTACATCTAGGATTCAACACCATTCTACAATCTGAATGGAACACCTTAGAAGGTAACTAACTAACTAACTAACCATCACGCCGTCTCCCCGAAAGGGTAGGCAGAAAGAATGGACTGTCACACTTTTACTGATGTGGCACTCCATCCTTCTCTTTTCGCCCCGCGGGAGACGCGGTGTGATGGGTTGCGAACCTCATCGCCACCAATAGGCATCTCCCGCGCACACGTCGATCGTCCAACACCCACAAAATAAATCTAAAACAAATAATATAAAATACAATGATATAAAATAAAATAAGGTAATGTTTATGTATTATTGTTGGTTCATTCTTATTCACCGAATTACTCAAGACAAAAGTCTTCAACCAGTGCGGCTCGCCAGTCATGACGTACGGAGTCGAGACGTGGACACTGACGAAAGGTCTAGTCGACAGATCCACACCTGAGAGTAAGAAGGTTCCAACTGTCAAAAGTAAAAAGCTGAGAAAAATGAAGTCAAAGTTTGTTGGTTTTGGATGTGTATCTTGGAATAAAAGGGTTCCATCTTAAGCAGATGAAACACTTGTACCGAGAAGCGTGTAAATTTTCTGGCGACAGTTGGAATAATAAATTTGTAAGTGTAAATGGATCCTTCTTCAGTGAATCGTGTGTTTTGAATGATCAGATTTGTAACTTTTTGTAACATCAAAATGACGATACTATTACATGTTTTTTTCAATTGTACGTATAGATAAGGTTTGTAAGAACCCTTTTCACGAAAAAGCCAAATGTGAAATTTTGTTAGTTGGATCTCTCAGGTGACGAGATTCCAGGTCCCCCAACGCGCCATGGAAAGAGCCATGATTGGAATAACCTTGAGAGACAGATTTAGAAACGAATTTATTCGTCGACAAACCAAGGTGACTGAGGTGGCTCTGAGGATGGGCGGGCTGAAGTGGCGATGGGCTGACCATATCTGTCGGAGAACCGACGGCCGATGGGGAAGACGGGTTCTGGAGTGGAGACCGCGTACAGGATTCCGCAGAGTTGGACGTCCCCCTGCCCGCTGGACCGACGATCTGAAGAGGATTGCTGGACCTGAATGGAATGGATAGGAGGCGGTGGCGTGCTTTGGAGAGGCCTACATTCAGCAGTGGATGACAGACGGCAGATGATGATGATGATTCATATTTAGGAGCATGCAGTAACTAAAACGTGTTCTGATTATGTGTTCTGTTACATCCTATCCAAACTCTAACACTATTGCAAACAATCTCCCTGAGATGAACGGACTCTATACATATTTATTCTGGACGTTATGTACAAACCTATATGATTGGTTTTATTCTAAATTATTCGTTTTAAAATTTATTTCTTGGATAAATATTCAAATCAAATCAAATCAGTTTATTTACTCAAAAGACATTACAAACAGCATAAATGTTTAAGATACAGATTGAGTACAGATAAAATATTATACACATACAACATAATACCAGGAACGCATTAGTGATGGTTCGATATTAGGAAGACAAGATACTTTCCAAAGTCAAGAGTATCTGTCCCCTGAACGTACTTTCACTAACATGAAAGATGTCGATCTCCGAGGACACCGCGTTCAGTAGACTAATTGCTCTTCCTACCGGTGTCACCAGAGGCAGATTGGTTCTGGCGGCCGGTAGGTAAAACAATCTGTGCTGTCGCTGTCGGAGATATCTATCGGGGACAAAAAGACCAACATACTTCAGTACGGCCGAGTTCTCGAAGTATCCCGTAATTAATCTGAAGAAATGGGTTATTAGATATCCATCTCTTCGAAGCTGTAGAGAATTGGTTCCGAGCATTCCTAAAAGAAATGCTGTGGAATAGATCCATGGATAACTACCATACTCCCTCATGTAGAGATACCTCAGATAGTTTTTCTGAACCCTCTCCAGCATAACGGAATATCTCGCCTCGTGAGGACTCCATTTCACAGAACCACTTTCGAGTCTGCTCCGAACGAATGTATTGGATATTGGATAAATGTAGCTATTTTGTAAATATTATGTTATTATCGAAGTCTTTCATGTTAGTGAAAGTACGTTCAGGGGACAAATTATTTATTTATAAAAATATTAATATAAATTTAAGATATGTATTTATTTTTATTGAAGTTGTTCTGCTAGCTATGACCGATTTCGATAGCTTGTTGCCGTCGTTTAAATTTTATTTTTATGTAGATACCAGAAAAAGACAGCTACCTGCTGAAACCGATAGAAACTGAAAGAAACAAGTGGAATTAAAATTAATTGTAAATTTTAAAGAAGTTTGTGTTATTATTCTTATTTTACTTTTTTACCGCGATCTTCTACGAATAAATTTTTATCAACAACATTATTATTTACGAAATCGGCCAAAACCAGTCGTAACTAAAAGAACAAGCTGAATAAAACAAAAAACACAATGTATTATGAAGATTTTTTTTTTCTATCTCGTTATTTCAAACTTGTTTTCAAAATTATGCCGTCACCCTAACGTCACGTGACCACAAGTATGCAGTATCAAATATGCACCTAGTATGAAGAGCTGTATAATACAAAGATGATAAATATCATAAAAAATCAAAAATGATTTTATGATCCCAATCGGTGTTAAACATAAAGGCCAATAACTGTGCAAGGGTAATAAATTATTGAATAATATAGCGTACCTAGTTCAAAAATCCTCACCTTTTTTCACCGTTCACATTTCATTTAAAAAAGGTAGGCAGAAAGAATGGACTTCTTCTTCTTTCCGTGTCCTGTCAGGTCTCCCCAACGTTGACTATTACCCTTGAGTAGGCCTCCCTGTCCTGGGTAGTTCGGAACAGCTCCTCCACGGTCCTCAGCCCTGTCCACTCTCGGATCATCCTCAGCCAGGAAACCTGCCTTCTCCCAACACCTCGTCGACCCTCAATCTTACCCTCCAAGATCGCCAAGTGCCGCATCGATTAAAGTGTGGCAGTCCATTCTGCTTGCTGACCAACATCAAAGCCCGTATGGTGTCCTACTTGGGCCATGTTCTGAGAGGCGTAAGCGTGGTGTTTAAATGCCAAAAACCTTCAAAATTAAACACTTTGTACCTTGGTAATAACCAGCCTTCTTATTTTGTTTCTAGGAGAATCACTCGCGAGCTCTGGATACACGAAGTGGGCGAGCGGACAGCCCGAGAATGCGGGGGCCGACGCGCACTGCGGAGCCATGGCGCGCCTGGACGGGAGGCTGCACGCGACTGCCTGCAGCACGCGCGCATCCTTCATCTGCGAGAAGAGCCTGGCGCGGCCCCTGTCACTCGACGCCCCCCTGAGATATGGCACGGGTGATATCCACCTCTGTGTGAATAGACCGTAACATGAGAAACTAGCAAAAGAGTGCAACTTCGAATTTGATAAAGCCACAAACCCCAAATGGTGCTACCTCAATGAAACCTATTTTACTATTTAATTATCATTTAATCTGTCTACTGTAAAAATGATTTAATATATTTATAGACATATTACCTCTTTGCAAGAATAACGTGACATTTCGAAAATCAAATCCGCCGTGTTCAACATTATTTTCTACAAAAACATGGTATTTTTAAAGTGAAAAACAGAGAATTTATGAGGGAAAGAGACAACACAACAGTGGTATTTTGTGTTATCACGTTGTCTCTTTCAGACGGGTGTCTTGTTTCATTTTTAAAAAATTCAATATCTCGAGATAACACGTTATTCTTGCAAAGAGGCGATATAGGATTTTTTTTAAGTTTGTTTTTTAAACTGGCAACATTGTTTCTACAGACTGTCAGTTTGACAGTTGACAGTTGATTTGTAGTCAGCACGTTTTGCCATTTTACCATGAATAGACTGACGTCAGAATAGCACTTACAAATTGTGCAAATTTATTTTGAAAATCATGGTTCGGTTCGCCAAACTTTTCGTGCACTACGCCCATTTTACGATCGACATAATCGTCCATCCGAGCAAGTTATTCAGAAGACCGTGGATCGTGGATCACAAAGACGACAATTGTCGAAAATTGGACTTCACGATTGCGCTTCATTCGAGTTAGCCGTGGCGCTCATATGCCCGAAATCATATTTAAACAATAATGGCATAAAATTATGTATCTATTAAATAAAGCCAATATCATAGACATTAACATTATTTCAATGTATTTTTTTTTTCATTTTGAATATGTATTGTATACCTCTAAAAAAACACCCAAATGATACCTAATATAAACACTTCGTATTTAACCGTGGTGTTTATTGTATAATGTATATTTATAAATTTTAAATGTCCTAACCTCAAAGTTATTGCTTCTCATGAAAAACTGATAATAATATAGTTTGAGAGAAACAAAATTAACAAATGCCTCATACATCGTTGTCCGAAATGGCATTTACAGTATCTTTTTATAGTTATTCGTATTGAAATATATTAAAAACATAATGAATTCTCATTCAAATAAAATAAAAAAAATACGTAAGGCTGGAGAAACGAGGACAATCCTTAAAAAGATAGCTCAGCAATGAGCAAACTTGATAGGCCCTATAACAGGGATGGCGAACCTTTTTGAGCCTGAGTGCCAAAAAAAATTTTTTTTTTTTATTTAATAATATGTCGCGTGGCACATGCAATGGAAATAAAAATGCATAAATTTTTTGTGTAACTTCAAATTTTTAATATATACAAAGCATTGATACATCGAAAAAAATAATTAAATACTTATTAATAACAAAATAAAATAAATGAATAAAAAATAGACTGTATAAAAAAAAAATTAGAACCCTCAAAACTTCATGATTTGTAAGATTTTTGATGTTGGATGCTAAATGACAATTTTTTTTATGTCGAGTTCATAGCTGGTTGCTTTTAATAGAATACAAGCAGTAGTAATTTCGTCTGTAAGTCTACTTTTTATATCTGATTTAATAAAGTTCATTGAAGAAAATAATGATTCACAGGAATCAGTCGACGAAAAAATTGTTCAAATGCCCATTGCTATTTTTTTAAGACAAAAAAGTTTCCGGGATGGATTGCCAAGTTGTAAGTACTTCATTTTCGGCATTCCTCTGGACTGGTCCAACGAATCGATCTCGCTCAATTTCTTCCAAAATAATTCTTAAATCTTTGAACGAAGAAAATACACTTTGCTATTTTAATATTTTTAGAATTTCTTTATAGTATTTCAAAAACTTTTTTGATTTTTTGTATAATCACTTTTATTTTTTTCTCTTCATTCGCGTGCCATGCAAAATCGTCTCGCGTGCCACCTGTGGCACGCGTGCCATAGGTTCGCCATCCCTACCCTATAATATCAGGCACCAGACTACTCAGACTACTTACTACCTTCGCAAAGGAAATGGTTGAGGGCAGAAACTGCAGAGATTGACCAAGAAACGCCTATATCAACCAAGTGATCAGAGAATGAAGATGAAATGAATGACTGGAGTGAAGTGAACGAGTAAGGCTTGTTGCCGGCCATTCCCCAGGATTTTAAATAAAAGAAAATAAATTACATGTGAAATTACATACTAATGAAAGGATCATTAAGATGGTTTGGACATATGTAAAGAATGAATGAAGAAAGAATGGTAAAAAAATTATATGTTTATGATGTAAATGGAACCAGAAATAGAGGAAGACCGAGGAAAACGTGGCACGATCAAATAAATCAAATATTGAATGTCGGCCATGTGAGGAGTCAGAGAAATCAACGCGCGTGTATGACACGATGTATGCATGTTGAGGAAGCGAGAGAAATATGTCAGGAAAGAAAAGTGTGGCAGTCCATTCTTTCTGCCTACCCCTTCGGGGAGATGGCGTGATGGTTAGTTAGTTAGTTAGTTAGAAAAGAAATTATTTGTCTTTTTATTTTTTATACACTTTGTATATACAACACTAACAATATATATTTTTTAATTACGTAGACTTGTTTTGGACAACCACTCCTTCTTCAGTGATACATATTAAGATACATATTTAAAATATTATAAAATTGTTTACATGATCTGAGAGATGTTAAGAAGAAGGACTGGTTGTCCGAAACATGTCTATGCAATTAAAAAAAAAAATGTTAGTCTTGTTTATACAAAGTATATAAAAAAGAAAAAGAGAAATAAAGCATCTACAACACAAAATATGGCGAACATAGAAGAACAAAAAATAGATTCGAGAAAAAAAAATTGGTATTATTTGTTTATATCAATCCTTTATTCATCCCATATTTTTGCATCGGGACCATATTTTTATTATTTCTTTCGTTATTGTAATAAAAAAAATCTATTTCGTTTTCACAATAAGGCTTTTTTTATTTTGACTGTATGTATAATATAAGGATGATTTTTTGGGCAATACAAGCAGCATGGCCGAGAAAAAAATAATTATATGTTAAGGTGCAATCGCACAGAGATGAACGCCGCCTCTAGTGTATTCCAGGGAGACGTTCAATGACAGGGGCCATGCAAGGGTCTTCTCGCAAATGAACTGAGCGCGGATGCGGCACCCAATAGCGTACAGTCTTCCGTCGAGGCGCCCCACGGCCCCGCAGTGGGCTTTACTGCTTGGCTGTCCGTTAGCCCAAACGTCATAACCAGTTTGCTCTAGAGTCAGCCCTGTAAAATTTAAAAAGAATACACACCTCTATATCTCTGGTTTCAATCCTGGGATTGGTTTACACCAATTTCCTCTAGTCTTCTCTTCCATTCTTCCCTGTCTTGTGTGACTCTTGTAAAATCTGCATATTTTTTACAGTGTAATTCTGCAGTGTTAACGCTTTAATATTAAATAATGAAAAAAATGGAGAAGGCTAAATAAGAATGTCTATCCTCTTTGCATACCATTTCAGTAAATAGCGTGATGTTGATTAGAGACTTTTTCTTAAAATATTAAATTTCCTGATTCTCACCTCCGATCGTTTTAAATACTCCAGGTCTCAGGATGTCGCTAAATCCCGAATGAATAAAACTCGTATTAAAATCGGCTTGCAAGTTATTAATCGAAGAATTACTGAGAGTATCCATGTAGACTTGAGCTTCCTCAGCACTGTCGATGATGCCCAAGTAGGAGCCCTCGTCATAGCAAGTCTTATAGGCCTCGTTCCATGTTCCTGGTGTCGCATGGTACTTGTAACAGTGGTTGGATATGAAGGAATACACGTAATCTATAAAATCGAGTACATTAGATTCATTAAGTGTAACTGTAACACCTGCAATATCATGTGTGATTTCACAATACAAAAATAAAGAAATAAAATAAATATTACGCTTTTCTCCTGAAGGGTATTCAATTCAATTTATTTAAAAAATCACATACATTACACAACAATTCCAATGCGTTTATGATTACAATTCTAAAATATGTTTAATAACATTTAAAAAATAAAATGGAAAGGGAAAAATACAGCAAGATAATACATGAGACAATTAAAAAAATTTAGAACAAATGAAAAAAAGTATAAAGAAACTATGTAGCTTAGAAAAACAAGCAAATCAAATACTATTTTAATATAATATATCGGAGAGTATTGACATATGGCATTGAGACCAGAATGGATACCATAAGAACGAAGGCTAAGGTGCGGGTGACAGAGATGTGGATACAAGGCATGACTCTTCGAGATAGAATGAGGAACACGGCTATCCGCAAAATATGGAATTAGGGAGATATTGCCACATAATGCAAAAGACACTGGAATCGCACGAGGATGGATCCCTCTAGATCAGTGAATCCCAAAGTGGTCTATATAGACCCCCAGGGGTCTACGACAACTTGCAAGGGGTCTACGACGATTGTAAAATAAATTGGGGGTCCATGAGATGTAAATGAGGGTCCACGAGATGGTTCAACTAAATTGAAAACGAATATTGAAACACAAAACGAATATCGAATATTCGGGTGGTGGTCTAGCGGATAGAATGCTTGGCTCCTGATCCTGGGGACTGGTTCGAGCCTGAACACGACCAGATTCCTTCTACATAATAATGAGCTATTTTCTGCTCATATTGAAGATTGTAAAATGAATTCTAATATCATTGATTTAAATCTTTGGTTTTTTTTTTTAATAAATAAATGAAAAATCGTAAATTCCGTCTTTTTTTTGTTTTGGATTTTTTTGCCCTTCAAAAAAATTTAATTTTAGGAAAGCAGAGGGTCTATGAAATCGGCAAGGGGTCTACTGGACAAAAAAGTTTGGGAACCTCTGCTCTAGATTCCCACACGTTGTGATGCATCAGATTCCTGTTGGCTACCGTCCCCCCGGAAGACTACGAAAAAATGGAGGGATAGCTGGGAGTCAACTTCCCAAGAGAGCCCACCCTAACAATAGGAACAGACCGAGGGTCTATAAGTAGAAGATGAAGAAGATAAAGCAGAAGAAGGTAGGCAGAAAGAATGTACACTGTCGTACATATCACGAAATATCAAGAGATTCCTCTTTACTATATTAATATGCCTAAATACGCAAACTGGTCTTTGAAACTGTCATTCCCTTATCCATTCTTTCGTACGTCTACCATCTAAAATAAAATTAACTAAATTTTAATTTAGATGCATTTATCTACCTTACATACTATTTTTTTTTTGTTCTGTAGTCTATTGTAAACGTTTTATTTTATGTATATTCCTTATAAAATCAATTCAAGAGAAATTTTGCAAAACTAAATAATATTTTTTTTTAAATGTACTTCAATTAGTTGAAATCAAATTATACTTTTTCATTTTAAATCCGTTGTAACAGATTTTAGTTAAAATATTTTAATTTCAAGGTAATTGGTTCGTGTAGTGTAAGGAATTCACCTGTTTAACTTTTAAATTGACTATTTAATGTCAAGGATGTATGAGGCATGCAAAAAGAGTGACCTGGTGGTGAATGTGTCTAAATCTAAAGTGATGGATTTCGATAAAGAAGAATGTATGACGATTTGTGATATAATTGCAATGGGCGAGTAATTGAAAAAAGTTACCGAATTTACGTATCTGGGAAGCATGTTTACAAGAGACGGAAAAATGGAGATAGACATCGAAAGAAATGTTGGTGCTGGGAATAAAATGAATGGCGCACTCGAAGTCATTACTGCAAATAGAAATATATCCACAGAAGCAAAGATGGCCGTACACAATGGAGTTCTAGTGTCAATCCTCATGTATGGAAGTGAAGCTTGGCGCTGGCAAAATAAGGGTGAAAGCAGGATAAACGCCGTAGAAATGAGATCACTAAGAAGAATGTGCGGAAAAACTTTGTATGATAGAATACCGAACGATGAAATAAGAAAGAAATGTAAGTCAGAAGACTGCATCATGGATAAAACTAGAAAAGGATCCCTGAGATGGTTTGGACATATGGAACGAATGGATGAGAGAAGAATGGTTAAAAAGTGGTACACAAGCAGCGTGAGTGGAAAAAGAAGCCGAGGACAACCGAGGAAAACGTGGCATGACCAAAACAATCAATTACTAAAAGGCGGTCACATTCGAAATCGGAATAATCGACGTGCGTGCATGGTACGATGTATGAATGTAGAGGAAGCCCGAGAGGTATGCCGGGACAGAGCATTGTGGCGATCTATCCTCTCTGCCTACCCCTCCGGGGAAATGGCGTGAAGGTTAAGTTAGTTAATTAAAACACTGCTATAGAATATCACAATTGATTTAATTTATTTTGAAATTGTCGCGACAGCTGTTTCGTTAGCCAATGTTAGCATCTTGAGGTGGTACAATCTACTTATCAGGTGTTACAACATTGAGTTGATTGTCAATGATGCTGACATTGGTTAGCAAAACAGCTGTCGGACCAATTTCAGTAGAAATTAAATCAATTATGATATTCTATAACAGTGTTTTAATTAAACAGCTAATAATATTGAAATTTCAATGTGCTTCCGCCAAAACAATGAATTTACCTGTGTCGTAGGTCTCACATAGCGGATTTGAGGTCGTTATCGAATCAACGTTTTTTTTACATATAAAACTATATGATTTTCCGCAGTCTTCATCATTATATAATCCAGATTTCAACATCTGAACACAGTTTTCGTTGCCACTCTTGTTATCGGGTTGTCCGTGTGCCCAGTTCATGAATATACTTTGAGCTGACGTGTCTGAAAATAATAATACAAATATCCAATATACTTGTTGCATCACGTGGCTTGTTTTATACCTAAAGGGTATTCCGTTAGGGATTTTTTCATGTTTATTGAATAAATGTTTTTAACTATTTCCATTTTTGTCATTATTTAGACAGTGACCGGTTTCGCCAGGCTCGTTGGCATCGATAGACTAGTCTGTCGTCTGTGGATGTCAGCGAACCTGGCGAAACTGGTCACTGTCGAAATAAAGACAAAAGTGGAAGTAGTTGAAAACATCGTTTTATTTCATTATTATTTAAAATGAACTTCCATCAAGAGATTTAAGTAAAATCACATAATTACATGTTTATTTGTTTATGTATATAAAGCAGTGTTATTGTTAGAAAAATTCATATATTGATGAGAAGTTTTATAATATTACATGGGGATTACATGTTTCGCCTTGCTAAGACATTAAATGTGTTTGTGTGTGCCTTCGCAAGGAAAACATGTCGTGCCTATAAAACATAATTAAACTTCTTGAAATTTTTTTAAAAATTATTTTCGTATATTTAAAACATTACATCTGTGGGAATTTTTCAATAATAATAATATATATTGTATTGTAATAAAAATTGTGTTCTATTTGAGAGAGATGGTTTGCCATTTTTTTAAATGTCATCGTATAGTTTTAGTTCAATCGTATTTAGTTCAATTCATTCAGCTTTATTATGAAAATTGGCGTTCTGCAAAAAATGTTTCTTTTCTTTATGATCGCCATAATCGTCCTAATGAGCCTGAAATAAGAAGTTTAATCCTAAAATACAGGACTGGTACTGTGGTAGACCAAAGACAACCATTGCGCTAACATCCAGCTCGTTCACAAGAGAATATTGCATTGGTTTTGGAGAGTGTAGAAGAAGTACCAGGAATGTCGATAAGACGTCGTTAACAGCTATTAGACATTTCAAATGTAAAAGGCATACCTTTAACTTCCATATAAAACATATTTTTAATGTAAATATATCATTTTTTTAATTGAAAAAATCTGTAATGGAACACTCTTAACATCACCAAAAGAATAATTCAAACTTGTTTATCATTAAAAATCTCTCAAAACGATCGCTTCAATAATAAAATGTCACTTTTGAGTCTTAAAGTGGATAATTTTTCATTAGAAACACTGAAAATGTTTGATTACTAGTGAAATCAGAAATATCATAAAACTGCGTCGTTTGCATATAGCAAACAGCTGATAGACATATTGCTCATTTTCGCACCAGCGTTCATGCCTTCTAGTTCAATTCATACACGTATCATGTCCATGTACGAGTATAGATTGAATAACCATTGGGACATAACACAACCCTGATTGACACATTTTGTGATATCAAACAACGAAGTGAAAGCCCCTTTTATCTATGTTCGTTTCCTCAATATAAAATACGAGGCGTATAGCGCGAAGGTACTTAAATATTTAGAATAGTCTCCATACCAGCAGAAGTATGTGGAGGTATTAGAACAAATCCAAAAAAATAATTCTGAGATACCTCTACATGCGGATGAATGGGGTATATCCGAGGTTTATGCACCACAATGATCTATTGATTAACACAGAGTACCGCAGTCTCGAATCAAGAAGAAAAGGTACATTGATGATCTTAGGATTTAAAATACTCCGTAACCTCATTGATAGCCCATACCTCTTAGAGTGTTATGGCCTCAATGCACTGGACAGGTATGCTCGCGCTAGAAGACACCATCTGTTGTGCATACCGCATAGCAGGACAAATGTCTTGGCGCAGCATACAATGTCCCGGGGTATGGTGCTCTTGAATGAGGTGTCAGTCGATGTGGACATTCTCCAAATGACCTATACGTCCTTTAAGGAACATATAGGTACATACCACAATTGCTAATATTGTTTTATTTTATTTTAACATGTATTTTATATGTATGTAAAATGTATGTAAAATGTATACAGTAATAGGGTTCTAAAGACCTGTCGTTTACAAAAAAAAAATATCTTACTATTTAATGTGGCAAAATTTCCATTGGAATTAAGATCGCTTATTCCAAGCCACAAAGAACTGCTCTTCATGATATGGACGAAGGCGTCCTTCTCGCTTTTCGTGGTGGGGGCCCCTAGCTCAGCTCCCTCGGCGGTGCAGGTGGCCAAAGCCTCGCTCCATGGCAGGACGGCAGGATGGAGCTTATAAAAAGCCCGATAGACGCTGTTAAATGTGTAGTCTTTGCGGAAAAACGGATACGAAGGACCTGCGCATATTCAATTTTACCATATTAAAATAAAATATCCTAATTAATTCGAATTAAAACCCCAGTTTTCTAGAAGTTTTATTATTAGTTATGTGAATGGTATGTTTCGTCTGTCAAAGGTATTATAAAATATAATTATAGTAAAACTTGGGCGAGTGGCGAGGGATATTGAAAGAAGGGTTGGGGCAGGCAACAAAGTGAATGGTGCACTTAAAGTTGTCATCACAAACAAAAACCTATCCAAAAAAGCTAGAATGGCAGTGCACAATGGTGTTCTTCTACCGACCCTTATGTATGGAAGCGAAGCATGGAACTGGCAAAAGAAGGATGAATGTAGAATAAATAAATGCAGTAGAAATAAGATCTCTTAGACGAATGTATGTGTCGCATGAAAATATAAGAAGTGAATGCGGTGCGAATGATGGTGTTATGAACAAAATAAGGAAAGGATTATTATGATGGTTTGGACATATGGAAAGAATGAATGAAGAAAGAATGGTAAAAAATATATATGTTAATGTTAATGTAAGTGGAACCAGAAATAATGAAAGACCGAGGAATAAATCAAATATTTAATGTCGGCCATTTGAGGAGTCAAAGAAATCGACTCCCGTGCATGACACGATGTATGAATGTTGAGGAAGCGAGAGAAATATGTCATGAAAGAAAAGTGTGGCAGTCCATTATTTCTGCCTACCCCTTCGGGGAGACGGCGTGATGGTTAGTTAGTTAGTTAGTTAACTAAGATATAATATACGAGTATCTCAGAACGATCCCAAATATGTCGACGTCAGTGAGGCAGTACTTTCTCCAGAATTTGTTATATGTATTTGTACCATCTGTAGAAGAGAGACGGCCGTTCCTCTTGCATATAAACCGGGCCGGGTCCCAGCATCTGCCGTCGTTGTACTGACCGTCCGCCAGCAGTACGGCGCAGTGTTCGTCATTATAATTGTTCGGCTCGCCCATTGCCCAATTCGTGTATACGTCCTGTTCAGCGATGCCTGCAAACTCAAATTTATACATCAAAAACGGGTGAAACTGTCTTCATATTACACCAAATTCTAAAAAGTTTTGCAAAATTACAAATTCAAATTTAAAATATGATCTCAGTGTGTACTTTTTAGTAATGTTCCTATTGATTTGTTGTGCTTTCTATAATTTTAAATGCCATTTCATTTCAAATAATCAAAATATTTTTAATAAAGGAAAAAAATTAAATTTGATTTTAATAACAAATTTGAAAAATAAAGTTTCCCATACTTTTCTGATGATTGAATACACAAATACACGTAATTTTGCTATTTTATTTATTGTTTCGTTAATAATGTAACTTATATAATATTGACTGACATGGGAATTGTGGTGTTGGATATTAACATATATACAACTTCCAAAAATTTGTCAGACATGGTGGTCATAAGAAAGGTGGAATGGGGAATGTTGTAATAACATAAAGCGTGCGCTTAACCCAACCAATGACAGGTCATAAGTCCTGTAAACACCTCGATCACCATTTTCAGTTTCTAGTTTGCATATTCGTCTCTATTGATATAAAATTAATCCTTATATAATATTGATTAAAATTTCGTTTTTCTAGAAGTTTTAACTTGAATAAGCTAAATTGAAGTGGCGATTGGCTTAGCAAAACATTGCAGTACCAGATGGGCACCCAAAATACTCCAATGGATGCCTTCGACGAGAAACAGGAGTATCTGGAGAAGAGAAGACGAAGTTTTGCCGTGATCAGTCATATCGTGAGTTTTTTTTTTTTGAGAAAAGACTAATATTAAGGATTTATTTACATCAATGGTATTAGAATTAATTTTACAATCTGCGATGTGAGCAGAAAATAGCTCATTATTATGAAGAAGGAATCTGGTCGTGTCCAGGCTTGAATCCATGTCCCCTGGATCAGGAGCCAAGCGTTCTATCCCCTAGATCACCACCCGAATTTTTCGAATTCCTCTTAAAATATCCTCAAAACCGTTAATAAAACATCTGATTGTAGTGTGAAAAAACTAACCTTCCAAAGTAATGAAGTGGCCTTCACCAAACAAGTCGTGGAGGCCGAGCCAGACAAGCCCCGTGTCATTGCTGAAGCGCCGCAGCAGCGCGGAGGCTTCGCGTTCCGTGGCCGGAGCGTGCAAGAACGCCCCTTCCGCCGCACACGCCTCCACCGCATCATTCCACGGAAGCTTTCCTCTCACCTCTTTGTAGTAAGACCCCGTCTCGCTATCAAAGACGTAATGGTCCCCATCTTTTTGATAATTAAAATGGTTATTATTATTATAAACCACCTTAAAGCATTTGAAATGTGGATCCACCGTAGAATTTTAAGAATCCGTTCCATAAGCCTTAACCATTATATTTTTTCGATAAATAAAATTTTAAAAATTATTAAATTTTGCGGATTAATTGTATCTCAATAGAGACGAAGATGTAAATTATTTGGAAACAGAATATGGTAGTCGAGGCGTTTACAGGACTTATGACCTGTCATTGGTTGGGTTAAGCGATCGCTTTATGTTATTATAACGACATTGAAAATCCAGTATTTGTCTACAAGTAATTGTATACAAAAAAAAAATTCTATAAAAAACTGATACAAGTTAATAGCATAAAAATTGGAGTTTCACTCCAGGCGTTATCTAGCAATGTGATAATTGCGGAAAGCCTTTCACATTGCATTATTAAAGATTTTCTGCTTAATGCTTACAAATAATCTTAATAGATGGCGCTAGTGTAGATTGACCTAAAAAAGGTGAAGTGTTCTTAGCGTAGTAGCATATATACATCTTTCAAAAATTTGTCAGACGTGGTGGTCGTAAGAAGGGTGGAATGGGGAATGTTGTTAACATAAAGCGATCGCTTAACCCAACCAATGACAGGTCATAAGTCCAATAAACGCCTCGACTACCATAATCTGTTTCCAAATCATTTACATCTTCGTCTCTATTGAGATACAATTAATCTTTAGAAAATAACTTTGTTTAATCTACAAAATATTAAAAAACACGACATGTTTCAGAGAATACCTCCATCTT
Organism: Lepidostoma basale; assembly: GCA_022606425.2. Lineage (NCBI taxonomy): Eukaryota > Metazoa > Arthropoda > Insecta > Trichoptera > Lepidostomatidae > Lepidostoma > Lepidostoma basale. Next base: position 601,804 of record JAHDVF020000866.1, on the reverse strand, counting down.
CAGGTGTAAAAATATAATAAAAACTAATCAGAGAAAGACTACTATAAAAAAAAACGCATTTAAAATTCGATACACTCATTTTTATTTAAAAATTAAATTGGGCTATTTGTTATTAATAAGTACTAATAATTTTATTTTTTATCAGTTTGAAAATTCTTACTGATAAAAAATAATTTCCTGGCTCCTGGATAACAGGGAATTTTCTTCAAGGGTGACGTGATACAACAGTATTTATGTTGCCCCATAATCAATCGGGCAGCAGCATTGAATACGCTTTGTATTATATTCAATAGATTTTTTGGCAATCCAGCTTACATTACGTTACAATAATCTTAAAAGTGATACTACCAACAAATTTAGGAGGGTCCTAGCTTCATCAATAGATTTTCTTTTATGTTTGAGTGGTTTGAATTGGAAGAATATTGATTTAACAAGCTTTTATGTGTGATCGGTAAAGGCATATATACAAGAGAAGTAATTTAACTAATTCAATATATAGCGAAATTCATAAATTTTATGTACTATCCATGAAGAGCATTGCATAGAAAAACGTTGAAGCCTGAGATGGAAGAAGTTTTTTAAATCGATTAAAGAATTTACTTCGACAAAAAACTCAAAAATTCCCGTCTCGTGGGTCAAAAATACATTCTCAATCAGAATGTCACAAACACGAAATATTCCAACAGAAATAGTTCTAATCATATAAGAATTTGGGTCAAAGTTTAACATTAATGATATTTATATCACAAAAATAATTTGATAAATCTTTTTTATTCAGTATTTATTAGTGTAAATAATTAAATCAAACTTACTTGCAATTGTAAAGGATACGAGACAAATGATGAGACTTAAAAGCACGAATGCACGTGGCATGGCTCAATATATTTTTCAATTTACAATTATTAAAACTGTATTGCGCCTCAAAGGTTCGCTACGAAACTGGTTACAAAAAAACAATTTTGTATGCCAAAGTTTCGTGGACACTGACCTTAGATAAAATACTATATATAAGCTTGAACTGACGATCAGGGATGCCCTAAGTCACTAAAAACAATATAACTTAGTTATTAAGATGAAGATGAGACCGACTTAATTTGCTCGTTATAAGCATTTCTCGTTATATCAGAGAAAACGTATTTTTAATGCTAACAAACGTCATCATCATCGGCTGTCCCTCGTGTCCGAGGAAGACTGTCATTCACGGTTGTGGGTCCGCATGTGACTGGACCCACACATTCTGGGGCATCTGGGGCAGGGGAAGACGCTGGCAATTGAGCTGTCACCATCTCCCAGTGGTCTCTCCTTTTTCTTCCTCCTCCTCTCTGCGACGTCGTCTCTGTGCTGTGCTTCCTGCGTGTCTTTATGTACTGTTGTTCTCCACCTAGGTCTGTATTCTGCAGTATTTTCCCAGCAATTACAATCGATGTTAGTCTTTTGTAGGTTTCCTTTAAGAGTGTCCTTGAAGCGTTTCCTCTGACCACTGTTTGAACGTGTCCCTTGGGTCAACTGAGTCTTATCTCAGGCATTCTGATGACGTGACCAGCCCAGTTTAGTTGTCTCTGCTAACAAGCATACCCAACGCATGAAAACATGAAGTATCTAGAGTGGTCATATAACATGAGCTCTGGAGATCGTCGTTACTGGTATGATTATCTCAATTTAACATTCACTGGCCATATCATCATCATCACTGTCATCATCTTTGTTGAGCACAGCTTCCACAATATCACTTTCTCCAGAAAGCCCAGAAGTTAACAATTCCTCGCCAACACGCACAAAATCATTTCACTACCCAGTCAAAATC
>JAHDVF020000865.1:0-97646 GCA_022606425.2 Lepidostoma basale | reverse complement strand
TATAATTATTTTTGATTTTTTTATTGTTATTATTGTTGTTGTTGTTATTATTAGTATTTTTTTATATATTGTCACGTGAATTCTACAACCAGATCAAAGACAGTGTGAGAATAATAAATAATGGTTAAAATGTTATATACAAGCAGTGTGAATGGAAAGAGAAGTCGTGGAAGACTAAGGAAAGCATTGCATGACTAAATTAATCAAATTAAATTAATAAAATACTGAAAGGCAGCCACATTCGAAATCGGAAAATCTACGAATGTGCATTTTACGATGTATGAATGTGGAGAAAGCTAGAGAGTTAGTTAGTTAGTTACATAGTTGATTCATAAAAAAATCGTTAAAATATTTGGTTGCCCGCCCTGTCGCTACTTTCATTTTATCTAACACGTTCGGTTTAAAATATAATTTTGCATGTTTATTTATTTGCTTTACATTACGGCTCTCCTGAAATTCGCTGAAAATTCATAAATTTATTTTAAATGCTTTTAGGACACTGAAATTTGATTAAAAAGATAAATGAACGTCCTTGGGCCTTTGACAAATTTATCACGCAAAGTAGATACATTAAAATGGCCCGGGTGAAAATGTTTTTATGTGAAAACCTGATTTTGGAATAAAACAAACGTATATTTCATTATTTTAAAATAAACAAACAATCATGCCGTGCCTCCGCAGGGGTAGGCAGAGAGAATAGACCACCACACTACTTAATTATAACACACCTCTCTAGGTTCCTCCACATTCATACAACGAGTCATACAAGCACGTCGATTCTTCCAACTTCTAACACAACCAACCTTTAAATGTGATAATTATTGCCATTTTTTCCTCGGTTTACCTCGACTCCGTACTCTATTTGAATCGTAAACGTATACTTTCTTAACCATTCTTTCTCCATCCATGCGCTCCATATGTCCGAACCAACGCAGCGATCCTTTCATAATGTTTGTTCATAATACCTTCTTCCGCTCTACGTTCCTTTCTTATATCATCATTTGAGATTCTGTCATACATCGTTTTAGCACACATACGTCTTAGGGACCTCATCTCTGCCGCATTTATTCTGCTCTCATCTTTCTTCTGCCAGTTCAATGCTTCGCTTCCCTACATAAGTGTTGGGACCAGAACTCCATTGTGAACGACCATTTTAGCTTTCATTGATAAATTATTGTTTCCAATAACTATTTTAAAGCTCTATTCTTTTTTTTTTTTTTTTTTTTTTTTTTTTTTTTTTTTTTTTTTTTTATGTACACAACAGGTTGTTTGGACCCAATTACTGTGTACAATTTTTATTTTTTAGCTATTATATTGATTCTCGTGACATGTGATAGGTAGCCAATCTATCGCCATTTTATTGTCACGTGAATTCTACACCAGACCAAAGACAGTGTGACAATAACACTGCCATCGCCGGGAATCGAACCCAGGACCTTCGGCATGGAAGTCAGAGCTCGTAACCACTCTGCCACGAAGGTCGCACTTTGTTACCTGCACGAACTCTTCTTTCGATGTCACTATCCGTTTGGCCATCCGCTGTAAACATGCTACCTAAATACACAAATTCAGTCACCTGCTCCAAGTTCTCTTCGCTTACACTTATGTAACAAACATTCATTTGATCTCCCATTTCAACACCTTTGATTTTCCGACATTCATCATTAAATCGTTTGACGTGCATACCTCATACAATATTTTAAACTTTTTACAATATTATACGTAGCAACAAAAGGGCGTCCGTGGGCAACTGTCAGTTATATTTCGCAAGAAAATATTATTCTTACTGAATTTTGGTATTTTTCGAAATTTGACACAATTTAAAAATGTTTTATTTACATGAATATGCATAACCGTGGATGGTTAAGTGATTTTATGGTGCTTCAGCATGAATCCAAATTGTATTACTGGTTGTTCATATGAGGCAAATAGCAACCCGTAAAAAATTCACGGAAGTAAAGATTTTCTACCCTTTAAAAACTTTGTTCACTGTACAATCGTAATCAGTAATAAGTTTAAAATTTAAGGTAATTTTTTTTTCCACCTTTAATATTTTCTCCTATAAATTGTAACAAACCGTTCTTTTAATTAAAATATTTAGGTACCTAACTCAATTTCAGCAAGAACTTCAAAATTATATCAAAGTAATTATTCAAATTGACATAGGAACAAATACACATAAATATTCCAAAAATCACTATCCATTTGATATATTATTGTAACACCTGATGATGTCAACATAGGTTGATAAAATAAAATACAATTATGATTCAATAACAAAGTTATTTCATTTAACCGTCGCGTTGCCATGTGGTCAATTGAGTTTCCACTGCCAATTTAAAGTTGATTTTCTTAAAACCTATGGACCTTAATATTATAAAAAAAATTGTAATCCTCCATTGAAGTGTTCTCAATATTTCGTAATAAAAAAAAAAGCAAAAAATTACTTCCTTCATCCCAAAAAAAAATATTTTCTAAGACTGCCCTCACCTTCATTCGTGTTAAGGTAGAATTTGTTTTGCTAATATTTACAACTTTATCAAAAGTGACAAATACTTACTCGCTGTTTTGAACGTATTATAAATTATATCTTTGACCTTTTCAATAGGTACGTAATAATACCGACTGGATGAAAACGCAGCACGTAACTTAATAATATCAGAACTGTGAAAATATTAACACTTTACCAAAAGGGACAAATATTAATACGTACTCGTTGTCTTGAACGTACTATATATTTTGCCTAGGTGCCTTTATCCTCGCCCCGCCGGCCGCTGCGCGCAGACAAGTTTATACCCGATGTCCAGTCGCCCGTATGCTGTGACGCATTACATATCAGAAATCGCATGGTTCCAGAAAAAAATTAATAATGATATGTTTTTCAAATAATCCATGTATGTTATAGATATCGATCTATTCCTCATGAAATTCCCTACAAGATGACATAAATTAAATTTTGATTCATCTAGTCATATGCTTGATATTTAGATAAAGTTAGCGGTAAACTGAACTTACCACATGGGAGCGAGCGTTTTGTTTTGAACACGGTACGTTAAGGGTTAACAGTTTTTAAACTTACACTTAATTTATTTTTCTTCCCTGATAAGCTTAGGTTCAAACGAAACTAGTTGGCATCAATTATAATATCCATACTGTGGTTAAATACAAAGTGTTTTATTATTTTATACTTATAAGTTTATAATATCTCTTATGTCTAATATTGATTTTTTAATGCACTCTTAGGTTATCGTTTCTTAAACTGATTGAATACTATTTAATTCTATTTTAATAGATTCATTATTTTTATCCGTAAATAATTTTATTTTTATTTTTTTTTTATTTAAATTTGTTTATAAAAGTATTTGAAGCTTTGCCATTTTATTTCGTTTTTGCAAAATTTTATTTCATTCATTTCTACTAATTCAGATTTATATTATGAATTCAATGTTTTGAAATTTCGTGTACTCTTCAATTTGATCAGTGAAAATCTTGACCTTTCTCATAAGAGAACAACGCAACGGGAGATGCTTATTGCATCTCCCATTGTGTGGTTCTATCCTCGGTAGGCAATCTGTTTGATTGAGATACTTGAAAACTGAAGACATCCAAGCTCTATACCTCAACCCTCTTAGTCTAGCCGCATTAGGCTAATTGTAACTAAGACAGGGCGGTAATTAACCGATTTCATTTTATTGCACAAATTAAAATATATATCATAAAAATGTAGCTTTACGCGGAATGTAAATTTATAGTCGTTTTTGATAGCTGTTTTGTTTGATTTAAATAAACTATATCTGTTTTGTTTTATTTAAATAAACTATCTCATAAAATGTTGAAAAATGTAAACAAAGCTTTAATTTTTAAGAAATTTGTTCCCTGAAAAATATTTTGTTGTTCTCTTATACATAATAAGGGTTTAATTAATTCCATTTCGTATTAAAGAAAATATACGTCGTCTAAATCTGTGTAATTCTTTTAAATGAAAACGTACATCTTCAAAAGTTACTTTATTTATATTAAATAAAACCTACATCTTCTCAAATCGTGTAATTCTTGTTGAAAAAACGTAGAATACATTCTCTCAAGTTATGTAATTCATATTAAAGAAAACCTACATCTTCTCAAATTATGTATTTCTTATTGAAGAAAACGTATATTCTCTCTAGTTATGTAATTCATATTTAGGAAAATGTACATCTTCTCAAATTATGTACTTCTTATTGAAGAAAACGTTTCTTTCAAGTTATGTAATTCATATTAAGGAAAACGTACATTTTCTCAAGAATTTATGAATAATTATTATTATTTTATAAATAATCCCATTTCGCTTAACCTAGGCGTTATCAATATAATGTGTATATCAAATTCTTAAAATTCAATATGACTTTGGAAATTCAACACATTTCTTTCTACTGCTTTATTTAGGACTGTGTCCTGTTATTTCTCGGAGCCTGTTCCTGGGATACAGATGTCCAACTGTCTCGCCATCTTTTAGGTGGTCTTCCTGCAGGCCGATTTCCTGTTGGTACTTTATTTGCGGCTATATTTATCACTCTATCAGAACATGCTCTTTCCACATGATCTCTTCAGTAGCGTCTTCTTAGTCTTTCCCATCGCACGACCTCTTCCACATCTGCAAAACATATCGCTCTGATAAAATATAAAAATTCCTGAAAATGTATGTTTTCTAACATTTAAAAACTTTTTATAATTAATTATTTGTCTTGTGTCTTTAAATAAGTTGATATATGAAATTTATAAACTCTTTTTAAAGTTTTTTTTTTCATTTTCACAAAACAGTTCATTGTATCCATTGTTTTGTTCATCATCCGATAACATGGCAAAAGCCATATATTACACTTTGAGTATAAGTGAATAATATAATTATAATATAATAATAATTATAATATAATAATATATTGATTCGCGGGGTGAAAAGAGAAGGATGGAGTGCCGCATCGGTTAAAATGTGACCGTCCATTCTTTCTGCCTACCCTTTTGGGGAGACAGCGTGATGGTTAGTAAGTTAGAGTATGAGTTATATAATACAAGTATATGCAAACTTACGTAATCGTTATAATATCTCTGGTGCGTACCAGATATCTAATTCTAATTAAACAAACACGTTCATAAACCTTACACGATGACATCGCAAGCGAGTTACACCCCTGGAGCGAGCACACAGCCTCTCAGCACTCGGATTTAACTTCAAGTACAACCACCATTCTTGGCATTCCACTCGCAATTGACTGGATTGGATCTCAAAATCAATTTGGGTCAAGTTATTATCGTTTGCACTTAATCGGCCGGGTCACGGCGCGATATTATGTTCTCCACAGACAAATCCCCGCTCGTCTATGGACATTATTCAACCCCTCCCCAACAGAAAACGTTAATTTAGTTCCTCAGAGGTAAAATAAGTTAATCTCATATATTTAATCCTAAGGCAGCCACTCATTCTTCTTCATGTGTCATATAATACATTTTGGTACAATGAACTCTTTTTTAACTTTATTTTGCGGCTGTTAATGCTGAAAGCAGAATAAAGTCAGTATACATGAGGTCCCTAAGACGTATGTGTGGGAAAACGATATACGACAGAATCTCAAATGCTGATATCAGAAAGGAATGTAGAGCGGAAGAAGGTATTATGAATAAAATTATGAAAGAATCGCTGCGATGGTTCGGACATATGGAGCGCATGGATGGAGAAAGAATGGTTAAGAAAGTATACGTTAATGGTGTATACAGAGTACGGAGTCGAGCTAGGAAAACCTGGCATGACCAAATTAATCAAATTTTAAAGGTTGGTCATGTTAGAAGTTGGAGTAATCGACGTGCGTGTATGACACGTTGTATGAAACTAGAGAGGTTTGCCAGGATAGAGTAGTGTGGCGGTCCATTCTCTCTGCCTATCCCTTCGGAGAAATGACTTGATGGTTTGTTTGTTTGAATTCAAATTCTAGGTATCTTTACAAAACAACTCTCATTTACATAACTAAATCTAGTTTTCTTTATTGTTGTAACTTTAAATATTTTGCAATTTAACCACTTTATTTTTTATTCTTCTTCGTGTGAATTTTTAGTCTTCTTCTTAGGAATGTATCCTTTGTGGGGTTTGGTCTCCCCCACAATAGTCCTCTGACTCCTATCTCTGACCATCTCTCTCCATTCTTCAGATCTTTCAAATTTCTCCCAGACCTCTTCCACGCAGTCAACACATCGTTTTATTGGTGTTCCTCTTGGTCTCTTTTCGCGCGGGACTTATCTGGACATAATTTTTGTTTCTGTACCTTCTGGCATTCTTTCTACAATTGTCTACGTATTTTTTAATTCACATTAATTAAATTTCTGAAGGTTTCAAACATTTTAAAATGTACAGATTCTACAAGTTTTATTATAATTTATGGAAGTCACTTATTTCACCTTACATAAGCAAGAATGTATAATCTGATGTTTGATTATGGCCTAGAATTGGAAACTAACTTTAAAATATAATATTGTATTTGAATTAAAACGTGTTTCTACTGCAATTATATTTTGTGAAAATAATATTTCAATCTTTGTTGTTAAATAACATTCAATAATTATTATTCAAATATTATTCAATAGTTCCCGTAAATATTATTAAACTTCTAGAAAACGTACGTTTTAATTATTTTGATATAGAGTTTTACATAATTGTACAAGAAACAATAAATAAAATGTTATGTTTAATATTAAATTATATTTTACGTATTTCTTCTATCAATATTTAACAAGTATTCAATTAATGTAATAACAACAACAACAAAACCATCACGCCGTTTCCCCGCAGGGGTAGGCAGAGAGAATGGACCGCCACACTACTCTATCGTGGCAAACCTCTCTAGCTTCCTCCACATTCATACAACGAGTCATACACGCACGTCGATTCCTCCGACTTCTAACATGACCAACCTTTAAAATTTGATTAATTTGGTCATGCCATGTTTTCCTCGGTCTGCCTCGACTTCGTACCCCATTTACATCATTAACGTATACTTTCTTAACCATTCTTTCTCCATCCATGCGTTCCATATGTCCGAACCAACGCAGCGATCCTTTCATAATACCTTCTTCCGCTCTACATTCCTTTCTTATATCAGCATTTGAGATTCTGTCGTATATCGTTCTACCACACATACGTCTTAGGGACCTCATCTCTACCGCATTTATTCTACTCTCATCCTTCTTTTGCCAGTTCCATGCTTCGCTTCCATACATTAAGGTTGGGACCAGAACTCCATTGTGAACGGCCGTTTTCGCTTTCATTGATAAATTCTTGTTTCCAATAACTATTTTTAAAGCTCCATTCACTTTGTTACCCGCACCAACCCTTCTTTCGACGTCACTATCCGTTCGGGCATCTGCTGTGAACATACTACCTAAATACACAAATTCCCTCACCTGTTCCAAGTTCTCTTCGTTCACACTTATATTACAAACTGTCATTTGCTCTTCCCTTTCGAAAACCATCACCTTTGACTTTCCGACATTCATCATTAAATCATTTGACTTGCATACCTCATTCATTCTCGACACCAAGATTTGTAATTCGTCCGCACTATCCGCAACGAGAACGGCATCGTCCGCGTAAAGCAGACAGTTTACAGATAAATCACTCATCTTAGCACCAGCATTTATACCTTTAAGTTCTTTCATACACTTTAATGTAATTGGTTGTAATTTATCGTTTCTTGATCAATGAGGTAAGACTCCATCGGTGTTCTATGGGGTTATCAATTGTTATAATGCCTTAGCAAGGCTAAACATGTCATTCCCATAAAATTTAATATAACTTCTGGAATACGGATGGTTTCTAGAAGTAATATTATATTAAATAATGATTGGTTATTTAAACGAATACAGCATTCTTTACGTCCGGAAATATATTTTTATTGCACGTCTCACATGCTTAATCACATGCATTCACATTTTCTAATACTTAAAATTGTAATATTCTACTCAAAATAAACAATGCAAATTTATGAATTGTATAATGACGTAATTTGTTTTAAAATATTGCAGTTTATTCATATAACAAACTCTCTTTAAATTCGGTACATACGGGTTTAATTTCGTTAACTCAAACTTCAATTTTATTTACTAACATGAAGTTTTATCCCGTTTGTTATCAAATAGGTATACTGAGTTTCCAAAATAGTTTAAAACTTTTGATTAATATACATGTTTTAAATCAGAAAACAAAAGTTTTTTCACTTGTTTACAGAAACTTATTTAAGCAACTTTTATAAAAAAAAATACGTATTTATTTTGTACATTCTTTAACCACCCTACGTATTTGAACGTACGTGATACGTTCACTTTGACTGTACTATTCTGCGCTATCCCGTATGACGTACGCGCTTGAGAAAAAAGTTATGTACCTAAAATGTACAAATTGTTAGGGATACGCGCGTGTGCCAACAACACTCGAGTACAAGTCTTCATAAATATGATAGTTTTACAAGGGGCAGGCGAAGTGTGCGGTCGAGTATTTGACGTTTCGTAATTTAAAAAAATAAAATTAATATACAATTAAATTTCATTAATTAAAAACCTGCTTTTTTGCACGTTTCTCGGGAAATAACCCAAAGGTAGGGCGGTTAAACAAACTTAATTTGTTGTTATGAAGATGGATATGACTATTTTTTAAGTAAACTTTAAAATATTCATTTATTTTTATTTCAATGCAAATATTTAATCATCATAAATATGTAAAAAATAAATATGTGCAATATTATGAAGTAAGTAGGTATGTATACATTTGCGCGTATGATATCTCTATCTTTGGGAATATGGATATTACCCGTGGCTCTTTCCGACTGATTTCCTGGTAGCGAAGCTAGGCTACCAGTCACTCAGAAGAAGGCGATACATTCACTTGAGTGTTCATTTCTTTCGACTAATTGGCGGTTGTATACACAACTCAGAAATCCTGAAAGATGCAGGTCTGTTCGCAAGGTAATTATTTTCGACAAAGCGGCCACAGATTGTTTTATCTCCAACGATGCAGAATCAAGCTAGTAGGTAGAGCAATAATCTTTGCTGCATCGTCTCACCTCGGAGATCGCACATTTTGTAATAGTGTAGCTCACTTCAGAGGAGCACTGTCTATATTATATTTGTAAATTCATTTTACTTATTTGTCATAAATATCATGTTTTTTTTCCTCGTTCTTTTTAATATTTTACTATGTTTTATCCATTATGCTCTTCTTCTTCTGCCCTCTTCCCTGCACCACTAGATATAGGCCTATTTCATTTTCCTCCACTCGTCCCTTTCTTGTCCCTTCTGCATTCAGGTCATTGAAACTATTCGGGCAAATATTCATTATTATTTATTTAATGAAGCTATAAAAAATTACAGAAGCATTTTACGACTTACATACAATCTTTATAAACAATTAATTAATAATATTGTATAAAAATCGCAAATGATTATGTGTCTCAAACATTTATCTTAAGTGTATTTGAACATCTAAATCTGTTGTGCTTTTGATATATTTAAATAAATAATGAAAAACGATTTTTATGAATTTTGGGCAGATCATCATAGTCATATATAAAGATTTTGATGACAATTTATCATGAAGACAAAATGCCTTCAATGATTAAGAGTTTTGTGATTCAATAGACAATTTGACTAATCTATAATTTGAGACCATTCATGCCTGCATATACTTATATTTTTTACTGTATTTTTGCTGTGGATTTTCTGTATCATATAAAATGATTTATTTTTTACTTTCAGGAACGAAAAGTTCTACACATGCTGTGATGAACCCTACCTAGATATCACCTTCAATATTACTATGAGAAGAAAAACTTTATTCTACACCGTCAACATCATCATCCCCTGTATGGGTATCTCCTTCCTCACCGTTCTCACCTTCTATCTACCCTCGGATAGTGGAGAAAAGGTAAGAAATTTATTAATTTTATAGATTGAATTAAATCAAATAAGGATTATCTTGTTTTCACTCTCATTTATAATAATTCTCATATTGCTTAAAATATGTTTTAAGTTGTAATTTCCACGAATATGCCAATACATATCAGAAACTAAAACATGTTTATATTTTGACAAAGTAATTTGTCTGTTTCATTTTTATATTCTTTGTATATACAACACTTATATTTAACAAAAAAAAAATTACTTAGACATGTTTCGGACAACCAGTCCTTCTTCAGTGATATAATATGTATATCACTGAAGAAGGGCTGGTTGTCCGAAACATGTCTATGTAATTTAATATAAGTGTTTTATATACAAAGTACATATAAAAAAAAGAAAATAAAGCATCATGACAACACAAAGTTTGGCGAATATAGAAGAAAGTATTTTCTTTTATATAGTTGTAATTGAAATAAAATAAGAATTTTATGTACAAATATGTACATAAATATTTTTTATGTAAAAAGCGTTATAACATTATGAATAAAAACAGTTATTTTTTATTTTTGTAAATTCGTGATACATATGTTTAAGTACATATTATATTTAAAATTGCAAAAAATAATCGTTTTCTAAAAGTTTTTTTTAAATACAATAGGAATCAAATGTTTCACTTTGCTCAGACAATACCAAATAACATTTCATAATACCCTTGCTATAAGAAACTTACTTACTCCCATAATGCATATTAATCTTCTAGAAAAATGATGTTTTCCTCAATATTAACTTTTATACATTTTTGCTCAAGCAAACAATATATACGTAGGTAATTTAATGTTAATATGATAATTATTCAATCATTATATAAAATATATTACAAGCTTTCAGTCACGCGTCAATTGCGATGCGTTAATTTCATGCCGATATCTTTTTTTTTATCGAAAATCAAACATGAAAACAGGAAAATAAGAATGTTCATTTTCCGCCAATTATTGACTGGTTTATCATTTTTAAGCTTCTCTAGAATTAAAAAACTCACTCATGGCCGCTCAATTCCCCGAACAACACATTATAAATTGTGTATCACGTTTGTTTATTTATATTCGTTCGAAATCCAAATTGGAATATCTCGAATAAAGAATACGCGGAAAAATATTTCGAAATGTTAGTTTTCCGCCAATTATTCAAATATTTCAATTACATTTTTTATTTATTTCAAAATGTTTCCTTCTCTTCACAAATTTATTTATCAAGTTAATATTAATGAATTGTAGTTTTTGCTCTACATTTGTAACTAAATACAAAAGCATTTAATAAAACAAGGAAAACATATTTTAATTAATAAAGAAAATGAGAAAAAGAAACAAAAAATTGCAATTTTTACACAATTCTTGTAAAAAGTAGAATAAATGCAGTAGAAATGAGATCTCTAGGACGGTGGTAAATATGTTTATGGATTGTCAAATGCATAATAATATAATGTAATAATATAATGTAACTAATTTTAAGGTAGTTTGTAAGTTGATGCGGGTAAATGCCTGGAGACGGCGATGAGGTCCGCCACCCATCACGTCGCTTTTCCCGCGGGGGCGAACAGAGGAGAGTGGAGTGCCGTATCGGTACTTGGAACATAAGAGGAGGTATGGAAGGGAAGTTAAATGAGATGTGCGATGAATTTGAGAATAAATGTTTAGATATTCTGTGTGTGACTGAATGCATGGTTAAAGAGTGTGGATCCAGAGAGCATGGGGATAAGGTCGTCTTGTGGTCAGGGGTACCACAAGAAAAAAGAGGAGGCCAGGGTGTGGCAGCAATTTTAGCTCCTAGGATGATAGAATGCATGAAAGGATACGAATGTGTGAATCCTAGACTAATGTGGATCCGCTTCAAAATTGGGTTGACAAGAGTACTACTCATAATTGGGTATGCTCCTGTTAATAGCGAAGATGAAGCTGTGAAAGATGAGTTCTGGGATAGAGTAAACGAGATAGCAGCGAGTAAAAATGCGAACGAAAGAATTATTATAGCAGGAGATTTGAATGGATGGGTAGGAATTCAAAGGGCTGGTTATGAAGAATGTCTCGGAAAGTATGGTGATAGTAGAACGAATGAATGATAATGGACCATAAGAGGATCCACCAATATACATGGGAGAGAGGAAATGAAAGGACGACGATCGATTACGTCATCGTGGACTCTAGATTACGGGCGGACACTGTAGATACCAGAGTGTTCAGAGGGGCCGAACTCGGAACAGACCACTTTTTGGTGGTAACAAAGGTAAATTTGTTCCGAGGCTGGCGCACCAAGAGGAACAAACAGTGACCGCCCCGTCTAGAGTAAAAGTTGAAAAACTACAAAACGATGGCGTAAAAGAGAGTTTTATGATGAAAGTGAATGATAGGCTTAGTGATCGAGAATCGGAATGTATAAGCATAGATGAGACCTGGAAGAAACTGAAAGAAAGTCTATGTGAAGCAGCGAAAGAGGTATGTGGTACATGTGTGCAAGGGAGGAGAAATGGAGATGCTTGGTGGGATGACTGTATAAAAAATCTTGTTAAAGAAAAGAAGGATGCATGGTTAAATATGTTGTCTGTGGATAAAAGTGATTGTGTGAAATATCAAAGAGCGAATGAAAGCGTACAAAGTTTGCAAGATGAACGTCAAGTTGAAAGTGAGAGCGAAAAAGGATAAAATGAAGGAGGATGACGGACTTAAGATGACAAATCACTTCCAGAGCAACATAAAAATGTTCTGGAAGGAAGTCAAAAAAGCCCGAAATCCTCCCGAAAGTGGTTGTGCGAAAGCAATTTTAAGTAGTGAGGGAAGAATGATTACTGATTTCAAAAGTATACAAGGAAGATGGATGGAGTACTTTAAAGATATGTATGGCAGTGAAATGACTGAAGATTCAATAAGAATGAGCTTTACAAATGAGAGTTGCACGAACAGCGGAAGTGAAATTACTGAAATAAATTTGAACGAGATAGTAAGTGCTGTAAGATGTATGAAAGGTGGAAAAGCTGTCGGATATGACTGTGTAGCCTTAGAGTTTATCAAAAACGGTGGGCCGGTGGTTTCAGCATGGTTATATAGACTCTTTAACCAGTGTTTAGAGGAGGGATATACGCCGCTCGACTGGAGGAGGGCTGTTATCATGCCTCTTTATAAGGGAAAGGGGTCTCGTATGGACTGTGGAAATCACCGGGCAATAAGTCTATTAAGCGCCGTTGGTAAACTCTACGGTCGAATTTTAAATAGAAAGAGTAAAAAAGACGACGACTGAAAGAGTATGGGATGTGCAAGGCGCTTTTATGACCGGAAGAGGTTGTATGGATCAGATTTTTGCACTTCGAACGCTTGCGGAGAAGTTTATGGCCAAAAACCGTAAGCTTTTCTGTGCGTTTGTCGATTTGCAAAAAGCCTATGATCGAGTGAACAGAGATAAACTGTGGTCAATCTTGTCCGAATACGGAGTGAGCACAAAACTGATACGGGCGGTTGCTTCTCTCTACGAAGGGAGCACTGCCAGTGTTAGGGTAAATGGGGACATCACGCCCTGGTTTGATATCACGAAGGGTGTTAAGCAGGGCTGCGTGATGTCCCCTTGGTTGTTCAATCTGTATATGGACAAGTGTATGAAAGAACTTAAAGGTATAAATGCTGGTGCTAAGATGAGTGATCTGTCTGTAAACTGTCTGCTTTACGCGGACGACGCCGTTCTCGTTGCGGATAGTGCGGACGAATTACAAGTCTTGGTGTCGAGAATGTATGAGGTATGCAAGTCGAACGATTTAATGATGAATGTCGGAAAGTCAAAGGTGTTAGTTTTTGAAAGGGAAGAGCAAATGACAGTTTGTAATATAAGTGTAAATGAAGAGAACTTGGAACAGGTGAGCGAATTTGTGTATTTAGGTAGCATGTTCACAGCGGATGGCCGAACGGACAGTGATATTGAAAGAAGGGTTGGTGCGGGTAACAAAGTGAATGGAGCTTTAAAAGTAGTTATTGGAAACAAGAATTTATCAATGAAAGCGAAAATGGCCGTTCACAATGGAGTTCTGGTTCCAACCCTTATGTATGGAAGCGAAGCATGGAACTGGCAGAAGAAAGATGAGAGCAGAATAAATGCGGTAGAGATGAGGTCCCTAAGACGTATGTGCGGTAGAACGATGTACGACAGAATCTCAAATGCTGATATAAGGAAAGAGTGTAGAGCGAAAGAAGGTATTATGAACAAAATTATGAAAGGTTCGCTTCGTTGGTTCGGACATATGGAGCGCATGGGTGAAGAAAGAATGGTTAAAAAGTATACGTTAACAATGTAAATGGAGTAAGGAGTCGAGGTAGACCGAGGAAAACATGGCATGACCAAATTAATCAAATATTAAAAGTTGGTCATGTCAGAAGCCGGAAAAATCGACGTGCGTGTATGACTCGATGTATGAATGTGGAGGAAGCTAGAGAGGTGTGCCAGGATAGAGTAGTGTGGCGGTCTATTCTCTCTGCCTACCCCTGCGGGAAACGGCGTGATGGTTTTGTTGTTGTTGTTGTTGTTGTCAAATGCAAATATAAGAAGTGAATGCGGTGCCAATAAAAGTGTTATGAACAAAATAATGAAAGGGTCGTTCAGATGGTTTGGACACATGGAAAGATTGAGTGAAGACAGAATGGTAAAGAAGGTGTATGTAAACGACGTGAACGGAGTAAGAAATAGAGAAAGGCAGAATAAAACTTGACACAATCATATCAATCAAATATTAAATGTCGGTCGTTTGAGGAGTCCCGAAATCGACGTGCGTGTATGACACGATGTATGAATGTTGAGGAATCTAGAGATGTCTGTCAGGACAGAACAGTGTTGCGGTCCATTATTTATGCCTACCCCTTCGGGAAGATGGTTAGGTCTTTAGCTAGTTACGAAAATGTTTAACTTCAAGCTAACACAAGTCTCGAAGAATCCTATATGACACGTATTTACAATGCTGCACTAATATTTGTTTACTCTAAGGCCGGTAATGAACATAAAACAAAATATGCCTACCCTTACATATAACCAAGTATGTACATTTTATTGATGGACAAACAGCTGAACGGTTATTGAAATTGGATATCCCTAAAAATATATTATTTGATCATAATACCGGAGAGGCTATTTAAATGTTTTATTCTGTCTGCAATTCCAGTTTGTTGCGATATAATAAATGTGAATTTCTTTTCATTTATCAAATGATTTTACGGAAATCTCTTGATGGAAGTCCATTTTAAATAATAATTGTGTATTGAAAACGATGTTCATTTCCAATTTTGTATTTATTTCGCTGGCATCGACAGACTGGTGACACTATTGCACACTGAGTCCTTCATATTTACATACAGGTTAGGGGTGTTAAACATGATTCTATAGAATATTAATCTTTAAATATTTATGTAAAATCCAATATATTGAATACGAATCCTCTTTAACAACTTTAATACCAAAATTTTAATTTTAAAACTTATTTCTTCTTAAAGTGCCCTGTCAGGTCCCCCCGACCGCGACGTCGGCAATCACTCTGGTAAACTCTTCCCTATCCTGTGCTGTCTGGAATAGCTCCTCCACAGTTCCGATTTCCTTCCATTTCCTCACATTGCGCATCCAAGAGATCTGCCTTCTTCCTGCCCCCCTGCGGCCCTCTATTTTTCCCTTCAAAATTAGATGCAGCAGGCGATATTTTTCTCCTCGTAGAACGTGACCCAGATATGAAATCTTGCGGATTTTGATCAATGTCAGCAGCTCTCTATTTACTCTTGCACGATTCAGGACTTCTGTGTTCGTCACTCTGTCTGTCTGTCTGTCACTCTGTCTGTCATGTCTGAACATTCTTTGGTGAAGCCACATTTCAAATGCCACTAACCGGTACATTGTATTTACTTTTAATGTCCATGTCTCACACCCATATAACACAGAACAGACTACACATAACACCTTAACATCCTCTGTCTTAGTTTTAAGTTGACATCGTCATTGCAAAAGAGTGACTTCATTTTGTGAAATGCTGTTCTTGCTGCTTCAATCCGACATTTCAACTCTACATCTGGGTCAAGGGTCTCTGTAAGCATGCTGCCGAGGTATCTGAACTTTTCCACCTTTTCAAATCACTGAATCATTAATTCAGTATATTTTTCATAAATATTTTTAAATTATTAAAACATATATAGAATCATGATTACCACTAATCTGTATGTATATAAAGGACTCAGTTTGCAATAGTGTCACCAGTCTGTCGATGCCAGCGAAATAAAGACAACAGTGGAAAAAGTTAATGAACAGCGTTTTACTTATTAATTATCTTTTATTATAATTACAATCACGTACCCTATATTGCCCAAACACTCTACTCTGGAATATGGTAGCTACTTTTAAATAAGCACATTTAAAATGCACAAGTATACTCAGTCTTGTCGGGTTACCTTATGAATATTTAAGACTTGAGTTTCGATCCCGTAGTGAGAACGGATAGTGGGGTTCCACTAAGAATATGAGACTAGGCGATGATTTATGCTCAAGACTCGCAGACACTAGTCACTTCTGCAAAATTAATTCGGAATTCTGAAAAATATCCAATACATATTTTTTCTTTCTTCATCATTAAAACTATTTTACTTTTTTTTCATGTTTCTAAACTATCATAATGACCCTCATTATTTTGTTTATAACACTTTCATTTGCACCGCATTAAACACTCTCTATCATATACAGATTTATAACACATTCTGTAAAATATCTTTTTAAATGCACATTTAGTTAAAATTCACTAATGTTTGTGCCTTCGACCGGTTTCTGCAGCTCGCTTCCCCTTTCTGGGCCTCTAATTTCACCGGTTTCTACTGTACCAGAAGATGGCAGCGAGCTGCCAAAACTGGTCCAAGACACAAACATTTTTTACAAAAAAAAATTTGTTCATTACTTACAATGAACTTCTTCCATGAAATTTAAAATTACAACATTATTTGTTTACCACACATTTTTCTAAGAGATCTCATTTCTTCGGAAATAATTCTACTTTCATATTAAATACTTCTGTATTTAACAGAATCCTATATGTTTGTAAAATATACTCAAAATCAAATACAAAAAACTTTAAAAATCTTTTGCAAGAACATTTGTTCTTGAACCATATTTTTGAAAATATAAATGACAGCGAAAATTTGATTATTTCTTCATAATGCCATTATTATCATATTTATTAGAAACTTAGTTGCTTTAGCGTTTTAGTATTCTTAACTATTTAGTCTGAAAAACTGTAATAATTATATAATTCTTTTTTTCTATGTATTCTCGCAATGCATCAAAGTATTTGCTAAAGATTGTCGGTTTTTTTATGTATCCGTGTTCTGAATTAAACTCTTAATTGCATAAATACGAGTATTTATTGTTTCTTAACAGGAATGAAACAAAACTCCATTATAATTAACTATTTCAATTGATAACGTCTTTTCTATGGAAATTTTCACATATGATAATGGCTTAGCAAAACTTAATATTTCATTTCAATAAAATGGAATAAAATTGTGTAAATAACGTTAGATAAAATTAATGTATGAATAACGGTATAAGATACCGCCTGTGGACTAGAAACATCTTTCATCTAACCGATGCATAAAACTAATAAAAACGTTTGATACATTGCTGGGTTATGAAAAATTTAATTAAAAATATGGATTTATGTTTGCGGTTAAATAATAAGCAGTGGTTCTTGTATACAACAGGATGTATATGAGAATTGGCGTGCATTTTATAAAGAATATACATAGAAAGATAAATCGCAAAAAAGAATATACATAGAAATATACATATATACATAGAAATATACACGCATTTATAAAGAATATACATAGAAAAATAAATCGCAAAAAACATTTAATTAAATAAATTAATTGTTAAATTATTTCAAGAGTTACATTTTTTGACAAACTAATTGATTTATTCAATTATAACAAATTCTAATAAACTTAATCCATTTTTTCTGAAATTTTTACTTTGTGTTTCAGAGGACACTTTCAGCATCATTAAACCTTTTTTACTTTAATAGTAAGTTTAACCAGGCTGGTTTTAAATGTAATTAATGTACGTGCGTCAATATGTAATATTTTTATATAGTCAATTGTTTTGGCCGAAACACTATGATACTTCAACATCATTACTCTTGAAATTTAAAACAATGTTATAATATCACAATTTATTTTTATTCAAATCTGTTTAAGATTATTTCGATAAACAAATGTATTGTTTCGTATTTTTAATAAGATCATCAGTTGTTATTTATCTCTGTTATAATATGAGTTTAAAAATTAATAAACAAATTAAGTTTTTATTCTATTAATCACTCAGCAAATGTAAAACGCTGCACACTGGAGCCGAATTAAGAATTGTCGGAATAAATTATTTTTGTGGTCTTTTAAATATGAAATAAATAAAACAATGTAATTATATTGTTATAAAGTAATTTTAAAAAGAAAAACAGGATTTTTTTAAATTTTATTCACTATCTGAAGAATTTTCGGTTTCGTTTTCACTGATCGTGGATTGTGTGGAAACGTCGGACGTTATAATATTAGGTGGAGCCAATAGATCCAGAGTATCATTTTCAAAATTTACATCTTTCTTTACAGATACTTCTCGCAAGCTGCTAATAATAGGGTCCGAAGATATTAAAAGTAAATTTAATACAGCTTCATTAGTTTTTATACGTGACATTTTTCGCGAGAAGCATTCTCTGTATCTTTTGAACTCTTTGTTTCTTGCTTCTTGGGCCTCTTCACTTAGCTGGCCTATAGGTAATAAAGCATGCTTTATTATTTCTGGGCCGTGAATTAAAACTTTGTGAATAGTTGGAGGCATCGGGTACCACGCATATTTTCCCGCAAAGAGTTTATGGGTCTACAGTATAGTGTCTTTCATTTTGCCAAAAAACTATTTTATTTTGTAATTCTAAATTGTCCGATATCAATCTTAAATGTACTTAAGACGATATAAAAATATTGTTATCCTTAGAATTTGGATCGCTACTAAACTTCTGTTTGTATTCTGACTGTGCAGATCCGTCGAAGCCCCATTTGCATATTAAGGTTATATTTTTTATATTTTCTGATTTCTGAACTTCTAAAATTTCTTTATGAGCTTCCAAAAGACGAGTGGCAGTATGATCAAGTAAAATTTGCAATTTAATCTCAGAAAAAGTATCTGTGACTGCAATGCTTTCCTTAGGTGGGTAACATTCGCTTTTTGCCTGTTGTATTTTTTTGCAAGATGGAAATAGGAATTTGTCATGTTCTCGAATTATATTGTATTGATGTTTGGTGAGTTTTACTTCAATAAACATCGAAAGAGCTTCTTTTTCTGTAAGCTGCTAACCTTTTAGAGATGTTAATTTTCTTGTATGCATTTTTGTATGAGGCAGCTGTGGGTAGTGTTGTCGTAACTTCCTTCAAAACTTTGGATGCATCCACTTGACCAGCAGCTCGCAAAGTCACCTGTACTGCGAATGTTCATTCCTTAGGAGAGTGCTTTGATCTTAAAGATTTAGTCTTTTGGCGTTTAGCTCTATCACAAGATTCTTCAAAATTTGTTTGAGGGCGACCCAGTTTTTTACTTAAAACAATAGAAAAGTTATGAAAACCTATTGAAGTATCTAGGCAGTCATTATTAAAAACCAAATATCTGTTCTTTTTTCTGATAGCCTTTTGTCACTTCTTCTTAAAATCAGACAAAAAAAATGAAATTGTTTTATGAAGGCTTGGTAATTGGTCTTTTGGACATTTAGTACGTATTTCGACAAATTCCTTCAAACATGATACTTGATCAGCCAATTTAACGTAGCCAGATTGTCTCATTTGATCAAATAAGGTACGTCTACCTATAAAAATATTAGTTGTACCTGATCTTGAAAGAAAAAATAATAATTGAAATTAATTTAAAATAACTCATAAATGCTTTATTTTTTACTATGTTTCCACATCCTGGACAAAAGTGACCTTTAAGTGAAAAAGCGCAAATATGCGAAAAATGTTTTTTATATTTCCTTAAGAACAATGAATACGTAAGCAAATAAGCCCAAAACTACAGACATGATATGAACTGATATCAACTAAAACATTACATATAAAATCAATAAACTAAAAAAAAGCAAATATTTTCCCCAGTAATGTAACCCCTTTAAAATATTACAATTCAGAATATATCAAAGATATTTTCAAAAAAAATATGTACCAATATGTGAGTGATAATGCCATATTGAAATAATAACAAAATTTGGAAGCACTATAAAGTATTTGCCATGAATACAAGGTGACTTTTCGTATTGAAATCGCAGACGGCAAAAGCTTTGCATATGACGGACAAGTTTCGACTGGAACAGGGATAAAAGTTGACTTGCACCATGACTTTAGAGTACTGAGCTGTATGCCAGGTATATTTAACTATCAATTCCAGGAATCATTTGTGACCTAATATTATTTTTAAAAAAGGGGTTTATTCGCACAATTCCTGGATCGGCCCCAGTGTGCGCTGGTTTAAAGCATTAACGCGTATTTTAGTAATAAATTAATCCATCGCTAACATAGATACTCAAGCAAAGATAAGGTCAGGTACATCTGAACTGTGCTTTGTCTAAATTTGTAACAGTCCATGCAACTACTGTGTATATTATCCTCGTACACTTTTAGCCCACGTACTCCCAGTTCTGCCTGGAAACGTCTTTGTCATTACGTCTTTCGCAAATCCATTGCATAATTCACCCGACGTAACTTCTGCCTCCGCTGCAACGTAGTTCAGCCTTTCAACCGGCGTTCTTTGCCTATTGTATCATTCCGCATTCCGCATGAAATGCTCTCAACCAAAGTGTATCCGTAATTTTATTTCTTCAATACATATTTGCATAGTATTTCAATAGACTTGCTTACTAGAAATATTTCTTAGAATGATGCAATAGTTATGGATAACAATTTATACTTAATTAATACATGAGGGTATTACTTGTAAACCCGACAAACTCCACCAACAATCAAAAGTAAGATATGAATTGGGTCTTATTCATAATACCTTTGCACACAATTTTTATTGATTTTCAGTTTCAAATTCGATTTCATTCTGAAGAATTTTGCTATTAAAATATAGGGTTTGTTGCAAACATGGCAACCTCCACTTGAGTGTTGCAAAGCTGGCAAACTCCAAAATGAAATTCATTATTTTACTTTAATTATCAACATAATGATGATTATTTCATGGCTGATTACTTTTAAAATGCTAACTGGTTGAGATGAAAAAAATAATTATCGTAAAAAAGCACATTTTATTAGCGTATCAGTTTTTTGCGAATTACTCAAAACATCTAATGATGGAGTTTGCCAGGTTTGCAACTAATACCCTCACATATGAAACGTCAGTTTTATTAAATTATTATATTTTATGTGAATGACGTGTTTCGCCCTTCTAGGGCACTATCAAATGTGACGAAATTTCAGCTTGTTGCTGTTTATATACACTAGTAAATGTAGCAGAATATGGTAATTAACGAAAAATGATGTGACTTAATACATTTAATTTAACAAACAATTATTCGGGTAGGACCAGAAATATTATAAAATGTTTCTTGGACCTCGTTAAGAAAATTTTATGACAATGATACATGGTTAGGATACAGAATGATATTATATGAATCAAAAATAAGTTATTTAAGGTAGTACGAAATGTGTTTCTAAGATAAACATCTTGTTGCAAATTGTTTACAAATGATTTTACACATTTCTTAGTTTAGAAAGGTTTTATTATTTCTACGTTACGGACACGATCTCAGAGAGTTTTTTTACTGTAACGAACCTTAGAAGGTCCTAAAAGCTTATAATGTTCTTATAAGCCCTTTAATCCGTACAGTATCGACCTGCGTCTCTACAGCATACGTCATGATAGCTTACACGCATGTCTTATAAGTTCTGATCAAGACTAAATGAATTAAATAATGTATTAATGTTAAACAAGCTATTTATCACAAATAATACTATCTTGCTACGAATAGCTTTTTTATCATACACTAAATAAAAATATTTTATATACTTACCGTAGTTACGACCTTCGTGGTGCTAAGTCCACTGACTGCCACCTCGAAGGTTCCGGGTTCGATTCCCGGCGAGGCCAGTGTTATTGTCACATTGTTCTGGTGTAGAATTCATGTGACAGTAAAATGGCGATAGATTAGTTACCTATCAATTGTCACGAATCAACATGATAGCTATAATACTCTTTGCATAGATTTGGCTCATGCTGTCGTGGTGTAAAGAGCAATTCAATAAAATAATAATAATTATGATAAAAAAAACACTTTATTTTAATTAATCTATATATTTGTTCAATTGTGTTTTCTGTATAAAAAAGGGATCAAATAAACAGTAAAAATCTAAACATTAAACAACATAACGTTGTTTATCTGTGAAAGTTTCTTCGAAAATAATACAGAAATTATGGTCTTAAAGGAAAACGTTTGTTTTACTTGAAAAGCTTCCCTCGTAAATAAGCATTAACAGGAAGCCAAGAAAAATACACAATACATTACACTTAATGGGAACGTATAGACCGATACGATTTCGGGATGAATAGGGACGATATATCCCCGGATCATGTAGCCTACTTTGTGTAAAAACTCTCCGTCATTCTTCAAATTTATTTTGTTTTATTGCGTGTAGCTAACATTTATACTGAAATCGTAAAGAATATACCCTAATCTTTGGATTAGAGCTGGGTTTCCCAACCTTATATGTACCATGCCTCACTTCAAGGATTAAAAAATCTCCACTCCCAACAACAACAAACTGCCACGCCGTTTCCCCGCAGGGGTAGGCAAAGAGAATGGACCGCCGCACTACTCTATCCTGACATACCTCTCTAGTTTCCTCCACATTTATACAGCGAGTCAACACGCACGTCGATTCTTCCGGGTTCTGAAATTACCAACCATTAAAATTTGATTAATTTGGTCATGCCATGTTTACCTCGGTCTACTTCGACTCCGTTCTCCATTTACATCAAGGATTAATTTTACCTCAATAGAGACGAAGATGCAAACTAGAAACCGAATATGAGGATCGAGGTGTTTACAGGACTTATGACCTGTCATTGGTTGGGTTAAGCGCACGCTTTATGTGATTACAACATTCCCCATTCCACCTTTCTTATGACCACCATGTCTGACAAATTTTGGAAGTTGTATATATGTTAATATCCAACACCACAATTCATATGTCAGTTTCAATTTACAGACCACCGCCATCTATGAAGATTAGATTTAAGCATTAAGCAGAAGATCTTTATAACACAATGTGAAAGGCTACCGCACTGCTAGACAACGCCTGGAAATGTCACTCCATTTACATCGTTAACATACACGTTTTTAACCATTCTTTCTTCACCCATGCGCTCTATATGTCCGAACCAACGCAGCGTTCCTTTCATAATTTGTTCATAATACCTTCTTTCGCTCTAGATTCCTTTCTAATATCAGGATTTGTGATTCTATCGTACATCGTTCTACCACACATACATCTTAGGGACCTCATCTCTACCGCATTTATTCTGCTCTCATCCTTATTCTGCCAGTTCCATGCTTCGCTTCCATATATAAGGGTTGGGACCAGAACCACTCCCCTCTACCAATTTTTTATTTATCTAACAATTTCTGAAAAAAATGAATAGCTTAAAATAAAAATGAATGCACATATGCAATATTTACTATTTTTATTTGATTTTCGTAAATAAATAATATGTACTCGTATATTATATTACAATACTACTCGAAAGAAAATTAGTGCGAATCTAGGGCTTAATGTGAGCTGCAAATATTTTTTATGTGAAGTACTAATTTGGTCAATTTTAATCTTAAATCTCCCCGATTTGTAATATCAAGACGATTTCGTTTTTTCAACTAAATATGATGATGGGAATGGCAACGAAAAATTTTTTTTTCTAAATTTGTCGTTATCGGATATTTAGTTTCTGTCTCAACACAAAGCCAAGGCATTGTATTTTTTTATGTTGAATAGCGCTTTTAAAAATTTGTCATTTTGAGATTCTATAAGTTTTTCCAGATACTGCATGGCCACATCAGTTATATCTACCATTATTGGTTTAGTTATCCAAGATGATGATATGTTCTAGAAAAGTCAGAGTTACATTATATTTTAATTTTTATTCCAAAAAGCGTTTTTCGACAACAATTTCGGGTTCGATGCCCGGCGATGGCAGTGTGATTGTCAAACTGTTTTGGTCTGGTGTAGAATTCACGGAAATTAATATAATTATATTTAAAAACAAATAGTATATAGTAATTGGGTTCAAACGACCTGTTGTACTCGTATACAAAAAAAAATAGTTTTGCATCAATGTTTAAGAAACAAAACTTACTAACTAACTAACCATAACGCCGTTTCCCCGAAAGAGTAGGCAGAAAGAATGGACGGCCACATTGTTCTATTCTGTCATACATCTCTCGATTCCTCTAAATTCATACATCGTGTCAGGCACGCACGTCGATTTATGACCGATATTTAATATCTGATTAATTTGATCGTGCCAAGTTTTCTTTCATTCCTCTATTTCTAGCTCCAACCACGATATTAACATATACTTTCTTCAGCATTCTATCTTCACTCATTCTTTCCATGGGCCAAAACCACCTTAACGACCCTGTCATTATTTTGTTCATAACACTTTCATTCGCACCGCATTCACTTCTTATATTTGCATTTGACACTATAATATACAGATTTATCACACATTCATCTTGGAGATTTTTTGGAGACTTTCATTTCTACTGCAATTATTCTACATTCATCCTTCTTTTGCCAGTTCCATGCATGAGGGTCGGCATAAGAACACCAAGAAACAATAAATACATTACAATATTTTTTATGTATTTTATGAATACTTATTTAAATACATACGCCACGACCCCTCCTTGACTGCCTCAACGACCCCATATACTCCTGGACCCGCTACCGCTCCCATTAGGAACCTATGACCTAAATCATTTCGATTAGTTAAGGTTGAGTCATGTTGAAACGTATTCACATAAAATAACGCGAGGTTTATAAAATAAGGTTAAATTCGTATGGGTAAATAACATTAGGTTTAATAAATTGGAATGATTGATATTACACGTTTAGGGGTTAACTTTTAAACCCTGGATGCGGTCCGCAGGGTGGGATATATTTCGTGCCCGAATTTCCGCTGGTGAATCGGGAAGTTGTATCAAAGGAAGCGCGGCCGCCGCGCGTCATCCCCCGCTGAATTCTTTATTTCTTTTCAAGTGTTTGTTTGAGAACTCTTCCCTGTTATATACCCCAAAAATTATTCAATAGGCTAGCATCACTCAAGAGCACAAACACAAACAACTTATAAATAATTAACATTATCAAAATCCTTTTTTTTTAGGTATAAATACAATCATTACGAAATTTTTATGCGTTTTTTCCACTTTTGAGTTATTTTTCTCGACGAAAGTGGTCTATATGCAGATGCAGCCGGTAGGTAAAATAATCTATGTTGTCGCTGTCGGAGATATCTTCTTCTTCTTCTTCTTCTTCTTCAGCCTATTCCCATCCACTCCTGGACAAAGGCCTCCTCCTTTCGCTTCCATGTCACTCTGTCTTTTGCAGACTGCATCCAGGTTATTCCGACGTGTCTGTTCAGATCATTCTTCCACCGTAGTTGCGGTCGTCCTGCACTTCTTTTTGCCATCCACGGTCTCCAAGTCAGCAGTCTTCTTGTCCACTTTTCATCTGAGCTTCTAGCTACGTGACCTGCCATTGTCGTTTTAGAGTCGCCAACCGGTGGATGATATCAGTGACCTTTGGTTTTTCTCTCACCGTATCGTTTCTGACTCGGCCTCTTAGGCTTATTCCTAACATGGCTCTTTGGGTCACTCGTAGTTCCTCGACACTTTGTTTGGACAATGTAACAGTTTCAAGACCATTAGTACCAATAGGCAGAACGCAGGCTTCAAAGACTTTTTGTTTCAAGTTGATCGGTATTTTCCGGTTTTTAAGGATGTAACTCATGTTTCCGAAAGCTTCCCAGCTTTGTCCAATTCTTCTATTTAATTCTGCGGTTTGGTTATCTCGGCCTAATCAAATATTGTGTCCCAGGTATGTATATTCTTTGACATTTTAAATTCTGTTGCCGTCCACGTTGATTTTGGAGATATCTATCAGGGACAAAAACCCGAACAGCCTCCAGCACAGCCGAGTTCTCGAAATATCCCCTAGAGAAATGGGTTAAGAGAGCCCATCTATTTGAAGCTGCAGATAGTCGATCCCAAGAATTCCCAAAAGAAATGCCGTGGGATAGAGCCACGGATAGCTACCGATATATAAGTATTTATCAAAAAAATTGGTTTGGGTTGGACTCCATTCCAAAAAAATGGACCATATATTGAAAACTTCAAGAACCCCTATGAACCTCAAACGAAAGAATATGTTCGATCGATGCTTTATAACAGTGTTAACTTATGGATTTGAAACGATCACATTGTCTTAAAAAAGCGCCAGTAACTTATGAATTGTCCAAAGAGCAATGTTGGGGATCAGTTTAGTAGACAGGGTAAGATACATCATTTTTATAGCCAGAACAGAAGTATAGGCCATGTCACTTGAAGCTCTGACGATAGATGGATAAAACACCTCCTTTGCTGACGTCCTAAAACTGTTATCCTAAACTTGGTACGTCTCCAACTTTGATGGAGGGACGGCATTTAAGAGACCACCGGCACGACATGGATGCATGTTGTCCAGGATCAACAGACATGAAAGTAAATGGAGGAGGCCTACATCTAGGAGTGGATGGATACAGCATCATGGAGGATGATGGATTCGCTGATGATGATGACGAATTCAAAAAAAAAAATTAAGCATTTTTATCGAAAATTTTATTTGTGATATTTTCATATAAGGACAATCAAAATAAATTGACTAATCATCAATTCGTAAGACAGCGTACTCGCCGAATACCGCTCCTCTGTAAGGGTAATCTTACTTCGGCTTCGATATGCTTCTCTTTTTTTTCCAGTTATATTTGAATTTGAAATTGGAATAAGAGTTCAATCAAATTTGTGATGATTATAAATCATTAAAATAATTTATTTTATTGTATATTCGCTATAATTTTGTGTTGCGGAGTCGATTGACAACGTTTTTAAGATAATCAAATGATTTAATTGAAATCTCTTGATGGAAGTTCATTTTAATTAATAATTTAAAAAACGATGTTTTTTTAACTACTTCTACTTTTGTCTTTATTTCGACAGCGACCGGTTTCGTCAGGCTCGATGACCAGTCTGCGAAACTTAAAGACAAAAGTGGATGTAGTTAAAAAAAAACATCGTTTTATTTAATAATTATGATTAACAACGTTTTTTAAACTTTGTAAACATCACAAACTTCATTAAAAATTAATATGTTTTAAATGTTAAAATATTTATATTGTATAATATATTTTTTTTTAAAAACACTGATAAAGGGCTTCTGTGTCTGAAACTTGTTCGTTTTTTTTTAATAATGATTGTGTTGTTAAAAATCTTCAAAAAATGTTTTTCAAGTATTTCAATAAACCAAATTCATTCCGGTAGAGTTTTATTTTTTTTTCTAAAAATAAAATTTCTTCAATATATGGTGCGATCCCGAACTGGATGCCTCATTTATAATGCCGAGAGTAAAAATTCGTGTTCAAACTTTTCAAAAAATTGTTTGGTAGGTTTTAAATTCTCTTCCACATGAGTGGAAGTATAAAAGATTTGGGGATGTGTATTTCTGATTCGATCTGGATGGAGATAGGATGTTAGTTTCGAGAACATATGGAATTCAAATCTACCCTCCAAATCTAGACAGGTGTCTTTTCTGGAGAGTTGTGTAATCCTTTTCGGTCCTTACCAAACACCAGAAGATATATAACATTTCGTATACGTCTATTTTCTGACACGAAAATCGAACAAACAAATTACTTATCAAGATGTCCCATACCCGCGATATAATATTGTATATTAATGAGATTTCCAAATGGGGTTAATATAAAGTAGGGCGGTACGTTGTGTTTTTTTCTTGAACATTTTTTTTTCACTAAATTGTAACTTTATCTGCGGGAAGGGTATTCAAATGAAATCAAAACAATTAAGTTTATTTTCTCAAAAGATATTACAAACAACGATTTAGTTTAAGACATCTATTGAGAACAGTTAAAATATTAATAATAAATATATAATACCAGAAACGCATGAGACATGGTTCGATATTAGGATTACAATATACCTACTCTTCAAAGTCAAGAGTATTTGCCTTCTCAACGTACTTTCACAAATATGAAAGACGTCGATCTTCGAAGCAATCATGTTCAACAGTTTGATTGCTCTCCCTGCATGCTGGGAAATAAAACAGTCTGTGCTGACGCTATCGAAGATAACCATCGAAGATAACATAATGATGGGTAACCTCCAAGATGACGGAATTCTCAAAGAATTCCCTGATAAGTCTGAAGAAATGGGTAAGTGTACATCCATCCCTCCTTATCTGTAAACTATTGGTCCCCAGCATGCCCAAGAGGAATACAGTGGAATAAAGCCACGGATAGCTACCAAACTCCTTCATATAGAGATACGGTGTTGATGATGGTGTTCTGCGCTTCTTCTTCTTCTTTCTATTCGTGTTCTGAACGATGGATAAAATTACCTATTTCATGGACCCATCATAAACTGCGAAGGATTTCTTAAATCTATGATTTTGACGGCATTTTTCGATCAGATATCGACGTACACAGAACGATAAACGGTTATAGTAGTTATGGTGGAAGTGATAGTAAGTAGGGTGTCGATCGTCCACATTTAACGTGTAATTCTAGAATATTCCTTGACATTAGTAAAATAAATTATTTTTAATTTAACATAATTTTCCGACATTCAGAACCACTCATAATATATCATAAGTTGCTTATGGTTTCTTGAACAATGATTTAAAACTCCATATTAAATAATTTATTCGAATAAAAATGTCAGTTTTAAAGAATTTTTATTATGTTTTATGGGAATGACATGTTTCGCCCTTCTAAGGCGTTGCCAAAGTGACTCGTTGCTGTTTATATATACTAGTAAATGGAGCAGAATATGGTAATTTGGTAAAAATGTATAAAATCACATCAACGAAAATTGATGTGATTTTATACATTTTTAACAAATAATTATTTTTAGAGGCCCAAAAATACTGGAAAGTGTTTCTTGGAACTCATTAAGAAATTTTATGACAATGATTGACAGTTTAGGAATACTAAATGATATTGTAAAAATCAAAGAAGTTATTTGAGGTAGAACGAAATAAAGTGATTTTTAGAAAAACATATAATTACAAATTGTTTACAAATGATTTAACATAGAAGAGAATACATTGGAATAGAAAGGCGATTTTATATGTAAAACTTAGAATCATTTGTCACCTTGAAATTTGTTAAATCATTTGAACACAGTAATTTTATAAAACGATGTTTTATAACTACTTCCACTTTTGTCTTTATTTCGACAGCGACCGGTTTCGCTAGCCTGGTATTGACAGACTGGTCACCAATCTGTCGATGTCAGCAAGCCTGGT
This sequence comes from Lepidostoma basale, assembly GCA_022606425.2. Classification (NCBI taxonomy): domain Eukaryota; kingdom Metazoa; phylum Arthropoda; class Insecta; order Trichoptera; family Lepidostomatidae; genus Lepidostoma; species Lepidostoma basale. Next base: position 68,070 of record JAHDVF020000865.1, on the reverse strand, counting down.
AAAACCGTTCGCTGTAGAAATAAAGGCAAAAGTGGAAGTAGTGAAAAAACATGTTTTTATTTCATTATTGTTTACAAATGAACTTCCATCAAGAGATTTCAGTATAATCATTTGATTATCATTTGTAAACAATTTGTAAAAAGATGTGTTCTTATATAATATATTAAATACTAAATATTAACATTTAAAGTAGTTTAAAAATTGTGCATCATTATTTAAAATATAATGAAATAATACGATGTTTTTTAATAACTACTTCCACTTTTGTGTTTATTTCGAAAAATACCGGTATCGCTAGGGTCACTTGTATCGACAGACTGAGCAGCATATATCGATGCCAGGGAGCCTGGCGAAACCGGTCGCTATTGAAATAAAGACAAAAACGAAATTAGTTATCAAAAAATATTGTTTTATTAAATTACTTTTTTAAATGAACTTCCATGAAGAGATTTCAGTAAATTTATTTGATTATCTGAAATATACTGAAACAAAAAATAATAAAAAATCTTGCACTTTACGTTGTCTTGCTCTGTATAATGTTTCAAGTAATTTTCTTCAAAATCCCATTCGATTATTGTAACTAAGCGAACGAACAATATAAATCGGCTTCATTTATCTTCATAGTATTCAATACAGTCTAAATTTCAAGTTCGTAATTGAGTCATCACTTTGTTTAATAGTAAACTTGACAATAATCCGAAAGGTATGCCTATATAATTGATGAGTGCCAACAGCTACTGTTAGTCGTGTCAGTCCCGCCTGACAGCAGGGAGATGTGAGGCTGAGCGGTATATAATTGACCCCCGCGATAATTTCATCACTTTAGTCAAATGATAATTTTATCTGTCTTTCTAAAATCACATTTCCTGGAGTTTTCCATTAAATATTTAAGGACGTAGGCAGACTCTCCGATATAAGTCGCCGTTATATTTTTGACACCAGAATTGATTTATTGTTCCGCGAAGTTTCAAAATTAATACGAGATCAAGAAAACATTCATTCCGCAATTTTTCTGAAATGTAATTTTCCCTTAGTTTGTGTAGCAAACACATTTTTCTCTGTCAATTTCTCGTGGAAATGGCAGATATAAATTGAGTTTAAACACTCTCTTATAACATTTTATAAGACGGTTCGAAATAATTATTTTTTAGATTGATTTTGTAAACGTTTTCATTTTTATTAAAACCCTTATAACGTTCAATTGAATTAAGCTCATTTTTAATTGAGACTTCTATTTTGTTTACTTCATATTTTTATATTTCAAATGTGAATAATAATTTGCGTATTTGTATAAGTTACCATAAGAGCAGCAATTTTCAGCATTTTCATTTGTTTTGGTTAATTTTATATGACATTTGATTATTCCAAAAAAAGATATTATAACTTTCTACATTTTTCTTTCCCAATAAAAACGTGTTATCCTTTAGATTGAGATTTAATTTTTAGTTTTACGTTATTGTTTAAAAAAATATTTAATCTTTTAGAAAATACACTTTTCTCCGATTCGCGTAAACAGATATATTCTTTAATATTTATTGTTTAAAATAATTCTTAAAGTTACACACATATATTATTGAAAAAATATTATGTTCGCGCATTAAATTTCTTGGTTAAAAAATTCATTGTATGAAATATAATTATTCTTCAATATTAAATTTTATACCAATCGTTCTATGTTAAAGTGAAATAAACTAAAAATAAAAATATTTTTATATTTTCATAATGATCTGATGATGAATGTGAATAAGTCCAAGATAATGATTTTTAAAAAAGAAGAAATCATGACAGACTGCAACATTAGCATTAATGGTGAAAATTTGCAGAAAGTAGATGAGTTTGTGTAGTGGAGAGGGATATTGAAAGAAGGGTTGGAGCAGGCAACAAAATGAGTAAAATGGCAGTGCACAATGGTGTTCTTGTACCGACCCTTATGTAAGGAAGCGAAGCGTGGAACTACCAAAAGAAGGATTAAAGTAGAATAAATGCAGTAAAATGAGATCTCTAAGACGAATGTGCAAATACTCTGTGTATGATAGAGTGTCGAATGAAAATATAATAAGTGAATGCGTTGCGAATGATGGTGTTATGAACAAAATACTGAAAGGATCATTAAGATGGTTTGGACACATGGAAAGAATGAATGAAGAAAAAACGGTAAAAAAATTATATGTTAACGATGTAAATGGAACTAGAAATAGAGGAAGACCGAGGAAAACGTGTCACGATCAAATCAATCAAACATTGAATGTCGGCCACGTGAAGAGTCAAAGAAATCGACGCGCGTGCATGACATGACGTATGAATGTCGAGGAAGCGAGAGAAATATGTCAGGAAAGAAAAGTGTGGCAGTCCATTATTTCTGCCTACCCCTTCAGCGAGACGGCGTGATGGTTAGTAAGTTAGTTAGTTTTTTTTTTAAAACATATATATTTATTTGTATTCTGATTTTAAAAAATGGTTTGTGATTCCGCTTTTCTTTTAAATAAACAAAAGTTTAATACTATTTATAAGTAATTGTTGTAAGTCAAAAAAATCAATAATTTATAAAGGCAAAAAATATCTATGTATAGGTATTGAACAAATTAATAAAATAGGTTGCTCGTGCGAGAAAATTTATATAGCTAGGTTTAAATGGCTGATGAATAAAATAGAGGGAACATACGAGTACATTTGAAATTGACAGAAGTTTCCTTATATAAACTCTAGGCACGCGAAGATACGTGAACACCCAATTTATTTATGACTTTCTATGGCCGTGTCTGTATTGCGGTAATATAAATTTCGCTATCTGTCTTTAAAAAAATGTTGAACAAAAGCTAAATGTCTACTCGTTTGTTTTAATAAATGTTCGCTTGTTTTATCAATAGTCACAATGTAAGGGCTGTTTATGGATGTGAAAAGTGAATACCTACATATGTGCTATATCATCTATAAAAACGTACTAAATAAATGGATGTTCGTACTATTTTTTTGTGTAGTTTTCAATGTCAAGTTATTTCTTGTTTCAATGACGACCTTCGTTGCGGAGTTCCAACAACTATGACTACCGCGCGGAAGGTCCCCGGTTGTTGGCAGAAAGTATGATAAATGCCGTAAAAATGAGGTGACTAAGAAGAATGGGTGTAAAAACAATATAAAAGAATGCCTAATGCAGAAGTTAGAAAGGAATATTAGGTGGATAAATTCGTCCTAAATAAAATTACGAAAGGGTTACTAAGATGGTTTGGACATATGGAACGAATGGATGAGGGAAAACTGGTTAAAATGATATATAATACCTATACAAGTAGTGTGAATGGAAAAAGAAGTTGAGAAATTCCAAAGAAGACATGGCATGGCCAAATTAATAAATTACTGAAAGGCGACCATGTTCAAAGTAGGTACAATCGATGAGCGGGCATGTCACGATTTGTGAATGTGGAGGATGCGCGAGAGTTGTCAAATCAAATCAGTTTATTTTCTCAACAGATATTACAAACAATAATAATGATATACTTAGGAAATTGAAAATAACTCTATTTAATCCACAAAATAATTATTTTTTGGATTACAAAAAGTTATTTTCAATAACCGTAGTATATTACTATGGAATTCTACCGTGTTAATGCTTTAGCGTTCAATAAGTTAAATAATAATGATAAATGAAACTATTGAGTATGGGTAAAATATAATATATACAAATATTCGAACCAATATTGGAAATATTGGAACAAATATTGGAAATATTGGAAATACCTGGAACTCATGAGAGATGGTTCGACATTAGGAAGACAAGATACTCTCTAAATGTTAAAAATGTCATGATTGAACAATGTGACGGACCATCCATTCTGACTATCCCTCCAGGGAAACGGCGTGATGGTGAGTAAGTTACTGCCAGCACAAAATTGTATCATAATACAAACAAACTTTCGTTGGATGAAATTAATTATTAAGAACGTTTCGGAAAGGAGAAAACCACTAAAGTTTGCAAATTCCAACAAAAGAAGTAACAAATTTTAATAAAGGTAAATTCAAGTCAAGGATATAATTAAGAGTTCACCTTTCTTATCTCGGGAGAAATATTAGCTGACTTTTCCTTTGTCCGGGATAACACGACTATTACTTTTCTCGCATTTATCTGACGAATGTCCCCAAGGGCCAGGTTCCTAGTTATCAGATAGTTTCCCTCGAAGGGACGGTTAGGTCACGCGTGTGTTTTAGAAGCCACGACAGACCGGCGCTTTATCTCGATTGGGTTCAAATAAGGGCTACAAAGAACTTGAGACAAATTTGTCCAATTTTTGCTCCGACATTTGAATACTTTATACCGTGTTATGTGAAGGGAGGTGATAAATTGTGGGTCATGAATTCTCTAAGTCTTTGGGAAAGTTGAATACAGAGGGAACTCCAGACATTTATTAATAGTATTCCGGCATACATTTTTGGGCTTCTATTGGTTATATTGGAATAGTTTTATATTGCCAAAGGAGCCTTGGAAAAGTTTCAATGGCTTAAGCATTAAGCGATCCACAAAATATATATAAAACACATATTTTTATTATCTATAAATTTATTTATATTTAATGTTTTTTTGTTCAATGATGTAAAGTTCCATATTCAATCAATAAAAACCAACTTACTAATCATCATGCCGTCTTCCCGAAGGGATAAGTAGAAAGAATGGAACCCCACACTGTTCTTTCTAACTTCTCTCGCATCCTCAACATTCATAAATATTGTCATGCACGCACGTCGATTTCTCTGACTCCGCACGTGGCCGGCATTCAATATCAGATTTATTTTATCGTGCCACATTCTCCTCGATCTTCCTATATTTATAGTTACATTAACATTGTGAACTAATTATTTTTTACCGTTCTTTCATTATTCATTATTTCCATGTATAGAAACCATATTCATATTTTTTTCATTATTTTGTCCATAAACTTTCATTCGCACTGCGTTCACTTCTTATATGTTCATTCGGCTTTTTATCATACCCAGATTTTTTACACATTCGTCTATGAGTCTCATTTCTACTATGTTTTTTCTACATTTATACTTATTTTGCCAGTTAATTAATACGAATGAAAACGTTTGTTTTCTAAAAGTTTTAATATATTTATGGAAATAATATGCAACAAAATATGGCAATAACTTCATACATTATTTATAATTTTTTTCAAATTATGGTCAAACCAAGTAAAAATATAACATAGTAATTTTGTATTGTTGGTTCTATAAAATAAATTTAATTACTGACCTATTTTATTTAAAATACTTGTATTTTTCATATCTTTGACTGCCCCTAACAACATCCCATCCGAACACCGCCCACCTGGAAGACTACTTAAGAGATGGAGGTACTAGTCCTCATCATCTGTGGAGACATGATTTCTGTGCTACAGATCATCAGATCTATTAAAAGAAAAATAAGATGTATACATCTTTAAAGGGACATTTAGTATTTTTATAACGTATCAAGTCTCTCGCAGATAACGCTCTCGAAGCGCGTATTTGATGTAATCGCTCCGATAATTTCGCTGTAATAAATAAGTGGCTAGACCATTAGAACAGAAATCACCTTAGTCTGATCGACGCCAATAAGTACTCGTCCTGAGCAGGGCCGTTACTGCTTATGACTTGCACGTCGTTAAGAATAACGATGAAGGAGCGGTTTGTAGCGGCGAAATGGCGTACTAAAATTGCGGCACGGGGCGCTGTAAAGCGTGTCACGTGACGTTTTCCCGCCGAAAATGACAGTCCTTAACGGATGAATTTTGAAAACGGATTACGATCACTTCAGAATGCGGGCGGTGTTGCGAAATGCTTTTAGAAAATTTTCTAAATACCTACGCGTCACGGAAGTGACTAAAAAGCATTAGAACATTTTACACAAACTTGAGTTCCACTTAAGAAATAGTTTAATTCGTAAATTTAATTTATTATAATAAATACGCTTGCCCGTTATGAAGGTAAATACAATAAGCAGATTGCTTTTTGTAAAATTTAGCAACGAGATATAGCTTAAGCAACTTTTTTTTGAATATTTAAATAATGGTTTAAAAAGTATACTTTTCTGATGTATATTATTTTTTTGTTTCTTGAACAACGATGCAAAACTCCATAATTCGTAATAATCAAAAAAAAATTTGACAATGAAAAAATTATGATACATTTATAATTTTGCTTTCACTTTGTGTTGTAAATTTATGCTTCTGTAAACTTTAATTTCGTGAATTATTTTTTCACTGAAGAAGGATGTCAACCATCCAAAAATTTACGATTTTCCTTTCCATTCGGGTATAGAGATTTTCTACAAAAAACTACGATACTTTCATAGACCCATATTTAAGTGCCATCATTACCAGATGTAAATTAACTAACCAACTAACCATCTTTCCGTCTCTCTAAAGGAGTAGGCAGAAAGAATGGACGGCCACACTCTTCTATCCAAAGACATTTCAAACATGTACACAGTTTAAGGTATCTATTTGAGAAACGGTAAAGTACCAGGAACCCATGAGAGATGGTTCGACTTTAGGAATACAAGGTACTGTCTACAGTCAAGAGTACTTGACGTACTCTCACTAATATTAAAAACGTCGATCTTCGAAGCGATCATGTTCAGCAGGTTGATTGCTCTCCCCACCGGCATCACCAGAAGCAGATTGTTTCTGGATGTTGAGAGATAAAACAGTCTGTGCTGACGCTGACGTAGATAATCATCAGAAAAATAGAGATGGATACTCTCCAAGATGACATCTTGTCATGCACGCATGTCGATTTCTCTGACTCCCCGCAGGGCTAGATGTATGCATTGAAATATATGGGTTATCACATAGATTTATTTAAGTCATAATCATAAAGCCTGTGTTCAACCAGGGTTTACTTGTAGTTTTAAGACAAACACAATGAAACAAAAAAAGTGCCAACAAGCTGAGAGCCACACAAATAGCAATGGAGAAAGACATGTTGGGTATCAGTCTGCATACGAGAGTCAGAAATGAAAACATTGGAGTAAGGCAAAAAAATCTCCGGCGTTATCAAGATGGCCGCCTTAAGTGTAGAAGGACGGGACATGACCCAGATGAAAAGTGGATTAAACGATTGCTGAACTGGTTCCCAAGAACGGCAAAGCTGTTGTTGGGCGCCCACAATTGTGTTGGCGCGATGATATCACTAAGCGTGCAGGAAGTGCATAAATACTGATCGCTCAATATACAACAGAGTGGAAAACACGAGAAGAGACCTAGGTCTAGAAGTGGACAGCAATAACAGGCTGAAGAAGTATCACTCAATTCTCTAAGACTACAACAACAACAATAACTTTCTTTAGATTACTCAGGGGATATTTCGAGAACTCGGCCGTGCTGGAGGGTGTTCGGCTTTTTGTCCCTGATAAATATCTCCGACAGCGACAGCATAGATTGATTTGCCTACCGGCCGGCCGCCAGAACCAACCTGCCTCTGGTGACACCGCACCGGTGAGAAAAGCAAGTAATCTGCTGAACGCGGTCTCCTCGGAGATCGACGTCTTTCATATTAGTGAAAGTACGTTCAGAAGGCAAATACTCTTAATTCTGGAGAGTATCCTGTCTTCCTAATGTTCAACCATCTCTCATGCGTTTCTGGTAGTATGCTATACACAATATATTATTTTACCTTGGACTTGGACTTGGATCTTCTGGCTTACAGAAGTTCAGCTCATGTGGCTATTCCTCTTACGTCTGATGGGAACATTGTTGGAAGGTGATTTGGTGGGTTGTTAGTTTATTCGGGGGCATGATTTGTGTGGCCCGGAGTGTTCCTCTGAAGGAGAAATTATTTTACCTGTTCTCAATAGGTGCCTTAAAAATTATTTTTGTAATGTCTATTGATGAAATTAACTGATTTGATTTGATAACAAACCATCACGCCGTTACCCCGAAGGAGAAGGCAGAGAGAATGGACAGGCACACTAATCGATCCTGACACACCTATATTGTTTCCTCCACATTCATACATGCACGCCGATTCTTCTGACTTCTAATATGGCCGACCTATAAAATTCTCTAAGACTACAAAATTTAATACATTAATAACAAGGTTAAATAATGTATAATACTTAGATCAGATTTAAGTACTATCTGATTTAGCGTGAATTCTTCCCATCACAAAGATTTATTAATGCCATGCTTTCATTCCAGTTTCATTAATATTGTGTTATTTATTTAAACAGAGGATCTCCATTGCCAAAGAGATGATATTCGAGTACGGCAATACTTTGTGATAGTAATTTCAATTTCTTTATTTCCAAGTTTTTTTTCAAAGACAGGCAGAACGGTAAGAAAGAATGACTATTTATTCTATTAAATGTGAATGAAACAGATGAAACAGAATTCCAAAATTGAATTTTTCTCAAAGCAGTTCATTTTAACATAGCCCAAAGGCATTTTCGAGGCAATGTTTGTAATAGTATGCCCAAAATACACTCACGAAACATCATCATACTTTTTTTCAGAATTTATATTATATTATATATTCTTCCTCTTCTTCTTCTTCTTCTTCTTCTTTTAATAGATCTGACGATCTGTGACATAGAAATCATGTCTCGTGGGACGATGAGGTAGCTGTCCTTCCATCTCTTAGACGGTCTTCCAGGTGGGCGGTGTCCGGAGGAGATTTCATGAGCGGCTGTATATGGAAGTCTGTCACCATCCATTCGGGCTACATTCTCTCTCCAGTATCTTCTTCTGGATATACTCCACTGAACGATATTCTCTATTTCGCAAGTTTTTCTTATGTCTGCGTTGCGGACACGATCTTGGAGAGTTTTCCTAGTAACTGATCTTAGGACCTTCATCTCCGATGTTCTTAGTAGACCCTTGGTTCGCACAGTGTCGGCCCGCGTCTCTATAGCGTACGTCATGATAGGTCGCACGCATGTTTTATAAATTCAGATCTTGCAGTCGATACGCATGTGCTTGTTCTCCCAGACCAAATTTTTCAGATAACCTGACACGGCAGAGACTTTACTGACTTGTTCTCGTACTTCGGTATAAAGGTCATTTTTACTGCAGATATCTACTCCCAAATACCTGAAACTCATTACTAATTATTTGTATATAAAATATTATATTAATAATAATAATAATAATATTATTATTATTATTATTCTCGGCGCTACACTCTGGTATCGAATTTGCTATCCTCCACAATAGTCCTCCACTGTCTCCTGTCCTGAAAGTATACATAAAAACTGTTATTTTACATGTAGGTAAGTGCTAAGTGTAGGACATAGAAGGGAAAAACGATTAGATTAAATACGGCTTGGCATCTCTTTAAAATCGATCTATTACATGTAAATCCCGGATGGACGGGGAACTGGCCTAGGAAGTGCATAAACAAGGATGACGAAAGGGCGCCCCTGCGTCCTATAACAGCCTCGGGGTATGTAGTGGGAAACCTTCTATCTTCTGTTCACTAGGAAGTCCGAGTTCCGAAGCAATTGTGTTGGGGTTCGTAATCATGTGTTCTTTTACCATACAGGGTGATTGCAGCCTTATCCTTAATCTGGGTTTAGGACCAACACCAGCATAGAAAACGGTTTTCTCGTCGCAGGCAGAGTGTAAAGCATAAAACGATTGTGCAGTAACAAAAACGCATCAAACACCAAATATGATTTCCTCACTTAGCTTATAGAATTCAAATAAGTATTTTTAAATTTAAAGCCTTAAAATGAATTTTAAATACAAAGAAATAGTTTGTTATTCAATCATCTAGTGCGGTGATACAGTAAGTGTCAATAGTTAAAATGCAAAATTTTCACAAGTAAATATAACGATGTAATTTTGATGTGAAACAATTTAAACTTATTAAAGAATAAAAATTAAATAATATGATAATATTTAAGCGACGTTTTCATGATGTAATCATTGGATACAATTTTGTATAAATTTAAGTCATATGGATTATCAGATATAAAACATTAAATCAAACTAACAATCACGCCGTCTCCCCGAAAGCGTAGGCAGAAAGAATGGACTGCCACACTTTTCTTTCCTGACATATTTCTCTCGATTCCTCAACATTCATACTTCGTGTCATGCACGCGCGTCGATTTCTCCGACTCCTCACATGGCCGACATTTAACACTTGATTTATTTTATCGTGCCACGTTTTCCTCTCTACTCTATTTTTAGTTCCATTTACATCGTTAAGAAATACTTTCTTTTGCCATTCTTTCTTCATTCATTCATTACATGTGTCCAAACCATCTTAATGATCCTTTTATTATTTTGTTAAAAACACCATCATTCGCATCGCATTCACTTCTTATATTTTCATTCGACCCTATCATACACGGAGTATTCACACATTCGTCTAAGAGATCTCATTTCTACTGTATTTATTCTACTTTCATCCTTCTTTTACCAGTTCTATGCTTCGCTTCCACACATTAGGGTCGGTACGAAAACACCATAAATATATAAACAATTTTATGTTTAATATTTGAAATTGGTATGTTTGAGAGTTTCAAAATAATTAAGTTTAATTTTCAAATAAATAAAAATATTTGGAATACATACATAACATTAACGTATACTTCATTTATTATTTTTTTTCCATGTGCCGCAACCATTACGTAAAATGATTAATTAATACAAATAAACATGTCTGTTTTCTAAAAGTTTTATAACATTTTATAGGAATGACATGTTTCGCCTTTCTAAGGCATTATCAAATGTTATCATAATCTCCTTTAGTTATTTTGTTCATAGCACTTTCATTTGAAGGGGATTGGGTGGTAGCAAAGTGTAACATTTTCGCTGGTTTTTGGAAAAACACTTGAGCCATTTTGGTAGTGTCTCATTGCTTTCCACATGTTTTGTATACAACAGATTATTTGAACCCATAACTGTATATATTTTTAAACTATATATTCTCAAGACATGTGATAGGTGGCTAGTCACCATTTTTAATGTCACTGAATTCTACATGACCAAAGGCAACGTTATTTATGTTTTTCACACTGCCATCGCCGGGAATCGAGCCCGGGACTTTCGGTGTGGTAGTCATAGTTGTTGCCAATTTCGCAATGCACGTCATTCGCACTGCATTTGCTTAATAATTCAGGAATATAAAACTGATTTTGAAACGACACCTATCCCAACATCTGTTGTAAATCTCTCTTATTTCCTTAGCAAGATCGATGAAACGCTTAAAATTGTATTGAGTGGTAGAGGGGAAGGCTCCCGTAGGGATTTAATACAGTTAAGCTCAGTCGCCAAATAATTATTCAAACCACGTTTTTCCCTGTTCATCTTACCCATAAACCGAAACATGGGTTCCCTTGTCAGGGGGTGTAAACAGTTTCGATTTTATTCGTAAAAAGAACATACCCTTAAAATATTAACATACTCTCGATTAGAGTTAATTTAACGTAACAATTTTGTATGCCACAATAAAATATAACTCAATTATTTGTAAAATCATATTTCAATATATTTAATTGTGTCCAAATAATTAGGTTTAAGCCGAGGGGTTGACGGTTGGGTAAAGGTTGACGACCTTCGTGGCAAAGTGGTTACAAGCTTTGACTTCCATGCCGAAGGTCCTGGGTTCGATTCCCGGCGATGGCAGTGTGATTGTCACACTGTCTTTGGTCTGGTGTAAAATTCACGTGACAATAAAATGGCGATAGATTGGTTACCTATCACATGTCACGAGAATCAATATAATAGCTATTAAATAAAAATTGCATACAGTAATTGGGTCCAAACGACTTGTACATAAAAAAAAAATTAAATTAATCTTATAGAAAACGTTTGAACGTGCGGAGTCAAGACAGACCGAGGAAAGCATGAGATTATCAAATTAGTCACATTTTAAAGGTTGGCCATGTGTGTTTGTTCAATGTGGAACAACAAATTGTTATAAAAAATATAAGAGTTTTCAGCAACAATTTATAAATAATGAAGAATAAAAAATACAAAAATCAAGTATAATTTTACATCATGAGCAGTTTCGGTAGTTTGTTGCCATCTTCCGAAAGAAATGACAGAATTATATGTATTACTATTTATATCGGAGAGTCTCCGAGACTCTCCGAAATTCCGAAATAAAAAAGATCTGCAATGTGGAAGATGTCGTGCGATGAGGAAGACTGAGAAAACGCTACTGGAGAGATCATGTGGAAAGAGCATGTTCTGAAAGTGTGATAAATATAGCCGCAAATAAAGTACCAACAGGTGATCGACCTGCAGGAAGACCACCGTAAAGATGGCGAGACAGTTGGACATCTGCATCCCAGGAACAGGCTCCGAGAAATAACATGACACAGTCCTAAATAAATCAGAAGAAGAAGAAGACTATTAATATCGAAGAAGTCGGAAGAATCAACGTGCGTGTATAAATCGCTGTATGAATGTGGAGGAAACTTGAGAGGTGTGTTAGGATAGTTTGGAGGTCCAGTCTCTCTGCCCACCATTTCGGGGTAAATACGTGATAGTTTGTTTATTTAATTATTTATAAATGAACTTTTATATAAATATTTTTATTATTGACCGATTTAAATATTATTCCGATCTTTGTTGTTGAATGGGTCTGTCCATTTTCTAATCCATTGTTTCCGTTTTATAGCTTTGAGGATTTATGTACAATGTTCTAGAATAAGTTGAAGATGAAGAAGAAGAAATAAATATTGCAAATATTTCGCCTTAAATCTTATAACTAACATACATTTTTTCGTTTTAAACAGTGATTGTGGTAGCTAGAAGAAATCCATTATAAATTTAGAACATAATATCTGTAATTAGATATATATCTATTCATTGTTTTCTGAAGAGACGATTATTCGAAGAGACTTTTCAGCGAAACGTGGAACAATGGTACCTTAATTGAGAAGTTTCGCAATCAACTTTAAACCAGGAATGATTTGTTTCTAGTATTTATTATTTAATGAACAAATTGCGAATTGAAACACTTAATCTTATTTGATAATAAAACTTCTGCTGTAGGCTTATTGCAAAGGCGGGCAATAAAGGTAAATTATTTTATAAGCCGTAAAACAATTTATGTTTTCCATCTTAAAGTTTAACAATAATAAATAAATCACAGAAAATTTTAAGATCACGCCGGCTCTCCGAAAGGGTAGGCAGAAATAATTGACTGCCACACTCTTTTTTCCTCTTCTCTTCATTCATCGTGTCATGCACGCACGTCTATTTCTCCGACTTCTCACGTGGTCGACATTCAATATTTAATGTATTTGATCGTGCTTCCTCGGTCTTCCTCTATTTCTAGATCCATTTACGTTATTAACATTCACATATATTGATATTGTTGTAAGTATTGTGTAAAATAAATCAATGACTTTCCAAACGAGTATGTAGTGTTTTCAATAAATGTTTTCATGTTTGGCATATTTATGATTTAAAGTTTTTTTTAAACAAGTTATAAGAGTATCTTAAAATAATTTATTCATAAATAATAATTAAATAAAACGACGTTTTTTAACTGCTTCCACTTTTGTCTTTTTTAGACAGCGACCGATTTCGCCAGGCTCGCTGGCATCGACGCCAGTGCCAATCATCTTTGAGAGTAGGTTGACATTTCCTGCACATATCGAGAGAATTTGTGACATTGCACTGAGGATGTTGGATTTCATCATTCGGACCGGAAGAGTTTTCAGAGATCCCAATGTGCTCAGAGTCCTATACAACGCATTAGTTCGGAGCAGACTCGAAAGTAGTTCTGTGATATGGAGTCCTCTAGAGGCGAGATATTCCGTTATGCTGGAGAGGGTTCAGAAAAAATGTCTGATGTATCTCTACATAGGAAGTATGGTAGTTAACCGTGGCTCTATCCCACGGCATTTCAGTTAGGAATGCTTGGAACCAATTCTTTACAACTTCGAAGAGATGGGCATCTCATTACCCATTTCTTTAAATTAATTAATTTTTATACGCCGCTCGACTGGAGGAGGGCTGTTATCATGCCTCTATATAAGGGAAAGGGGTCTCGTATGGACTGCGGAAATCACCGGGCAATAAGTCTGTTAAGCGCCGTTGGTAAACTCTACGGCCGAATTTTAATAGAAAGAGTAAAAAAGACGACGGCTGAAAGAGTATGGGATGTTCAAGGCGCTTTTATGACCGGAAGAGGATGTATGGATCAGATTTTTGCACTTCGATCGCTTGCGGAGAAGTTTATGGCCAAAAACCGTAAGCTTTTCTGTGCGTTTGTCGATTTGCAAAAAGCCTATGATCGAGTGAATAGAGATAAACTGTGGTCAATCTTGTCCGAATACGGAGTGAGCACAAAACTGATACGGGCGGTTGCTTCTCTCTACGAAGGGAGCACTGCCAGTGTTAGGGTAAATGGAGACATCACGCCTTGGTTTGATATCACGAAGGGTGTTAAGCAGGGCTGCGTGATGTCTCCATGGTTGTTCAATCTGTATATGGACAAGTGTATGAAAGAACTTAAAGGTATAAATGCTGGTGCTAAGATGAGTGATCTGTCTGTAAACTGTCTGCTTTACGCGGACGATGCCGTTCTCGTTGCGGATAGTGCGGACGAATTACAAGTCTTGGTATCGAGAATGAATGAGGTATGCAAGTCAAATGATTTAATGATGAATGTCGGAAAGTCAAAGGTGATGGTTTTCGAAAGGGAAGAGCAAATGACAGTTTGTAATATAAGTGTGAACGAAGAGAACTTGGAACAGGTGAGGGAATTTGTGTATTTAGGTAGCATGTTCACAGCAGATGGCCGAACGGATAGTGACGTCGAAAGAAGGGTTGGTGCGGGTAACAAAGTGAATGGAGCTTTAAAAATAGTTATTGGAAACAAGAATTTATCAATGAAAGCGAAAACGGCCGTTCACAATGGAGTTCTGGTCCCAACCTTAATGTATGGAAGCGAAGCATGGAACTGGCAAAAGAAGGATGAGAGTAGAATAAATGCGGTAGAGATGAGGTCCCTAAGACGTATGTGTGGTAGAACGATATACGACAGAATCTCAAATGCTGATATAAGAAAGGAATGTAGAGCGGAAGAAGGTATAATGAACAAAATTATGAAAGGATCGCTGCGTTGGTTCAGACATATGGAACGCATGGATGGAGAAAGAATGGTTAAGAAAGTATACGTTAATGATGTAAATGGGGTACGAAGTCGAGGCAGACCGAGGAAAACACGGCATGACCAAATTAATCAAATTTTAAAGGTTGGTCATGTTAGAAGTCGGAGGAATCGACGTGCGTGTATGACTCGTTGTATGAATGTGGAGGAAGCTAGAGAGGTTTGCCGGGATAGAGTAGTGTGGCGGTCTATTCTCTCTGCCTACCCCTGCGGGGAAACGGCGTGATGGTTTGTTGTTGTTGTTGTTGTAATTAATTTAATAAAAAGGGATAATTCGAGAACTTGGCCGTGCTAGAAGGTGTTGGTCTTTTTGTCCCTGATAGATTTCTCCGGCAGCGACAGCACAGATTGTTTTACCTACCGGCCACCAGGACCAGTCTGCCTCTGTTGACACCGATGGGAAGGGCAATTAGTCTGCTGAACGCGGTCTCCTCGGAGATCGACGTCTTTCAAATTAGTGAAGATACATTCAGTAGACAAATACCCTTGACTTTAAAAAGTAACTTTAGAAAGTAATGTAGAACCATCTCTAATCCGTTCCTGGTACTATGTTGTATTTTTATAATACTCGTATTTTAACATTTTCCTGTTTGTAATGTCTTTTGAGTTAATAAACTGATTTGATTTGTTTTGATTATATCAGTTAATTCAGAATCAATCCTTACTTATAACACAACAGAGCTTTATTTGAACTTGGTATAAAAATTACGTTAAAAGAATTTTTCGAAAAGAACATCTACTTACATAATTTAAATGCATATATTTTTTGCATTCCGTTTACAAAGCTTCCAGTGCATATATTTTTTTCTTGAAATTTTCGTACACCGCATACTACAAAATTTAAACATAAACATCAATTTGAATATTCCGCAAAGAAATTAACCTCATCTTTTTTAACATTTTTTCCTCTTTAACAAAAATTAATAACTTTACATTTTTAATCTCGTACGCTGTGTGCCTATTACGAATAAAGGTTGCGTTCCTCTAAAAATATGCTGAACTTTGGACGAAAGGCTGTCAAGTAGTCGGTATGACCGACGCGTCAAAACTACCCCAGACTGCCCCTCCCCACCCTAATTAAACCGGACCTTCCCAGCCCGGCTTCCTGTTATGATAATTTAATTAAAATATTCACACCCTGGAACGATTCTCTCCTAAGCCTTAATGGTTTCAAAGCTTCTGAGTCGAATTTAATGACCGTGTAGGGTTTTATTTGTAAACAATATTATGCGTGGTCTTGGAAATACCACTTTTATTATTGCTCGTGTGAACACATGTATTCGCTTGCTTCGTTTAATAAAATAGGTGTTTAAGATACGTTTAATTAAAAATTTATTTTCAGCATAATAGCGCCTTTCAAAAGCTTAACATTAATTAATCTAGCGAATTCTGAATTCAAATTAACGTCAGTGTTGCTCGGTAAAGGCGTTATTCACAGATTCATAAAGCCATTTTCTTTCATCTTATACAAACCATTTTAAATTTGGTATCATCATCCATTTGTTTTATCTCCGCAATGTTTGAAAAATGTAAAACAACATTCGAAACATAAACATAAATAAACTTAATATGAGACGTGCCATTACTAAAAATAATTTTAAAACACTTTTAGGTGTATGACAACTTTTACAAAGAAATAAACATTGTTCAATGAATCTGTAACACGAAACGATATGGTGAATACAGAAAAAACTTTAACTTGTTTTTACACCACATTATTTTTTGTCAAACTAACCGGTTTCGCTCCCGCTGTAGCCAGGGTTTCAAAACTTAATAAATATCAGAGGCAAACACAATAAAAATTGGAGGGGGGAAATGTGATCAAATTTTCTTAATCAAATATAATTCATCACTTACACATATATCCTTCTGTGTCTTATATTTATGTATATAATACTTCTGTACGGGCGTATGTAGTTGAACTTCTCCTAAACGGGTGAACGGATTTTGGTGAAATTGTTTATTTAACCTTCTGAGAATAATTCATAGTTATGTTAGTTTGTCCAATTTTGTGCTTAAGCATGCGCAAATCACTTGCATTGTGGCAAATTATAGTTATAGATGAATTGTATAATAAATAAATAAAACATTATTTGGATAGCAGTGAGTTGATACAAAACAGAAAATATCGCGCGATCTTTGCCGTTAACGCTAAAATCACCAGCTTTGAAGCGTCTATACTATTATCTGCATGATTCATCTGATGGGGCATGATCGTCATAAACTTCCACAAGCATTTTATGCACCTCAGCAGCCTATTTCTATCAATTAAAACAGAACAGCAGAACTTACCGCTAATGCTTCACATTTACCACGAAGGCCGACATTTTAAGAAGCGATAAAACAAATGTTGTTATGAGAATGGCAAAAATTTGCTAACTAAACTAAATTGACAGATCCTCAGGCTTAATAAAAAAATGGCCACCAAATTTGAAGACTTGAAGCAGCCAGAGCCATCTAATGTTAAATGGACTGAACTTTCCGAAATACCTAAAGAAATCATTATTTGGATAACAGTAGGTTTATACAAAACTGAAAATATCGCAAAGGGGTCTATAGAACGAAAAAGGTGGGGAAAATATTATTTAAATGTTTTTTGTGAATGTATACTTATACTTGTATACGAATACTGGATTACACCCACCGTGGGTTATCAATTCATGATTTTATTGTATCTCAGTAGAGACGAAGATGCAAATTGGAAACTGAATATGGTTGATCAAGGTGTTTACAGGACTTATGACCTGTCATTGGTTGGGTTAAGCGCACGCTTTATGTAATTACAACATTCCCCATTCCACATTTCTTTATGACCATGTATGACAAATTTTTGGAAGTTGTATATAATATATGTTTAAGTCCTATGCCAGGTTTCATATGTCAGTTTCAATGTGCCATCTATGAAGATTTTGATGCCATATGTAAATCTTTTTAAGATTACTCTATATATAATCTACATCCTAACGCCATCTATGGAGCTATATATAATCTACATACTAACGCCATCTATGGATTATTTAAGTGATTTCAAATCGAACAAATCAGTTTTTTTCATCAATAGACATTACAAAATTAGGGTTTAAAGTTTAAGAACAGGTAAAATAATATATTGTATATAATATATTATAAGTACTACCAGAAACCACCAGAAAAACTACCAGAAAAGTACTACCAGAGAGATAGTTCGACATTAGGAAGACAAGATACTTTCTAAAGTCAAGAGTATTTGTCCCCTGAACGTACCTTCACTAATATAAAAGACGTCGATCTCCGAGGAGACATATTTTTTATTTCAATAAAAGAAGACGAGTACTTTTGAGATCTTTACTCGGCTCAGCAAATCAAAAGTAGATTTTTGATGCTAAACGAAATGGTATTCCGGCCGGAGTTTGTTTCTGTGAGCCACGATAATAATGATATTAAACAACTTGCATGAAGTTTACCCTCATCAAAAGTTCCACGTTCTGAATTCTAAAGAAGTCTAAGGGAATAACAAACGTTCAACTTTATAAATGTTACCGGAATTAATATATCCGAGTCATTCTCCGACTGAATTAAACAGAGTACCCGGTTTGTGTGCTTTTACACAATTAAACGATTATGTAATTACAATTTTGTTAAACATTTTTCTCCTTCTTCTTTTTCTGATTGTAGATCTTGCTATCTGTTTATGCAGTATATCAACTTTCTTCCTGTGATGAAGACAACCAGTCTCCTCTCCATTTCTTTGGTGGTCGTCCTTGTGGTCGACGGCCCTCTGGAGTCTCGTGCATCACGATATTAGGAATTCTTGCTGGATCCTTTCTCTCAATTTGGTCTCTCCAGAATCGTCTTATCTGCCTACTTCATCTCACTATGTCTTCGATTTTGCAGGATTTGCGAATTTCTTCATTGGGTGTCCTATCTCTAAGGGTTCTCCCCACAATAGATTACAATGTTCTCATTTCTGCTACTCTTAAGAGATGTTTGGTTTTGACAGTGTCTGCTCTTGCTTCTATTCCATATGTCATTATGGGCCTGATTCATGTTTTACAAATTCTAACATTGCTTTCCACTAGCATATGCTTATTGTCCCAGACAGTGTCCCTTAGACATCCGGAGATAACTGCAGCTTTATCAGCCTGTTTTATAACTTCATTATATAGATCGTTGCAACTAGATATCTAACATTTTTTGATGTAATTAATATTTACTCAGTTGTAATTCATTATAACTTTGAATTTTATTGAATCGAAACATTGTTCATACCTCTATTTAATATTTAGCACATTCTGGTTATTAACAAGCAGAATATAAATAGGCAAAAACTCGTAGTCACCAAGAAAGAGTACTAGAATATTTTGAATACAAGAGAGCGAGAGAGGAATACTTTGATTCTCTCCGAAAGTTATTTGAAATGCACACGAATGTGCATGCCCAAGGACGTATCCGAATTATTTTGAATTTTGATCTGATTATTGTTGTACGACAATAGTGTACAAAACAATGGAGAACAATTTAATATTGTTAATTTTGAAATTTTAACGTGCGTGAAAAAAAATAATAAACATTAAAAGTTTAATACTGATTACGATTGTACAGTGAACCAAGTTTTAAAGGGTAGAAAATCTTTACTTACGGGAATAGTTTCACGGGTTTTAACTAATAATAATACAAAATGACTTTTACGTTTTCAATTTATATTAACTATATTATTTCAAATTCATTATAATAAAAGATAATCAAATATATGGCAGACAACGCAGAAGACACTGGAATGCGCACGTGGAGAGGATGGATTCCTCCACAACCATACACGTTGTGACGCATCAGATTGCTGTTGGCTATCGTCCCCCCAGAAGACCACCAAAAATGGCTATGGTAGCGAGAAGTCAACTTCCCAGCAGAGGCCAGCCTGATAACAGGAACAGGCCAAGGTTCTGAAAGAAGATAAAGAAGAAGATGAATTATAATAATTATGACGCATGTCCCATACTGACGTATGATAAATAATGATATATGACCATTAATAACACGTGGCATTGAAGTAAAAGCGGACACACTCAGGACCTATCAAATTTAGATGACATTTTAGATGAAGATACTAAGGATGATAGCATGCAAAAAATGCTTGAGGAACTCCAGAATAAGAGGTATGTGCAAGGCCAAGAACATCGCGAGATGGAATAGTCTACGAAGAAGGCACTCAAACCCTCAGACTCTTCTATTGTACTGCATGATCAGTCTGATGGGACTCATCCTCGTGAAACACCTCCCGAAAGATGAAAGGACAGCTGGAATCCAATCCACCTCACAGGAGAAAGAACCCTCTGGAGTAGAGACTACATGTGTCTTTATCAATGAAGTAAACGGAAACGATGTTTATTAACTTTTGTATTATGCACAGTAGTGAATTAAATAATTTTATTAGTAATGATTGTTATGGAAAAAGTTTGAATAAAAACCAAACGATCATTTTGCGTCAATCCGGGTTTAAGAAATCATAAAATAACAGGTTAAGATGGCAGAAAATAACCTATTTGATTCAAATTCGGTATTTATCACATAAAACTTTTTTTATATAATTATCTTTTATACACCGTACTTAAAAAAAATCTTATTAGCATTATAACAGAATATTCTTTATGAATTCTAACCACAAAGGATTGCGTCACCTAGTTTTTAACTGCGATGACTTATATCTAGTTTTTTCTCTTACTTTCTTTCTTTAACATGAACTCATCCGACACACAACCAACACTTTCTTATTCAAATTTTGATATTATTTTTTTGTAATTAATACGAATGAAAACGTCAGTTTTCTAGAAGTTTTATTATATTTTATGGGAATGACATGTTTCGCCTTTCTAACAATTATCACATGTGTCGAAACTTCAACTCATTGCAGTTTATATGCACTAGTAAATGGAGCAGAATATGGTATTAAAGAAAATCGATGTGACTTTGTACATTTTTAACAAATAATTATTTGGGTAGGTCTTGAAATATTAGAAAGTGTTTCTTGAAACTCGTTAAGAAATTTTATGACATTGATTACATGCTTAGGATACTGAATGATATTATATATATCAAAAATAAGTTATTTGAGGTAGTACGATGTGAAGAAACGCAATTTCTTCATTATTTAAAGTTACGTTAGAGAGATTAATAATTTATTAAGGGAGATTTATCCCTTTTTTGTTGATTGAGATGGAATTTAATGTCATTATTTATAAGCAAATTCCTAATTTTATTTTTCTGGGTACGGGTTTTAGAATAAATAATTTCGTTAATGTAATCGTGAGTGTCAAATGAATCAAATTCTCGGGGATGTAATTTGAAAGATAATTCTGAATGGAGTACCTTGATATAGTGAAGCAGGCCTATAAAATATAATAAAACTTCTAAAAAACTGACGTTTTCATTCGTATTAATTATTTAATATGAAGTTTTACATCATTGTTCAAGAAACAATAAAAAAAGAACTATTTCATATTTCCTCTTCTCATTCTGCCTTCCTGTAGAAATTCCTGTATCCAGCAGTGTAGGGATCCACTGCCGAATATAGGCCTCATCCACGTTTCTCCACTCATCTGGCAATTTAATCAGTTCATCTATTAGATGGCTTACCAAGTCCTGTTCCTTTTCCGTGACCTCCATCGGAGTATTCTGGGTGCTCATCTGATACTGCTCCGTCTGGCTATATGTCAATAATATTGCCACTTCAATTTATCTGTAAGATCCATGATGTCGGCAACTTTATTTCAACGGCGACGTTTCGAATTTTATCTCGAAGACACGCGCCGAGCATTTGCCTCTCCATGGCTCGTTGTGCGTTCTTTAATTTGTGGATGCTATTTGTTATGAGGATAGTTATCTTTAAACCGTATGTGATATAAGTATGGGGAGTAAACATGCATCAAACATTTTTCTTTTCATACAAAGTGGTAATCCTATTTTCAATCATCTGTTTCCACTGATGTGTGATGTATAATGGACGGATAATTATGATGACGTTTAATCATTTAAAACTAAAGTGTCCGTCTTTCCATAATCATGCATTGAAACACCAAACACGATGGGTACTTTATACCATCACCACCACGATTATACGGACGCTTCCCGCTTTCCCAGAGACTCGACCCTTTCATGTTGACTTTACTACCCTTGTCTAAGTCAAAGCTCTCACCCGCACTTAAGGGCGATCTACACACGTCCATAAAGTAAGTATTGAAGAGTATTCGAGTCATGTTGATTTTTTTACATCGAGTGATTTATTACATATTTATTGTGAAACCGAGCATAATATTTAAATTTCATAAAGTAACCTTCATCTGAATGAGCTTTCTCAAAAAATAATAAATAAATCTTTAAGAACAATTTCGCAAGCTTTCCTGATCATAATTTAATGTGCCTCGCATTTATGTAGGCTCTCTATGATGCAGATTTCGATGTATAATATAATATAATCTTGTACCGTTCATGTAACGCTAGACTGTTGGGATCAAATAAATTGTTCTGAATGTTTTAAAGTGAGCTAAATCGCCAACACTATAGTAAATCAACGCTGCGTATAAACCGGGCTTAATTCTGTAATATAACTGGGTGTCCGTGGGCTGCTACGTTACCATGCCTAGGGATACAGAAAGCCTCCCCGTCCCGTGCCGCGCCTCGACTCGGCGCGCTTTGCATAATATATATAAACAACAAAATCTATGTTCGGAAGAACGTATTATTATTTGTGCTCAAAGGAACGGAGAGAAAGATTTTCTTTTCTCCCTTTTTCCGCCGAAATCTATTTAGACATTTAGACTTACGGTCAACATCTCAACCCATGTTTTTTTAGGACCATACGAGTACTAGGGCACCCATATAACTACGTTATGTATGTACAAGCCTCTCAAAAGATTTATTTTTAGGATTATGGTAGACGTATTTGTATAAAACAATTTTCATTGTTTAGGCACGCAATAAGTAGCTTTTTATCACATTTTTACAAATTAGATTTAATCTTAGACCTCTAAGCAAACGTTACTATGAATAATGTTTAAAACTTTGTAAAGAGCACTAACATTATTTAAAAATAAAAAATAAAACACCAGCATATTTCGGACACAGAAGCCTTTTAACTTTTCAGAATTCGCAAATCATACCATTGAAAAAGATTCATTCATTAAACATAATGGGGCTGAAATTCTACATGTTTATAATAGAAATGTAGATTTTGAATAATCTTGAAATTATCCGATAATTGATATATTTCCTTTGTTGCAAGATACCTGAATTATTTTTTTATGTATTAATGTAAAAACTGACACATACATGAACATATTGTTTACATATTTATTATGTATATACAAAAACTAACAAAACACTAATGAAGGTCTTCTGCATCCGAAATATGTTTATATTTATTTTATTTTATTTTTTTAATAAATTTAATGTTGTTTACAAAGTTATAAATATGATGAATTTAGAAGAAACATTACTCTATCTGCCATCGCTACGTGGCACATTATTCGTACAAATATTTTGTATCAAATATCGTTTTTAAAATAATATTTTCTTACAAACTAAAGCATTACAGCAATAATTAACCTGGTTATTACAAAGGTGCCAAGTTGTTTAAACATTAAACCGAGAAAACTAAAAAAAAAAACTGTTTACTTTTAAATATGTCATGTACCACATGTGACAACTTTAGGGTGACGTTTGCATTACAATATCATTCGATCACCTTGCACTATTGCACAGTTTTAAATTAGCCCTTTATTTCCTTTTAAGATACTGAGCAGTGTCCAGCCCTCAATAGATTATTTCAGTATCTTCCTCGAATATCAAAGAATCAATAAATAAACACTCGAGATCCTGATGCGCACAACTTATAAATCTGTCTTAAAACAGTCATCACGGGCAAAGATTTAAGATAATTATTTATTTATTTTATTTTATTTATTTGTTGGTGGTACACAAACAAAGCATCTTATGTACAGTAGTGATAAGTAATTTACGAGAATAACACGAAATTCCGGTTTCATCTATGATTCCAGATTTGGTTTGTGATTTTTTTAATGTTTCATTCCTAGGGATTATTTTGCAACAATTCTAACATCTATGCTGGTTTTAAGGATGCCACTTGGGTTTTTGTTATGTTATAGATTTCCGTTACTTTCCATGTTTTTATATACAACAGGTTATTTGAACCTAATTACAGTATACATCTTTTATATTGATTTATTACTGTATACAACTATATATTGATTCTAAAGACATATGATAGGTAGCTAGTCTATCGCCATTATTATTGTCACGTGAATTCTACCAGACCATGGACAGCGTGAGAATTTTTTCACACTGTCATCGCCGGGAATCGAACCTGCGATATTCGGATAGCAGTCATAACCGTTGCCATTTTGCGTCTTAAAAATCATTAATTCCTTTACATTCTTACACGAGAATCGTATACTTTTTACTCATCTAGTTACCCCATCTGCCAGTCACGTTGAAAAACAGAATGTTCACACGTTTCACTAGGGCCAACCTGTGAGCGAGAATTCAAAACTTGATTGCGCTGTATTCATTCGTCTGAGTATTTCCTTATTTTGGGTTTTATAGCATGAAATTATTTTTTTTTCATGTTGATCTGTTAATTATTACATGTGGTAACAACAGTATTTTTATTTTATTAATTTTATTCTTAAATGTACTTACTTAATTCCTATGACCATACAACTCTTGAAGTGTTTTAGCCTCCTTGCCAATTTTCCTCCAAGCTTCTCGATCTTGCGCCTTTTGTACCTAGCAGTCCGATTCGCCAACCTAGCCAGATCAATCAGAATATTATCCATTAGGCGATGTCTAGGCCTACCTAGAGGTCTTATTTCGGTTGGTCTAGATGCGTACTGAGCCTTGATTGCTTTGGTCTCTCGGGCTCGGCATGCATGCCCTATCCATACTAGGTGACCGATTCTCACGGATCGTAGTACGAATCTCTTGGTTGGATATATGCCTTCAATTTCCGGCCTTCGTACCTCCAAGTTTCCAAGCATCACCAGGTCTGGGGTCAAAAATCATTTTCAGGGTTTTAAATGTAACCTAATTTAATTTATAATGAAAGTTTTAAAAGAGAACAATTTCAAAGACATCAAAGAATAATTTAAACACTTGTGTACTTTGTTTTTCTTCCTCTTCTTCTCAGATTACCATGTCAAGATCTCCGACGTCGGCTATCACTCTGGCATAAGCTTCTCCGTTCCAGCCGGAACAACTCCCCCACGCTTTGAATTCTGGTCCACTATTTGATATTCTCGAGCCAGGACATCTGGGGTCTTCCCACACCGCGTCTACCCTGAATCTTCCACTTAACTTTGTTTTTACATCACTTTAATTTGTTTTATCAAACCAATCGGTTTCGATCAAACAAAATAATGTAGTGTAAAGGTAACACTCTAGTCATTTTTCCAGGGAATCAGAGTGATCGCCAACGTCGCGGGAACCTGATGCAGCATTATTAGAAGAAGAAGAAAGATTTATTATGAATTAATAATTTTAACCATTCCTACTTTGTTTCAGGTGACTCTCTCCATCTCTATCCTCATTAGTCTCCACGTGTTCTTCCTCCTGGTCGTCGAAATCATCCCTCCCACTTCCCTCGTGGTGCCTCTACTAGGAAAATATCTAATATTCGCTATGATACTCGTCTCAATAAGGTGAGTGCTTTTGCCTTCCGTATTACTTCCATACTCGTTTTACGAGACATCAAATTACTATTATTACAAAATGTCTAACGAAAACTTTGAACACTTTCGACATTATAAATTATTTCAATAAAATGTTCATATATTAAAATAAAATATTATTATTCATTAATTTAATCTATAGCCATTGTACAAAGTAAGTTTTTCTTTAAAGAAAATACTGTTTTTATTATGTTTAAGTTAGTACAACATTTTATTATTGTTTTCTGTTACTTTAATTTTATATTGAACATAACTGTTTCGTAAGTTATTAATTTTGATACATTATTTCAAAAACATTATTGTTTATTATTCTGTGTAAATTTGTATAAAATTTAAATCTTGAATAAATAAACCATTTACATAAAAAAAATCTATTTCAATTTTAACAAAATTTAATTATGTATGATCTTATTTCATACATTCAAAAAATAAATATCACAGAGTATGTACCGTAAACGTCACATCTAATTTGTGATTTACACATTTGTGCACAATTGTTTTGTTGTATAATATATAAGAAAAATAATAATATCGTTTAAATATATTCTTAATTGTTTCTTAAAAAATCATGTAAAACTTCATATTTAATATTCAATATTAATGAAAATGTTTATTTTCTAGAAATTTTATTGTATTTTTTGGGGGTAAAAATGTGTATTAACTGTTAAAATATAAAACGCTGTTTTTGGTATCAAAATTTTTATATTTTTTTCGAGGGAGCTGTTTCGTCAACCTGTGTTGACATCATCAGATGTTACAGTATAACACCTGATGATGTCAACATTGGTAAACGAAACAGCTGTTATGAAAAACAAAAAATATATAATGAATTGTGATACCATGAACATCGTTTTATATTTTAACAGTGAATAATGGACAAAAAATATTTAATAAATATATGAGGTAGGCAAAATATCTCACTTCTTAAAATATAATAAGTCTTTTCGAAAACAGACGCGTTCATTAATATTTCATATTTAATATGGAATTTAACATTATTGTTCGAGAAACGATTATTACAATTTAGTATTAGCAAACATGGAAATCTGAAATAATAATTAGGTTTACATAATTTTTTTGTGTAATGAATGCTTACATACTTATTTAACTTATACTGGTATAGGAAGAACAAAACACCGAAGATTGTGTTTGTATGGGTTCCACGCGAAAAGGGACCAAAAAAGGTTTCCACCGCCTATCCTAAGCTCTTATAGGACGCAGCGGCTTCCTTTTGTCAGGTTTGCTATTGCAATAGGAGGCCCTAGGTCCGTCCCCCGCCAATACGGGACTTACGTAAACTGGAGAATGCAACATTCCAACAAACGAAAGAGGGATCCCAGACCACATTTAGTCTATGTTATTTTCCACTTCTATCTCACAATCTCACAAAATAAAACAAAACATGGTATATGAGTATTAAATGTATAAATATATAGCCTAGCATAAAATTATATTCAAACAGATAGCGGTGAAGGTGGGATAGAGTGAGGAATGGGAGAGAAAATGTGAAATGAGAGAAAATAATCTTCTTCTGCTCAGTCGTATTCCTCATGATTGAGGGTCGTGTCCATTATGTAATCTATGGACTATGGCACGCCATGCACGCCTGTCATCCGACAGTCTCCAGACTGCAGCTAATGATAGACCAGTCAGATCCCTGATTCGATCGGTCATCCTTGTGGTCGCCTTCTCTCCACTTTGCCCATGATGATGAGCTTTTCAAGGTTGTCCTGATCTCTCCGGGCTATGTGTCCAAAATATTTCAGCACCCATTTCTCGCCTAGGTACCCAGCTGGTCAATGATTGACTGGTTTGTTCTTCTTGCCGTCCAAAGCATACGTAGCTTTCGTCGCCAACACAAATGCTGCGTATACGGGAAAATAATAATCGAGCAAAATAGATAAAACACTAGTCATGGAAACATGAAAACTAAGGGCAGAAACACACGGAACAAAGCATTTTGTGAGAACAAAATAGAAAATATAATGTACAAGGGTGAACGGACAGGGTCCATGCAAGGTCCACGCCTCAAAAAATGAGTTGGACAACCCCTGAAGAATGATAGGCGGGTTGCGTGGAAGGGGACTAAATGAAACCGGAAAGACCTGGAAAATGGGGAGGATTGGCCAGACACGGGAGCCAGTGGAATGTGTACTGTTGTTTAGGAGGCCAAATCTCTAACCAGAGGTGTAGCCCCGAAAAGAAGAAGAAGTTATGACAGACTGGAATGCTGTTAAGTTGAAGTTATTTTTTAATCAAGAAATACTATGGCAAGTGCCAATTTAAATAACGACGTCTCTTGAAATATTAATTTTAATCATCTTTCGAAATTTCGGATATCAATTTCATTCCCCATTAATAATTATCTGTTAAGTTCGTTCGCAACGACCAGCAGCGTATAAAAGTAGCCTCTCCAAGGCCGTGAACGATCGCTCCATAAAGATTGATGCCAAGAATTTTATTAGTAATCCCCTTTACAGCTAAGAAATTAACCGTTTCGTGGCGGTTGACGTGATAAATTGAACCGTTCCATTTCAAACTGAATTTGTATAGCAGCAAAATAATTACAGCGATTTAGCAATTTAATAGGATGTTATCGAGCTTATGCTTTCAGTGTGTGTTGAAATAAAAACAATTAATTTACGCATACCTAAATAAGAAGCAAACTTATCTGAAAATACTCTTCGTCATTTTAGGTGAATAATTACAATTTCACAACTTTGGAATTTATTTAACAACGCTCTTTTTATTCCATTTTTATTTATTAAATATATAAATGAAATAAAAACATCAAACACAGTACATTTTGGAGGCAAGCTCAGCACAAGCTTAGTAAAAAAATCATAACATCTTCAATCCTCCAAAATATGTACGTTAATCAAAAATATGTAAAGTCTTGAATCTCAAACAAACTAACTTACTTACTTAGACAGCCGTTGACGTCCACTGTTGGACACAAAAGCCTCCTCCATACTTCTCCACGTATCCCTATTTTGTGCCTTTTGCATCCCTATCTTGTGCCTTTGCATTTTAAACAAAAGTATTTAAAAGATTTTTTTGTAATCTCTAATTTAATTCAATTTAAGCATTTTTTTCCATCTTGGGATCTGTTCAGACACAATATCGATTTTGGACCTGTTATGAAGACGTCTAACATTCTCTACATCTCTTTGGTGGTCGTCCTAGTGGTCAACGGCCCTCTGGAGTCTCGTGCATCACGATCTTGATAATCGCTGGTTCCATCCTCTCATCGTGGTCTTTTCTCAGCACACTCCATCTCGCAATGTCATCAATATCGAACGTTCTGCAAATCTCTCCGTTAGATATCCCATCTCTAAGTGTTTTATACCAGGTCGCGATGTTTTAGTTTCTACTGTTATGATGAGATGTTTTATTTTAACAGTATCTGCTCTTGCTTCGTTCCGTAAGACATACTATAATAATATTATGTTAAGAAAATATACTATATTATCTTTAAAACATGACGAGCTAGAAAGGTGCGTCAGGATAGAGTAGTGAGCATTCTCTCTGCTTACCCCTGCGGAGAAATGGCGTGATGGTTTGTTGTTGTTGTTGTTGACGAGATAAATAAACGAATACAAATAGAAATAGCTGTTATATGATTTATAAAAAAATTTAAAAGAGAAATAACTAAATAATAATAATAATACGCACAACATGTTTTAGGGATGATCTACCCCATCTTTGGGTGTTAATCTAAATGTATGTAAATTTTATTTACACACTGAGGAAGAAGGCGGTCACTTTATGTGGATAATATTTTATTTTGTTAAAAATATTTAATAAATGCAGTTTTTAATGAAATAATTTATTGCTTATTCTTTAATTTAATCAAAATATTTCATATGTTCTTATTTTGAAAAAAAATATACCAGGAGAGCAGAAAAATTCATGCATTTTAGTACCGCGCATTATTAGCATATCTTTTTTCGTAATCATAAAACTCCTATCGCACGTTTTTCGTTTATGATACCCCTCGTATATATCAGATGATGTCTTATTCCAGAGTGCCTATATTCTGCCTACGATTCCCTTTGATTTCATGACGCCCTTCGGCAAGTAATATTTCCTTGAATATAAGAGCAACGTGATTGATCCGCATACACAAATATGTATGACAAATTGTAAAATTTGTCCAAACTTTCAACACTATTTTATTATTATCAAAATATGTTTTACTTTACATTATTCTGTGCCGTTATTATTAATAAATTCATTATACTAGTATGTGTTTATATTTTAATACAATCAAATGATTTTACTGAAATCTCTTGATGGAAGTTCATTTTAGATAATAATTAAATAAAACGATGTTTTTTGACTACTTCCACTTTTGTCTTTATTTTGACAGTGACCGGTTTCTCCAGGCTCGCTGGCATCAATAGACTGGTCTGTCGATGCCAGCGAGCCTGGCGAAACCGGTCGCTGTAGAAATAAATACAAAGAAGGAAGTAATTAAAATACATCGTTTAATTTAATTATATTTTTAATGTTTGGTAGTAGTAATAAAGGACAGAGACGCCTTTGCTGCAGTGAAGGCCAACGTTGGGGGAACAGCTGTCGCAACAATCAAAGTGAAAAATATGATTTAATGAATAATGATGTAAAATTCCATATTAAATAAATAATACGAATAAAAACATCAGTTTTCGGCGAAAGGGCGAAACATGTCATTACCATAAAATAACTCTTAGAAAATTCGTATTAATAAATAAATAAAATTGCTTTCATAACAGTGTTTTAACAGAAATTTCAACAGATATTTTAATTTTTATGTCAGATTAAAAAATAGTTTTTGAAATCCGAAAAAAAACATCGTTTTGAAGGGTATCAAACCATGTTATGAAAGTAATCATAAGGATCGATGGCTTACTGATTTAATTTGATTCAAATTTCTGATATAATCCGTGGTTCGTTTTGACCTGTCGCTATATTTAATAAGGTGAATGACGATCTTTGAAGCAATTTTTGTAATCGTTTTTCAAGATCATCTCTGACGTACAACATTAACAGATTATCTTGCTCTAATCCTAAGTTTACGTGTTTTGTGATATAAAAGTTTTAAATGAGGAAAGTTCTTATTTTTTACGTAATTTTAAAGCTTTTTATTTCACAAAATCGGAAACTATCTGGGACTCTAGGTACATGAGCTCCATTTCAAACGGTTGCCAATCCAATACTGAGAATAAATAATTCAATATTTAAGCTTGCAACATTGGTAATTTCTATTTCTTATCTATGAAGATAAATGAGAGGTTTTACTTTTGATACTAACCTTGTAAGATTTGATTCTTTATGATTTTTTTTAGTTTAGGGATATTTTTTACATTATATTTTGTGTGTTTCTTATTCTTCCTTGCTTATATTGTCTGTTCTCCAGAGGGTTGTCCCTCCTGTGAGGTAGATTCCCAACGGCCCTTTTTTTCTTTTAGAAGTTCTTCCAAGAGGACGAGTCCTTTGAGGATTATTATGTATTGTAGTGTAGAGGAATCTGCTGGTGTCTATTCTTTGGACATGACCATACCAGTGCCTCCTTTGCTGTCTACTCCATCATACAATATCCTCAACCTTACATATCTCTCTTAATCTGGTGTTCCTCGCTACATCTCTTAGAGTTTTGCCTGCTATCATCCTCAGTACCTTCCTGGTATCATCCTCAATGTCCTCAAAACTTGTTTGGTTCTAACTTTGTTTACTAAAAACAATTAAAATTGTTATGGTTCTTATTTGTGACAATGGCAAACTAGTTTTAAACAAACGAGGGAACACAGAAGAACTCCCATCACATACCCGAAACTCAACGGGGATTCATCCGGACTTACATTAAATAAACGCAAACACAATGGGATGCCAGGCCACATTTATTCTACTTTATTTTTCCTTCTGTGTCCCGCAGCACTTCCACATACAAACTTCTAACTAACTAACTAACTAATTAACCATCACGCCATCTCCCCAAAGGGGTAGGCAGAAAGAATGGACTGCCACACTTTTCTTTCCTGACACATTTCTCTCGCTTCCTCAACATTCAAACATCGTGTCATGCACGCGCGTCGATTTTTTTGACTCCTCACGTGGCCGACATTCCATATTTGAGTTTTCCTCGGTCTTCCTCTATTTCTGATTCCGTTGACATCGTTAATATATAATTTTTGTACCATTCTTTCTTCATTCATTATTTGCATGTGTACAAACCATATTAATGATCCTTTCATTATTTTGTTCATAACACCATCATTCGCACCCCATTCACTTCTTATATTTTCATTCGACACTCTATCATACACAGAGTATCCACATATTCGTCTAAGAGATCTAATTTATACTGCATTTATTCTACTTTCATCCTTCTTTTGCCAGTTCCATGCTTCGCTTCCATACATAAGAGTCGGTCAAAGAACACAATAGTGCACTGCCAAGGTTTATATTTGCGATGACAACTTTAAGTGCACCAATCACTTTGTTGCCTGCCCCAACCCTTCTTTCAATATCCCTCTCCACTCGCCCATTTTTTGTAAACATACTACCTAAATACACGAACTTGCTCCAAATTTTTACCATTCACGCTAATGTTCAGACTGTCATGATTTCTTCTTTTCTAAAAATCATTACCTTGGATTTATTAAAATTCCTCATCAGATCATTTCGCATGCATACCTCATACATGCTATTCACCAGGACTTGTAGTTTATGCTCGTTGTCTGCAAGTAAGACAGCGTCATCCGCATGCAAAAGACAGCTTACTGACACTACGCTCATTTTGGCACCTACATCCAACACTTTCAGCTCTTTCATTTTACAAACTTCTATTTATTTAAAAAATAAATAAAAATAGTCTTAACAAAAATAGGGTCTAACCGCCTAGGTTTTAACAGAATTCACGTAGGGATGTCCCTAAAAACGGGTTTATCTCTCCTTTTCTCTTTGCAACTGGATGGTTTAGTTGGCTTTGTGTCGTTTCCAGGAGCACCAGGTGATATTATTTATTTTGTTTGTTTATAGTCACATCACACGTGGAGGCATCTTCCTTGCCACCACCTCAAATGATACAAACGAGTATATGAATGAATAATAAGAGTTGGTGTCTTACACACTCAACATTTGTAAATACGTATGAAATTTAAATGTTCCCAAAATTCGTCTACTGAAGAAGATAACGAAACCAGGGATGTGTTTTTATTCAAAGGCTTCTGAAGTAATAATGTACAAATAAATGTTTCGTACAGAGAAAAATGTGTCTGTGATCTTTCATAAAATTCGCTTTTTCCCAAAATGAGTGTCACGACTACGAAGATATGAGTTTCGCAAGACAGTAATGGCGGCGCGTGCTCCCTACCCCTACCTCGCTGCCGCCGACGCCGCAACCCCTCCCCCGCAGCCCTAATACGATTCAAATGTTAAAACATGCAAATGTATTATTCTGGCATGACGTGTGTTTTAAACGAACCTTTATCTAAAAACCAACGTATGTTTCTGTGACATCAAGCAATCTTTTAACAATTTTGTTACTATCTAATACGAATATATAACACACTCACCAATGTTGATATAAAGTATTTTCTTACAATAAATCGAAGGTTGGTTATTACCTAAATGCTGAGTTGTTTATACATAAAATAAATAAAAAGATTTTTTATTATTGTAGCACGAGTGACATATTTAATATATTTAAGGTTAAGTGAGGATGTTGGGGTTCATTGTCCGAACCGGAAGAGTTTTCAGGGATTCCAATGTGCTCAGAGTCCTATACAACGCATTGGTTCGGAGCAGGCTCGAAAATAGTTCTATGATATGGAGTCCTCACGAGGCGAGATATTCCGTTATGCTGGAGAGGGTTCAGATAAAATTTCTGAGGTATCTCTACATGAGGGAGTATGGTAATTATCCGTGGCTCTATCCCACGGCATTTCTTCTGGGAATGCTCGGAACCAATTCTTTACAGCTTCGAAGAGATGGACATCTAATAACCCATTTCTTCAGATTAATTAGGGGATACTTCGAGAACTCGGCCGTACTGGAGGATGTTGGTATTTTTGTCCCCGATAGATATCTCCGGCAGCGACAGCACAGATTGTTTTACCTACCGGCCGCCAGAACCAATCTGCCTCTGGTGACACCGGTGGGAAGAGCAATTAGTCTGCTGAACGCGGTCTTCTCGGAGATCGACGTCTTTCATGTTAGTGAAAGTACGTTCAGGGGGCAAATACTATTGACTTTAGAAAGTATCTAGTCTTCCTAATGTCGAACCATCTCTAATGCGTTCCTGGTACTTTGTTGTATTTTTATAATATTTTACCTGTACTTAATAGATGCCTTAAACATTTTCCTGTTTGTAATGTCTATTGAGTTAATAAACTGATTGGATTTGATTTGAAAAAGTGTTAGAACAATGCCGTCTCGAAATCGCTGTTTAACAGGCTGTAATGTTGAATAAAATGTGGGGCCGATCAGATCTGACAGCTGTCAAATGTCAAAAATATCGATATTTTTAAATCAATTAATAAACAATGTTATTTGATTTATATTGTTGGTATTCTACAAATGGCGAAGATTCTACATAATATTCACTGAAAATGTTGTAGAATCTTCAGTGTAGAGAGGTTATGAAGCCAAATGGCCATAGATTGTTTTATCTCCCACGATGCAGAACTAACCTGCCAATGGTTATACCGGTTAGTAGTGCAATATCTTTGTTTAATCGTATCACCTCGGAGTTTGGCGTATTTTGTGATAGTTTGGCTCATTCAATCTTTATTATAATTGTTTGGAAGTATCTTTATTATAAGTAAGAATCTTTATTATAAGTAAGAATCTTTTTATAAGTAAGAATCTTTATTATAAGTAAGAATCTTTATTATAATTGTATGGTATATTCATTTTATTAATTTGTCATGCATCTTATGTTTCTCGCTCTTTTTATCATTTTATTGTGTATTACTTATTATTGTGTATTTCTAACTTGTATCTTTAGTGTATTGGAAAAAAATTCTGTAATGGTTTGGATATATCTAAAATAAATAAATGAAAATGAAACGGATATACCAGCACTGCCAAAACACAAATGTATTACATTAAAATGTTTCTAACACGTATTAAGGAGTGATAATGCAATAGTTTTTGGTTTAATTAATTTCATATTTATCAGATCACGGCACGAGACATATAACGAAATCACTTATTCCAATACTGATTTGGCGATACATACGGCCCCATAAATCTCCATCTTGGAAAATTGTTCATGGTACTTATGGCCTGGTAAATACTTTTAAGACGGCATTGAGTAAGAACTACACTATGTGTTTTATTAATCAGTTAATCAGCTAAATATTTTATCGTAATACCCAATAATGGCGCTAGATGACTGGAGTGAATAAACTTGGGAAACTTAATTCCCACTGATGTTTTTAGAGTAATTTCGAAAGTGGTAATACGTATTCTCACCAGCCACTAAAGGGTTAATTAAGAACGTAGTTACCATTCCATGTTTAAATACAAATTATAGTATCATATTTTTCAAATAATTAAATTAACATAGTTAGTTGTTTGTAATACCTGATATTGCCAACAGAGGATGGCGAAAAAAAAGGGATATGTGTAGGGTGTTTTTTTTAAGGTATACAATTCATATTCACAATGAAAGAAAACACATTAAAATAATGTTAATATCTATGATATTGTCTTTATTTAATAGATAATTTTATGCCATTATTGTTTCAATATGATTTCGGGCATACGAGTACGGCTAGCTCGAATGAAGCGCAATCGTGAAGTCCAATTTTCGACAATTGTCGTCTTTGTGGATACGTATTATCCACTAGAGTGTAGGTGGTGCGAAAACGATACATGGCCTTCCGAAAAACTTGCTCGGATGGACGATTATGTCGACCGTAAAATGGACGTAGTGCACGATAAGTTTAGCGAATCGAACCATGAGTTTCAAAATAAATTTGCACAATTTGCAAGCGCTGTTCTGACGTGAGTCTATTTATAATAAAATGGAAAAACGTATTAACTACAAATCAACTGTCAATTGTCAAATTTACAGTCTGTAGAAACAATGTTGTCAGTTTAAAAACCAAACCTAAAAAAAAAACATTCTTTGTTATAATGGTTAAAATTAATCATTTAATAGTATTAAAGTATCGTTTTTCGGTCAAAATATTATTTAAAATGTCCAAACCACAAAGTGGGTGCTTTGTATAAAAACGAATAAATCTTTATCTCATTAAGTCATAAAACTTCAAAATGT
Source organism: Lepidostoma basale (assembly GCA_022606425.2). Classification (NCBI taxonomy): domain Eukaryota; kingdom Metazoa; phylum Arthropoda; class Insecta; order Trichoptera; family Lepidostomatidae; genus Lepidostoma; species Lepidostoma basale. Next base: position 31,971 of record JAHDVF020000865.1, on the reverse strand, counting down.
TTTCAACAATATTTGATGAAGATTTAAGATTGACTGACCATTTTTTTCCTGAACAATTTTTGAATTGAAAATTATATCATAATAAAATCTTTACTTTAAGAAACTGCGTCGGTCATTATCGAAAATTTACTAACGTGGTGATTCAAATAGTAACCAGCAAAATCATTAAATATAAAATGCCGGACAGGGCACTTGATCGTAAAAAACGTCGCTCATCAATCATTCCAACTATTTATCACCACCCAGACAAATCATCCCCTAATGAAAATTATTTCCCACATTACCCCCGTGAAGGGTCCGCTCACAGGAACGACAGCCCCGATAAGCCCAGGATCATTAAGTTACATAGGGGTAGTACCTACATGGGTGCACTATCCACAAGTTCTCTCATTATCGCAAATCTGTCGGCGGGTGGCACGAGTTCTCTTGATTCTAAGGTTCCAAATCAATAGTTTTGGTTGCTATATTTACTATGGATACTAATAAATATTTGGTTCAGTAAATTTTTTGAAATATGAATTATTTACGACCTTTCAAAAAAACAAATAACTAATTATTTTGTCAACATATTATTTTGTGCCCCAAATTGTCGCACAGAAGCACTTCAAAACTTACTTATATTAACTGCGTGCTGTTTTCATACACAATACAAAAAATCATGTTTTCTCTAGTTTGTTATGTAATGTTTACAAATAAAGTATTATTTATTTTTCATCATAATCATTATAGTAATTAGTTGGGTTAAAAACTTATTTTCAAATTTCAAAAGATATACATCCTTGCATTGTATAAGATAAGTATTATTATTATTAAAATGATAATGAATATTTAAGGAATGTTTTATTTTTCTTAAAAATTTATATCCTTTAACTTTAAAAAACAAAAGATGCCTATAAGAATAATTTTGTAATAAAAAAATATTTTTAATAACTTACCCCTTTGAATAATAGACAATCATTAGAATATACAAATAATTGAGAATTTTCTTTGGGTGCTTTTAATCACTAAGCATATAATAATAATCTTTTTATATTTAAAAAAAATTACATTTAAATTAATTCATTGTTCAAAACAAAACAACCCCTGTGTTGCTTATACAAAAATCAACAATGAGCTTGTTTAAATTAATTATTGGCCTATAAAATAGTATTAGCATGGAACTGGCATTAGAAGGATCAAAGTAGAATAAATGCAGTAAAAATGAGATCCCTAAGACGTATGTGTGGCAAATCTGTATATGATAGAGTGACAAATGCAAGTATAAGAAGTGAATGTGGTGCGAATGAAAGTGTTATGAACAAAATAAGGAAAGGGTCATTAAGCTGGTTTTTACACATGGAAAGAATGAGTGAAGACAGACTGGTAAAGAAGGTATATGTAAACGGCGTGAACGGAGCTAGAAATAGAGGAAGGCCGAGAAAAACGTGGCACGATCAAATCAATCAAATATTGAATGTCGGTCACGTGAGGAGTCGGGGAAATCGACGTGCGTGCATGACAAGATGTATGAATGTAGAGGAATCGAGAGAAGTATGTCAGGACAGAACAGTGTGGCGTTCCATTCTTTCTGCCTACCCCTCCGCTGAGACGGCGTGATGATGAGTTAGTTAGTTAGTTTTTTAACATTGGGTTATTCATATAATCGTATAAAAACGCACGTATTCCATTAAGATATCACTAAAATAAAATTATTATATAAAAAATAATTGGAGTCTAAATATAAAATTAGTTTTGTTACTAAAACAATTCGTGTCACGTCCCATCTTAGAATTTTCTTTATGTTTCTGTATAAAAGTACCCTTATAATAGTTGGGAGTACAAACATATAAATACGTGAGAATTGTACGCGGACCAGAAACTTAGAAATTCCATTCCAGAAAGGAGCTCTTTATTGAATATAAGTAGTGTCTTAACCCAAGAAAACATTCATTCTTATTTCTAAGTGTTGGCAATGTGCTCGTGCACGTTATGATAACTTTAGCAGAACTTGTGTGCCCGTTTATCTCAAATTGGAGAGCTTCTGAGTAAGGCATAAGTCCCGTTAATGTTTACATACATCATTTCAAATAATAACTAGCAGGCGAAACACGATACGACTTCGCTTTCTGATTAGTATTTTATTAAGAAAAAAACGAAATACACTGTAAATATATCATATAAAATTCTCTAGTTGTGACGCTGTGTTAATCGCCGACAGTATGCAAAATCTGCAAGTCTTACAAGGGGAGAACGTGACATAGGAAAATTATAACTACAGGCCCTCGACTTTCGAACGTTCAAATTTCGCACAATTCGCTATTTCGCACATTTTTCGACCGTTGTTTTTTGTTTGATAAACAAGGGGAGAGCACGAAATAGGAAAATTATAACTACAGGCGGCCCTCGACTTTCGCACAATTCGCTATTTCGCACACTTTTCGACCGTCGATCAATTCGTGTCGCTCGCTTGTGTCTCGTGTGCAGTCGCTCTCATCTCCGCTTGTACGTTTGAAGCAAGTTCAGTCCTGCTTTGCAGTACGGACTTACACTATGCGTTTTGCCGGTTTATCTGTTAATATATAGTATATATGTGTTAATATTTCACCCTTACACATTTAGATGAATGGGAAACGAAAAAACTGCAGTGTTAATACAAACAATAAAAAATAATCATACGATTGAGACAAAGATGGAAATAATTAGAGATGAAAATAATTGGCCGTTCATACGACATTAACCGGTCTATGATATGTTCGATTTAGAAAAACAAGAGTCAAATAAATTAGTATGTTTAAAATTGTTGAAATATATTTTCAAAAATGGTTTCCAAAAGACACGGCATTTTATAAAACTCTCTATCAGAAAAAGAAAAAAACGGGTATTTAACAATCTTTTGACAAATCCGTAAAGAAGATTTCTAAGTTCTAATTTGTTTCGTTATTCTATTATGTATATGTGTATATGATTGATAAATAAATATATCACTGAAAATTCTGTCCTTTTTGGTGTTTTTTTACATGAACTCTTCTTTCTCACATTCAACTTTCGCACACATTTTCAGGATCAATTATGTGCAAAGGTCGAGGGCCGCCTGTATGTGTAAAAAATAATTAATAAAGAAATAAATTTTGACGATAAAGCTATCCGCTCAGCCACCTAGCTATTGATACTGGTGGCGAAATTTTTAATTATAAGCAACGGTAGACATTTATCTAGAAATTTGCTGGCTAATGTATTTTCTTACTTTGATTATGGACGACTCTTAGGGGGTACTACAATCCTGCCAAATCCCACCCCGAAGGCAATTTCCTATGTCGTCCGCTTCCCTTGTTAATATCAATAACGTATGAAGCATTTAATAATAGTGACCTTTCCCCAGAGGGGCAGGCACAGAAAATGGAACGCCATACTGTTCTCTCCTAACAACTCTCTCGTATCTTCTACACTCTCACACAGTGACACACACACTCGTCTATTGTTCTGACCGCATTTCAGTAATTGATAAATTTGATCATGTAACGATCAAATTTATCAATTACCTTAATTTAACCATTCTTCCCTCATCCATACGTGTTATATGTCCAAACCATCTAAGTAACCCTTTCTTAATTTTATTTAGAACGCATTTATCCGCCTTAAATTCCTTTCTTACTTCATCATGAAGTATCATATATTATACTCCATTTTTCTGCATATTCATCTTAGTGATCTCGTTTCTACGGCATTTCTTCTACCTTCATCCTTCTACTGCTAACTCTAGCTTCATTACCATATGTATAAGTGTCGGTACTAGAACCCCATTGTGCATTGCATCTCGATAATACCTTAACAATGCACAATGTGTCGTTTATATAAAAAAAATAAACAAATAAATGTATTTTTTTATACATATTATCTCGCTTTCATATTATCCACAAATTTTTGTGTGGTCGACAGATTTTGGCAGCTTGCTGCTATATACTGGTGTCATCACCAGGTGTAGTATCACCAGAAAATGAAAGCGAGCGAAACTTTAATATTAGCTAAATATACTTTTTTTTTATATATTTTTTTTTTCATTCTTTGCAATGAACTTCTAACATGAAATTTCAAAAAACAAAAATATTTTTTTACATTAAATAAAATAAAACATCTAGAAAATAAATGTTATTATTGGTTTTAATGAATTTTTATTTTGTTCGTATTAAATGTGTTTGTGTTACGATGTAGCGGTATGGGAAAACTGTTTATTTGATGAATTTGAAGACTTTGGAAGAATTTACATAATGCACGTACCTTACATATAGGAGAGGAAGGGTGCAAACTTCCTTTACGTTATCGTATCCATGGGAACATATGTACATATGTACTTCCCAGAAAATTGGTAAAGGTAAAATTATTCGTAACTCAATATACCCGTATTATTTCCTAGTAAAACGAAACATCACTATCAAAAAATATTATAAAATTTATATTAAACAAATGTTTGAATAACTTTTCGTGATGGTTGAGGTTTTAGTTTTGTAAGACTCCATTATTAATTTATAATTGTAAACACTATCAATGAAAGCAAAAACGGCTGTTCACAATAGAGTTCTGATCCCAAGCGAAGCATAGAACTGGCAGAAGGATAAGATTAGAATAAATGCAGTATAGATGAGATTTTTAAGACGAATGTATGGTAGAAAGATGTGCGACAGAATCTCAAATGTTGATATAAGAAAGGAATGTAGAGCGGAAGACGGTATTTTGAAAAAAAATATTAAAGGATCGCTGCGTTGGTGGCATCGTCATTTGGAGCACATGGAAAGAGAAAGTATGTTAACGATATAAATGGAGTACGGAGTCAAGGTAGACCGAGGAAAACATGGCATGACCAAATCAATCAAATTTTAAAAGTTGCTCATGTTAGAAGTCGGAAGAATCGACGTAGGTACGTGTATGACTTATTGTATGTATGTGGAGGAAGCTAGAGAGGTGTGTAAGGATAGAGTAGTGTGGCGGTCCATTCTCTCTGCCTACCCCTGCAGCAAAATAGCGGGATAGCATGTTTTTGTTTGCTTGTAATTGTAAACATGATTGTTTTACTATATATTAATTTATAGGATAAACCGGGTGGTGGTCTAGGGGATAGAACCCTTGGCTCCCGATCCAGGGTACATGGGTTCAAGCGTGGACACGACCAGATTCCTTCTTCATAATAATAAGCTATTTTCTGCTCACATTGAAGATTACAAAATGAATTCTAATATCATTGATAAACCCTTGATGTCAGTTTTTTTTTATTAATAAAAAATTTAAAATTTAAAAAAAAATTAAAAAATGGTAGTGCCAAATTTCTTTCACCCTGCGAGGGGAAACAAATTTGTTACTACTATTTATATAATTTATTCTACAAATTAAATCCTAGTAAAACTATGAAACAATTGTGTTTACTATAATATATTTAGAACTTTTATAACAGTTTTTTATTTATATGGCCAAAATTATAATTGATTGCCTATGAAATTTTGAATGTTCGAATATTTCCTAAAATGGTGGAAATACGCAAGGTAATATCACAATTTTGGAAGAGCAATAAGGCTTTTCGCTAATGCTGTCATAATTTATTATTTCCCTGCGGTATATTTATGGTGATAATGCGGACCCGTCATACTATTCCTGCAATATGTCGTTAATATATATTATCGAGTGTGTACAATGAAAGCTTCATATTATAATGATACAACTAAATATGTATGGATCGAAATTTTTTGCCGCAATGAAAATTTTGTATAAATATTTTTCATATCAAACAATGCAAGAACGTTCATTTTTGCTTTAACAATTTTTATCAATTACGATACTTTGAAAATGTTAAACATATCATTCCATCTAAAATATAATAAAACTTCTAGAAGACAGACGTTTTCATTCTTATTAATTATTTAATAAGGAGTTTTACGTCATTGTTCACGAAACAATAAATAATATCGATACCGACTGATCTAGTATTTATAATTTTTCAATTACTTATTAGTAAAACAAAACAATTATTAATACGAATGTAAACTAATGCTTTCTAGAGTTTTTATTATATCTTCTCTGAGTGACATGTTTCAAATCAAATCAAATCAAATCAATTTATTTTCTCAAAAGATATTACAAACAACAATTTTAGTTTAAGGCATCTATTGATAACAGGTAAAACATAAACATAAGATGAGACCCTTCTTCTGTGACGATAATTTAAATCTTAAACTTCGACAAAGAATGATAAAAGCTTACATATGGTCAGCTCTATTATACGGAAGTGAAACATGGACTCTAAAAGTGAACGTAATGAATCGGTTAGAAGCATTCGAAATGTGGATACACAGAAGAATGCTTCGTATACCTTGGACCGAAAAGGTCAGTAACGTCGAAGTACTTAGGAGAGCCGGAGCCAAGAGAGAGCTGTTGTCGAATGTCAAAGTGAAAAAGGTCTCATATTTGGGTCACGTGCTGCGTGGAGAAAAGTACCGCCTCCTCCGACTTATATTGGAGGGCAAGATAGAGGGAAGACGGGGAGTTGGCAGAAAACAGATGTCCTGGCTGCGCAACATTAGAGAGTGGATCGGAATGAGGACGGTGGATGACCTGTTTCGGGCAGCGCAGGACAGGGAGGTTTTCGCCGGAGTGATCGCCAACGTCGGGGGGACCTGACACGGCACAGGAAGAAGAAGAAAACATAAAAATATATAATACCAGGAACGCATGAGAGATGGTTCGAGATTAGGAATACAAGATACTCTCCAAAATCAAGAGTATTTGTCTTCTGAACGTACTTTCACGAATATGAAAGACGTCGATCTCCGAAGCGATCATGTTCAGCAGTTTGATTTCTCTCCCCACCAGTGAATGACATGTTTCATCAAATGAAACATGTCATTTACACAAAATATAATAAAACTTCTAAAAAAACAGACGTTTTCATTCGTATTAATTATTTCAAATGGAGTTTTACATCATTGTTCAAGAAACAATAAAACAAAGCAAGTATTAATTAAAACATATTTATAATTTCATCTTTATAAATAATTTGGTTATACAATATTACAATAATAATCAAATAAAACGATGTTTTTTAACTACTTCCACTTTTGTCTTTATTTAGACAGCGACCGGTTTCGCCAGGCTCGCTGGCATCGACAGACCAGTCTGTCGATGCCAGCGAGCCTGGCGAAACCGGTCGTTGTCTAAATAAAGACAAAAGTGAAAGTAGTTAAAAAACATCGTTTTATTTAATTATTATTTAAAATGAACTTTTCCATCCAGAGATTTCAGTAAAATCATTTCAATATTACAATACCTAAAATCCGCTGCATTTTCGATTTTCACGTGCTAGAAATCATTATGGTAGTAAGTATATTACATAGTCGTTTTCACACTAAAAATAGTGAGTTATTGATTTAAATTTACAGGTAGAAGCTCCAACTTGGTGGAAGCTCCAATTATTTTTTAGTTTCGGGCGGTTTCAATCTATCTTCTGGGATATTTATTTTCAATATAACAATTTATTTTTGACATGCATTGAATACTCATGTAATTATTAATTTAAGTAAAAAATCGTTTGCAGTTCATTTTTTTGCGAGCCTTTCTTTTTCGGTGGGGTATCACCTTGGCGAACCTGTCCCTGTCCTGCGTCGCTCGGAACAGCTCCTCCACACTTCAGATGCCGGTCCACTCCATTATGTTTCGCAGCTAAGACATCTGTCTCCTACCCGGCCCTCGGCGTCCCTCAATTTTCCCCTCCAATATTAGTTAGAGAAGGTGGTACTTCTCCCCACGCAGCACATGAACCAGATGTGAATCTTCCGAACCTTGATAGTTGACAACAGCTCCCTGTCAACACTAGCTCTTTATTACAGAGTATTTTTTATTAATCAATTATTTATTTAATACTTCATAACAGCAATCATTTTTATTTAACAATTAGTGAAAGGGATTTTTTTAAATATATGATTAGTGTAGTGTATTCAACCATTAAAAAGTTATGTATTGTTAACAACTTTGATAAATATTTAGTTTTACCATCTTGTAGATATGGTAAAGTCATAAAGGGGGGCGAATATAATGATATTATTACGAACGTAAACGCTATTACGTGACGGAAATACACCTACGTTATCTATTTACGGTGAATCCTCGATCCGCGGAAGGTAAACAGAGTCGCGGTTGCTAATGTACGACATATGTGAAGTAGAATATACCTACGGACATACCTGGTATGAAGATATGATCTTCGAAGATATGCTTAAAGAGACTGTTTGAAACTAAATCGCATTTCGGGCTATGTACATATCGTTGCTAGCTTATACAGAGTGTTAAATATGGAATATACGAGTATGTATGTAATATTAGGGTGACCCTTAAAAAAATATTTTATATTTTTATAAGTCTCACCCCCTAATTATTTTCCTGTAACAGTACCTAGTAACTGGTATTTTTTGTAATTTTTATTTAATAATAACACGTGCCTCAAAGGGGGTGAAAATTGAACAAAATTAGTTACAATAAATTCCCTAATTTTCTCAAAAACTATTTACTAACTAACCATCACGCCATTTCCCCCGAGGGGTAGGCAGAGAGGATAGATCGCCACAATGCTCTGTCCTGGCATACCTCTTGGGCTTCCTCTACATTCATACATCGTACCATGCACGCACGTAGATTATTCCGACTTCGAATGTGGCCGCCTTTTATTAATTGATTAATTTGGTCATGCCATGTTTTCCTCGGTCGTCCTCGGCTTCTTTTTCCACTCACGCTGCTTGGGTACAATTTTTTAACCATTCTACTCTCATCCATTCGTTCCATATGTCCAAACCATCTCAAGGATCCTTTTTTAATTTTATCCATGATGCAGTCATCTGCCTTACATTTCTCTCTTATTTCATCGTTCGGTACTCTATCATACAACGTTTTCACGCACACTATTCTTAGTGATATCATTTCTACGGCGTTCATCCTGCTTTTATCCTTCTTTTGCCAGCTCCAATCTTCATTTCCATCCATAACCATTTTATTAATTTTATTTCAAATTTAAAACATCTCACCACCCAACAATTATATTCCTTAAATGGATTTTATGAAAAATCTTTTTTTTTTTTCATTGTTATCCGGACCTTTAATCTACATATTCAATCAGTTAAATCTATATACCTAATTATCTCAAATTTCCAAATTAGCTACATTAGTTAAAAATAATATTTTTCTTAGTCGGTCGTATGGCCTGTTTATGACGTTCAGCCATCCCTCTATCTCTTCAGTGATATTCCTAGTAGTCTCTTGCTGCTAGGATATTCATCATTGACAATTTTAAAAAATATTGAGAAAGTTATAGGTATGTGTATATTCCTACACATTCCCTATAAATTAACAGACCTGGGAGCAATAGCTAATTTTTTGTTCCGAATTGCCACACGAAAGCCATTCAAAACTATTCTGGATCGTAGACAATATTTTTTCTCACAATATTAAATATTAAATAAGTTTACTGGAAGTTGTATTATATTTTATAGTAGTGACCTATTTTGCCTTGCTACAGTAATACCAAATGTCGTCCATCATCATCGGCTGTCCCTCGTGTTCGAGGAAGACTGTCCTTCACGGTTGTGGGTCTGCATGTGACTGAAGAGCCCGATCCTGGACCCACATGTTCTGGGGTATCTGGGGCAAGGGAAGGCGCTTGTAATGGAGCCGTCACCATCTCCCAGTGTTCTCTCATTTCTACTCCTCCTTCTCTCTGCGACGTCGTAGTCGCAAATGTCGTCCAAACAAGCACTGATAACTGAAATATGTATCTTATATAAAATATAATATTTTTTTTAGAAAAGAAACGTTTTCTTATGTTTAACACTCATTTGTGTTATTAAATACCATTCATTTTAATTATCATCACTGTTAAAAGAGTACTTAAATCATGGCACATTCAGAAGTATAAAATAATTGTGCACAGTTGGGAATCTTGCACAATTTGAGTACATTCGTTGGCAGACGGTTAAGTAATTTATCGCACTAGATTGCCTGCAATCGTCCTGCTTGAGAAAGCTCATTTTCACGTATAATTTAACAAAAAGAGAGATAAAATTTCGGTCACCAGAAGGGAAAAACCTTCACGACTGAACATACTTATACAGATATGTGGCGCTATCTATCGGATTTCATATAGACAATGCAACTTGAAAATGTAAATTTTAAAATCAAATGAACATTATTTTTATCGCATTTTTTTTATAACTTTGACCGTCAGAAGTGCAAAACCTTTATCACTGAACATAGCTATATAAATTTATGGCGCCATCGTACGGATCTCTTGGTTGGTTCTATGCCTACAATTTCAGGCTACAGCACCAGGTTTGGGTCCCAGGACCATTTTTAGTGTCCTGTTCTCAAACCAGTAGATTATTTGTTGTTCTTTTAGAGGCATTGTCCACGATTCAGAACCATATGTCACTATTGGCTTGATGATGGTGTTATAATTATCCGTAGAGAACCATAAAGATAGTACGCTTGGCTCCTGATTCAGGGAACTTGGGTTCGAGCCTGGACACGACCAGATTCCTTCTTCATAATAATGAGCTGTTTTCTGTTCATATTTAAGATTGTATAATAATTTCTAATATCATGGATTTAAGTCTTTGGTGTTAGTCTTATAAAAGAATGCTATTTTATATAATTATCTTAATAATAATGTAAAATTGTCGGGTTTTTATGCCAGCGAGAATTTATAGTGTAGTTTGTTAAATGCTTTTAAATCAGGATGTGCGGCTTATGTAAGTAATTTTTTACTCTCAGTGTGTGGTCTTGCTTTAAAATTTTATAACTGGTTTTATAGCGTTTAAACAAAGTTAATTACATTGAAATGTTCTGACGAGTGAAAACTTCGTAAAGTTTTTTGATATATTATTATAACACCTGATGATGTCAACATAGGTTGATGAAACACCTGTCGCGTAAAATGAAATACAATTGTGGTACATAAAACAAAGTTATTTAATTTCACAGTTTAAAATGTTAAGGTATCATAGTGTTTTGGCCAAAACAATGGAATATTTAAAGTTTTCTTCCTTCGGATGCTGGTTTGCATAGAAAGTTTTATATTGCTAAGATTTTCATTCAAATTGGCAATTTTATTTTAAAGGCGTTGTTAATTCGGAACATGCTGTATTTAACCATAATATCTAGTCGAGACTCGAACCTTGGAGGCAATCGAGAAATCACTGCCATCTGGCGGATCTTGATGTAATAATGGGTAAACGATTTCATTCCCGTATCTAGTTTTGCCCAATTCTCATCGCCAATAGTAGCGATATCTGCCTTCCTTTATTACCTAAAAGTTCCAACTAATACCGTAGCGCAAAAATGTCCCGTTCATAAAATGAATTTAAGCTACGCATTACGTATACACACATATAACGTAATAAGTAGGTATCACGTGCCAACACTATGTGTTTTACAAATAATGTACATATATGAAGCGAATGGAGGAGGCCTTTGCCCAGGAGTGGACGGGAATAGGCTGAGAAAGAAGAAGAAGAAGAATTAGTTTTGTATTATATTGTAATGATACATTGTCTTATTTATTTTTAAATCCCCATTTATATCTAGTTGTTCTCACTGAAACACTTATTTCCTCCGCCAGTCGAGAGACAATTATTTCGCTCTGCAATACGTACATAGTGAGGGAAATAAAGATGGCGAACCGGAAATTCCTCCCAGCGTGACTTCCCAGCCGACACGGACGCGCTCCCGTGAGCAAACTACAAACTACACACATTTTATTTACCGTCAAACTTTTGTTGACATACACTAACGAGAGAAATTTTGTAACAAATTTCGTTACCTTTCAATCTACCTACACCTTCGGAGGGCATCTTTCGCGTCGGTTGTTTTTCTCATTTCCTTGAAGGCGAAATGTTTTTTCTTGATGGTTTCAAACCGCTCACGCGTTGTTCTCGCCCATTTATATTCAGAGGGTAATGGCTTGTTCACTTTTATCGCCTACATGAAGCTTATATGAAGGGTTTTGATACAAACTAATTCTCATAAGAATTATGCAATACACGCGTGCTTATACTATAAGTATGATATTTTTTTCTCAAAAATAGCGGTGAACATTTTAGTTTCGAATTTAAAATAAATCCAACTGTTTTAAATAAAAATTGTATAAATACCCATACTTGTTTTCTCTTTGATCATATCAATATTTAATATTAATATAATTTTGTTGAAAAAGTCTGTTTTCTAAAAGTTTTATTTTCATATATTTTATGGGAATATCTTGATTCAGATATTTTATAATGCTATATAGCAAGGCGAAACTCGTCAATAAATATGTTACATGATAATACTTCTTGAAATAATACTTTTTCATTTATACATTATTTAATGTAAAGTTTTACGTCATTGTTAAAAAATAAATCTCCAATAAATTCGACAATGCCTTGGACTGGCAAAACATATCATTCACAAAAAAAATTATTATTAATTTTTTACACAAATAATATTTAAATAAGTTGACGATATTTTTAAATAACAACTTTTTGTCGGCAGCTGTGGAAATTAAAATAAAAGTGGAAGCTGTTACTAAAAAATATCATTTTATTAAATTAAGATTTAAAATGAATTTCCATCAAAAGATTTCAGTAAAATTATTATTCTATCTTTAGAAAATGCTCTTTTTCAACCATGACAGTCAAAGGTATAAGGCAAATGAAAAAAATATTAATAAAAACCCTAAAAACATTTATTTTCCTTCATTAATGAACCAAGAAACGCAGTTTTTATAAAGGTTATTAAATTATATCAAATCCTCTTCGTGTATTGATTTTAATAACTATATTAACCTTAATTTTCTTTGCGATTAAATTACTTTTCGGAAATAATTAAATACAGGCAACTTAATTTCCTGTAACATTGTTCGTATCCCAATCTATCAAGCGAGCAAACAAGCGTTGGCACACTTCAAACCTAAAAACTTTAACTTATCTAAAACCAAATTTGACTGAACCTTCCGAGGGCGAACAATACGATCCACCTTACTTGTGAAACAATACGACCGGAACGCGAAAAAGTTTTAATTAACTCAGAAGCAAAGCAGTCAAATCGCGTCATATTCGGTCCGTGGATTTGGGGAGGCGGATTAACACATTATCTGCGGGTAGATGGGGTAATTACAACGCGCACCGTGTACCTGTGATATTATAGATTATGAATACAGTAAAACCTCGATTATCCGGACTAATTGGGGACAAAGGTTGTCCGGACAAGGACAAATCCGGATAATAGAAAAAATACATAATTGACAGGAAAAGAATATTCATACCGAAATTATATTCAGTATGAATAATTTTTTTATTATTTAGATTTATAAATAGTTTTATTGTAAATTATTTTTTAATAAAAAAATCAATTATCGATTTCTGCTTAAACCTAGCTTTTCTTTTAGAAGCTGAATCCCGAATACTTTTAAGACATATTAGTTGACCTGAATTACACTCGATTTTGAAAATTTGGTTTGGTTCATGTGGTGCAGTGCTCCTGTAAATTTGGAGATATTTCGTGTAAAAGTGAATTGTTTTGGTCAATTTAACTGTTGCCGCACTTTATAATAGTTAATTGTAACACGTAATACTTTTGTACTGTTTTGCTGTTAAAATTATATTAGTTTTATCGTTTTTATAAAGAATTTTGACAGGTGTAAAAATAAATTTTTCATTTGTTCCAATGACGATTTGAATTAATTCTTCAATATTATTTTTAAGTTCTTGCTGGTTAAGTGCCTAATTACAGCTAATTTAAAAAACGGTGGATACGTGTAACATAAATTAAATAAACACAAAAGTCCGGATCGTCCATGTCAACATGTGCAACATCGAAAAAAATTGTTATTACATGTGTTATTACATTATGTGCTAAATAAAAAAAAACAGTGGGTTCGTGGAACATATATTGAATAGACAATATGTGCACCATCTAAAAAGAACATTTTGTGTTAAATTATTATTACTTTGTTATTTTATTTTATATCATCGTATTTTATATTATTTGTTTTAGATTTATTTTGTGGGTGTTGGACGATCGAAGTGTTCGCGGGAGATGCCTATTGGTGGCGATGAGGTTCGCAACCCATCACACCGCGTCTCCCGCGGGGCGAAAAGAGAAGGATGGAGTGCCGCATCAGTAAAAGTGTGACGGTCCATTCTTTCTGCCTACCCTTTCGGGGAGACGGCGTGATCACGTGACATCTAAACACTGAAAAGCTTCAGAATGTGTAGGACCAATATCTCTCACCTCACAAATCTCTTCTTCGTCTTCTTGGTCGTGTTCCTCTGAGGCAGATATTTCTTTAATAATTGCCTCATCATTCAAAATTTGGAATCCAGGATCGTTACATCTTTCAACCACTTCGATCGTTACAACCACTCAGTTACATCTTCGTCGCAAGCAGCACATATTGAAATTTGAGCTATTGTTTCCGCGATGTCTCCTATATCACTATCTACTGCGATACTGAAACTTACTGATGGTCTTTTCAAAATTTTGTTCCATAATTTTTTCAAAGTAGACACATCTAAAGAATTCCAACTATCTGCTGCCATATAGCAACAATCTTATAAATTTATTTTCTTGTGGAAGCTGTTAACTGATTCATCATCATTGAATTCCAACAACTACTGACCAATATTTTACTTGTTGGGACTTATTGTTGGAACAAATGCATGAAACGCATTCCAGCGGACGTAAAAAATTTTACCAATCCGGATAATCGAAAATCCGGATAATCGAGGTTCTACTGTAGTTTTAATAATTCGACATGTGATACAAATATCTCACTAAAATTACGTTTAAAATATTATTTCAACAAACAAATTGTTATTTATTTTTTCATGAACAATTATTATAAGTTCATATCAAATAATTAATACGTCAGTATTATGAACAAAATTATGAAAGGATCACTACGTTGGTTCGGACATATGGAACGCATGGATGGAAAAAAAATGGTTAAGCAAGTATACGTTAACGATGTAAATGGAGTGCGGAGTCGAGGTAGACCGAAGAAATGGGATGACCTAATTAATCAAATTTTAAAGGTTGGTCATGTTAGAAGTCGGAAGAATCGACGTGCGCGTATGAGTCGTTGTATGAATATGGAGGAATCTAGAGAGGTGTGTCAGGATAGAGTGGAGTGGCGGTCCATTCACTCTGCCTACCGCTGCGGGGAATTGGCTTGATAATTTCTTGTTTGTTGTTGTTGTTGTTGTTATTGTTGTTGTTGTTGTTGGTGTTGGTGTTGGTGTTGGTGTTGGTGTTGGTGTTGGTGTTGGTGTTGGTGTTGGTGTTGGTGTTGGTGTTGGTGTTGGTGTTGGTGTTGGTGTTGGTGTTGGTGTTGGTGTTGTTGTTGGTGTTGGTGTTGTTGTTGTTGTTTTTGTTGTTGTATTCAAGAAGGCTTATTACAAATGTGGATTGACATGTTTCTCCTGTCTAGGGCATCATCAAATGTTTACATTATCAAACATTTGATAATACCTTATACATGCGAAACATGTCATTCACATAAATTGTAGAAAGACTTAAAAAGTTAATTAATCAAGAAAACATATGTTTTCATTGGTATTAATCATACTTTTTGTTTCTTAAACAATGATGATATACTCCAGATTAAAAAAATAATTCGTATCAAAACGTCGCTTTTTCTAAAAGTTTTATTATACGAGGTCTACATGGGAATGACATGTTTCGGTATAATTAATAATGCCGATAAAGGACATTTGATAATGACTTAGAAAGGTAAAAGATGTCATCCCCATAAACCATAATCTAGACAGTTTATCTAGAGTCCGCAAAAAGGTTTATTTATACCCTTCTTGCGGACTACCACCAGTCCAGTAAACGGGTATCAATACCCTTCCCGTTCACGATGTATTAATATAAAACACTGATGAATGTAATCATATCCCGGGACGTGTTCCTGAATACCTGATGGGATAAATCGGTTAATCCGCTCAGTCAACAATCTGCCGGCCGATCGTTTCATCACACGGTGTTCCGAAATTTCGACGCCCTCGCAGAGATTTTTGTTATTTATTACCTACTTCGCGTGTCGATCAGATCCCAACACTAAAAAAAGCCTCTCTATATCCAGTCTCAAGTAATACTTCCTTCTCATTACCAAGAACGCTCAATTTACTAATGTTTTAGATAAACGACTGCCATAAGCATCCCTTGATCATGCGTTATATTATGTATAATAAAAAGCAAGAGTACCAATTTTTCAAACGTTATATAAATATATACTCGTATAAATATGTCAGCTATAATAAAAAATTTAATCCATTGTATTGAATACGAATCTTCTAATTCTTCTTCAAGTGCTCTGTCAGGTCCCCCAACGTTGGCGATCACCTCGGCGAACCTGTCCCTGTCCTGCGCCTCTCGGAACAACTCCTCAACACTTCAGATGCCGGTCCACTCCCTCACGTTTCACAGCCATGACATTTGTCTCCTACCGGGCCCTCGGCGTCCCTCAACTTTCCCCTCCAATATTAGTTGGAGAAGGTGGTACTTTTCCCCACGCAGTATATGACCCAGATGTGAAATTAATAACAGTCCCCTGTCAACTCTAGCTCGCCTCAGGATTTCGGTATTGCTAACCATGTCTGTCCAGGGAATTCTGAGCGTTCGGCGATGGAGCCACATTTCAAATGCTTCCAGTCTGTTCATTGAGTTGACTTTCAAGGTCCACGTTTCATATCCATACAATAAAACATACCACACATAGCATTTGATCATTCTCTGGCGGAGTTTCAAGTTTATGTTATCATTGCATAAAAGTGATTTCATTTTATTAAACGTAGCTCTTGCTGCCTCAATTCTGCATTTTATCTCTACATCTGGGTCAAAAAATTGCGTTAGTATGCTGCCTAGGTGTTTAAATTTTTCCACCCTTTCAACGTTACGGCCGTTCAAATGCAATACTGACCCACTGTAGTCAAGCCGTCCGAATGTCATCCATTTGGTTTTATTCACATTTATTGTGAGCCCCAATATTTCACCAGATTCATCAACAAGGTTAAGGAGTTCCTGAAGATCACTGACACTTTCAGCCAATAAAACGGTGTGGTCAAATCTTCTTGAATACCAATATTTAAATTCAGTAAATTTTACATATTTTTTTGTAGATTATTTTCGTATAGAATTATGTTTACCACCCCTGATCTGTATTTATTTAAAGGCCTCAGTTTGCAATAATGTCACCAGTCTGTCGATGCCTGACGAAACCGGTCGCTGTCGAAATTAAGACAAAAATGGAAGTAGTTAAAAACATCGTTTTATTTAATTATTATTTTTCTTATGTTATTGATATTATTATATGCTAAGATGAAAAATATACCACCTCCTTTGGCTGATACTAATATCTAAAAAAGAGGGATGTCCTGGCTGCGAAATATAAAGGAGTAGACAGGAGTGAGCGGAGTTCAGAACCTGTTCCAAGTGGCGCAGGACAGAGATACCTTCGCTGAAGTTATCGCCAACGTTTGGGGCACCTGAAACGGAACCGGGAGAAGAATTGATTTTATATACTTACAAGTAACCAACTTTTATGTTGACGACCTTCGTGGTAGAGTGATAAGAGCTCTGACTGCCGTACCGAAGGTCCCGGGTTCGATTCCCGGCAATGGCAGTGTAATTATCACACTGTTTTTGGCCTGATCTAGACTTCATGTGACAGTAAAATGGCTATAGATCAGTTACCTATCACATGTACTGAGAATCAATATGATAGCTAAAAATAAATTGTATACAGTAATTGGGTTCAAGCTACCTGTTGTGTACACACAAAAAACGGTGTTGTTGAAAAAGTTGTTGGAAATTCAAAAGTTACTGGAACTTGTAAATGTTTCAATGGTAAAGAATTTTGTTATTATCTATGTAATAAGGTAACTGTTTATACTCACATCCAAACAATTTGTGGAGTTACATTGAAAAGTTTGGGTTCTTAGAACTTGAAGAGTAATCAAGATTCTCTTTGTTTTGTGAATAATCTAAAGATCATCAGTCCAGAGCCAGCTCGAGTGTGGTTCGGTGATATAGTTTCCCCACGAGACGAGATGCTCACTAACGTTATACATATTAAAGTTAGAAAAGACTTCTTAAGTTTCTTACACGATTCAGTTTGATAGCTATATCCTTGGTATATCCTTGACTCTATTCAACGGCATTTCTCTTGGGTATGCTGGGGCATAACTCCCTCGAACTGAAGAGGGAAGGATTAATGGCAACGCATTTTTTCAAGCTGATTCGGGGCTCTATTGAGAACCCCTATGTTCTGGAGCAAATAAGTATTTTTGTCCTGCGACAGCGCCGTCATAAATTGTTCCTTGTTCCGTCACGCAGAACCAACTGCCTTTGGTGATGCCAGTAGGAAGAGATATTCGGACGTTGAATCTAATCGTCTCGAATTTGGACATTTTCTGTGTCAGTGAGGCAGTATTCATAAAAAATATATTACAAATTCTGGAAAGAGTACTGCCTCACTGACGTCGACATTTTGGGTTCCTTCTGATTCATGTATGATTTTTTGATTTCATGTCGTTGTTTTATCGTTGTTTTATCTTTATTTTATCTTTGTTACACCGTTTTGTTTTGTCCAAATGAGTCGCCTAATTTATTTTCGTTTGTTACGTCTCATTGGTGTATTATGTATAAATAAATAAATTAAATTAAATAAATTGCTTTCTGTGCCTCTGTCCCATTGCATTCGTTTTAGAAATGCTGGCGACCAATAGTTTGCAAATACAGTAGAGTCTCGATTGTCCGACCTAAACGGGCCGCGGCAAGGTCGAATAAGCGAAAAGGTCGGATAACACGGAAAATGATAAAAAAAAAAACGACATTGAAAATGTGTTAATATTATTTGCACATCGAAAACTTTTCAAATATGTATATGTAACATAACTGAATGTAACGAACTAAAACATTAAAATGCACTCAATAAAACATGCGAAAGAGCTACGTAAGCACTGAGGACTGTCGCCTGGCGCGCGAATATAATGCGTGCAGTCTGGTAAAGGAAATAGGTAGTTCGGATAACTCGGAAGGTCGGATAACCGAAGATTGGATAACCGAGACTCTACTGTAAAATGAATTAATTCACATTTACCAACATCTTTATACCTATTAGAGGATTCTCTAAGATCTCTGCAATCTTAAAGAATACCTAGTATTGTGCTCTAGGTAGTTTTTTTTTTTTTTTTCCGCACAGGCTGTTTTATTTCCGTCTTTGGTAATTTCGATAGGGAAAGCAATCGAACTACTAAACATGATTGCTCTAGACATCGTCATTTTACATGTAATAAAAATACAAGGTGTATCAATAGAATCTTTATATTTAGTGGATCGATCAAAAAAAGTAAGTCATTCAATACTTGATTTGTTTAATCGTGCCACGTTTTACTCGGTATTCTTCTATTTCTAGTTCTATTTACATCGTTAACAAATATTTTTTTCTTCATTGTTTTCATTTGTCCAAACCATCTTAACGATCCTTTCATTATTTAAAATAATAATTCAATAAAACGATTTTTTTTAACTACTTCCACTTTTGTCTTTATTTCGACAGCGAACGGTTTTGCCAGGCTCGCTGGCATCGACAGATTGGTCTGGCGGAGACAAAAGTGGAAGTAGTTAAAAAAACTTCCATCAAGAGATTTCAGTAAAATCATTTGATTATCTTTCATTATTTTGTTGATAACATATTCATTCTTTCTAAATTCACTTAAAATATTTTCATTCGACACTCTAGCATACACAGAATATCCGCACATTCGTCTAATAGATCTCATTCTACTTTCATCGTTCTTTTGCCAATTCCGTGCTTCACTTCCATACATATGGGTCGGTACAAGAACACCATTTCTTCTACCTTAATAATATTTATCAGCACGCTTTGTATTAGAGTAATAGACTGGAAAGTATATGTAGACTTATATAGGTTATTCGTATTTCTTGAGATTCCACTCCTTCTAAGCCGCGCGTAATAAGAGGTCAGCTATTAATCACCGAGATTCCGAAGTAATGAAAATATGCGTCTCCGTCTAAAGCGATTTTTCATTGGTAATTAATTGAATTATCCCATTCTTGGATCCTTCACATTAAGATGAAGATACGAAGAATAATGACGTACTTTTCGGACATTTTATTTAAGCTATTTATTACGTATTTTCCATGATGAAAACTCACATTCAAGAGGAAAATATTTTAGGTATTTCATATACCTTTTTAACATACAATATGATGTTGTAGAATCTTACAAGTTTATTATGTTGTTATTCAATTTATCAATATAAAATATTTGTAGAAGAAATAAACATTCAAATATAATTCATAGATCTTCTTCTTCTTCTTCTTGTCGTAGGGCCTAGGGCCTGTGCATAGGGCCTCAAGGAGCCTTCTCCACCCGACTATATCGCATGCCTGATGCCTAACATCATCCCAAGTGAGGCTTGCTAATTTAACTTCGTCCTGCAGGGCTCTTCTCCAGGTGGCTCTAGGCCTGCCTCGCTTCCTCTTTCTCCCCATAGGGGACCAGTCTAGTGCGCCCTGAGCGATGCAGGCTGGGTCTCAGAATTTGACCGATTCACAGCCATTTGCGTCTAGCGACTTGTTCTCTAATTGTCATTTCGCCTGCTATGGTCCAGAGAACGGCATTTAACACTGTTTGGGGCTAATAGATCTTGAATATTGAGCGAACGCACCTATTTATAAACACCAGGAGTTTTCCAATAACGTCCGCGGTGTTATTGGAAAACTATTTCCAATAATGCCAAGTGTCACATCCGTAAAACAGTACGCTTTAAATAATATTTGGAGCTCGAGCTTTCTCGAAATGATACTGTAACGGCATACCAGGCGAAGCATTGGGAAAGCTCCCCTTTCCTCGTTGCGTCTGCTGGCTTCATCTTCGTCCGTACCTTCCGAGCCTGCTATCATACTACCAAAGTAGCAAAAGCTGATCGTTGTCACAAGGAGGACACCGTGGAGCAAGATTAGGGTGGAGTATATTAAAAAAGAGTTTGGATACTTTTGTTGCAGTCATATAATGTCGATTTACAAAAATGATACGAATGAGTAATGATATTTCTCTTGTACAGTAAAAATCTTTTTGCGTGTTTGTTATTTACTTTGAATTTACCAAAAAAAATTTTTGTATAAAACGCACGTCTGACGTCATTCGAAAAATCTTTAATTTAAATTATACAATTCTACATTCTTGATTATTATTATTATTATTATTATTATTACTGAAAGCTGAAAGAGAATACAAAATTTATTTAGTAAATTAAGTTGTTATTTGTTTATAAGAAAAATATCCACAATTTGAATAGTGTAACCATTATTATTAACAATATTTGTAATTGTACTGAATTCTGTATTTTTGTTTTCGAGTAAAGGGGATATATTTATAATGCAAATAAACAAGGGATGAAAAGCAGAATATTTTGTGAAAAATGATAATTTATACGTGTTGTGGATAATATTAACTGTATAAGTAGATTTTCAAGAGATGGAAAAATTAAAAAAGATATCGAAAGAGGGGATGGAGCTGGAAACAAAATAAATGGTGCACTCAAAGTCATTACCGCAAATAGAAATATATCGACTGAAGCAAATATGCAGTCCACAATGAAGTTCTAGAGCGGACCCTTATGTATGGAAATAAATCTCTTGGAGTAAGCAAAAAAAGGATAAAAGTAAATAAATTCCGTAGAAATGAGGTCACTCAGAAGTATGTGCGGAAAAAACAATTTGTGATAGAATATCTAATGATTAAGTAAGAAAGGAATGTAATGCGGGTGAATGCGTCCTATATCAATTAAGAAAGGATCACTAAGATAAAGGGAAAAAAAAATTATAAACCAGTTGTGTGAATGGAAAAAGAAATCGAGGAAGGCCAACGAAGGCATGGCTTGACCTAATAAATCAATTACTGAAAGGCGGATATGTTCGAAGTAGGAACAATCGACGAGCATGCATGTCACGATGTGTTAATGTAGAAGGTTCAGAAAAAATTTCTGAGGTTTGTCTACATGAGGGAGTATGGTAGTTATCCGTGGCTCTATCCCACGGCATTTCTTTTCGGAATGCTCGGAACCAATTCTTTACAGCTTCGAAGAGATGGGCATCTCATTACCCATTTCTTTAAATTAATCAGGGGGTACTTCGAGAACTCGGCCGTGCTAGAGGGTGTTGGGTTTTTTATCCCTGATATATTTCTCCGACAGCGACAGCACATATTGTTTTACCTACCAGCCACTAGAACCAATCTGCCTCTGGTGACACCGGTAGGAAGAGCAATTAGTCTCCTCGGAGATCGACGTCTTTCATATAAGTGAAAGTACGTTCAGGGGACAAATACTCTTGACTTTAGAAAGTATTGTTTTCCTAACGTCGAACCATCTCTAATGCGTGCCTGGTATTATGTTGTATTTTTACAATATTTTACCTGTACTCAATAGATTGCCTTAAACATTTTGCTATTTGTAATGTCTTTGAGTTAATAAACAGATTTGATTGATTTGATTTGAATGGATCAGTAGGGTGGTCCATTCTCTCTACCCACCCCTCCGGGGAAACGGCATGATGATTAGTTAATTTGATTATTTAATTTTTTTACAATTTTTAAAACATTAAATAGTCACTCCCAGCAGATGTGAAAAGTTGCGCCTCACAGCTCTGGCTACTATGACAATCTAAAATATTCAGAAGTTAGGTAAGCTGATCGCATTTGTGCAATAAATCACAAAGATTTTGCAGTTCGCCCAAGCTTCAGGAATAAGTGGAAGAGTTATTATAGCGGCGGTTGGACAGTTTTAAAAAAACGGGTTTATTTTCCTCGTTCCTTATTTACACTTCTAAGAAATTCATTCAAAGCAATTTAAAACTGCTTATGAAAGACTAAATTTGAACATGCTTTTGCTACATGCGTAAAATAAATTAGAGAAAATCTGCGTAAGGTAAATTGTGTTCGTTATTTTTATCTTCTTTAGATGTGCTGACGTAATTTTTCAAAGCTACTCCCTATCCCATTATCTAAATCTCTTATGTATGAGGTAGACACTATATTAAGGAGAAGTACCCTTTGTTATTTTCTAGATTTTATATCTAATAAGGTGAAGCTCTCATAATGTGAACACATAACAATGAATCAATTGAATATATAACATAATCAATTCAAGTTTGCGTATTAAAATTTTTTATATTCCAATTTTTTGGGCGTTCTGGTTCAAAAGCTGTGGTGAGAGTCGGAGGGGAAATAACCGAGGGATTTGAAGTCATGACCGGCCTGAGACAGGGTGACCTCATATCCCCCATGCTATTTAATATTGCTTTGGAGAAAGTCGTGAGAAGTGTTAAACAAATGGAACTGGGCTCTACTCTTGGTGGCACTCACAATGTTTTTGTTTGGATATGCGGACGATTTGGTGTTGATTGGTGATAGTACAGATGATCTAATAGAGATGTACAAAAAATTAAAGGCCAGAATTGGTTTGCAGGTCAATGCACATAAGACCAAGTGGATGATTGTTTCCAGGAGTAATAATGGCCTAGCCTCATCACTGAGAGATATTTGCATGGGGGTAGATAAAATTGAGCAAGTCAGAGACTTCACTTATATCGGTGCGGTCATGACGGAAGCCAACGATATGCACGCGGAGTTGGAACTTCAAGTGACCCAGGGGCAATGAAGAGGAGGATGTTAAACACCAGTCTGCGAGACAGGAAGCGTAATGAATGGATCAGAGAAAGAACCAAAATTGCGGACGTAGCGTGCAAAATAGCCTCGTCGAAGTGGAATTGGGCCGGCCGTATAGCGAGGACAACCGATGATCGGTGGGCAAGACGCACCACTATAGAGAACCCCGTTGTCTAATATTAATACATTGTATATAATACTTCAACGAGAACTTCGTTGTCTAATATAATTATATTATATACAATACTTCATAGAGAACCTCTCTGTCTTATATAATTACACTGTACAAGTATACATTACTTTATGGAGAACCTCGTCGACTTATATTATTACATTGTTTACTCGTATAATACTAAATAAACAACCTCTATGTTAATTATTATAAGTTGCGAACTTCATTAAGTTGGACTGTTTGAAAAGTAACAATAGATGTAGGCAATATATTGGTACTTATCCTGATGTAACGAGGTGAATCAAAGTATTTTGACTAGAGATGTATTTCATCTATGTTTGCCATACAAGATGTCTCTCTAATAATAATTTTTCTGATTTAGCTAACCACCTCATTGAAAAGATCATTCATTTAATAAAGATAATGGCGTTGAAATTTTGCATGTTAATAATAGAAATATAACCATGTGCAATCTCGTAATTTTAGAAATTAAAAAAGTAATTAAAAGTAAAGAAAATATATAATAAATAATCAAATATATTTAACGTCAAGTCCAATCTTTGGTTTATTTCCTTTATTGATTTATCTTTGTTGATATTTTATTATAATTACCTGAACCCCAATAAGAACTTTAAATTATTAATACATATCAGACATGTTTCGGACAGCCAGTCTGAATTTTATTTTCAATCAATTTAAAATTTAAATTATTATTTTAAATTTTAAATTGATTCATAATATTTTTTATAACAAAAGCATAAACGTTCCAAAATAAATATTTATAACATCTGTCAAAACTGATCATATTTGTAAACAATTTTATAATATTTAAAATCTCTTTATAATATCAGTGAGAAAGGACAGAGTTTTCCGAAACATGTTTGATATTTGATTTTTTTTTAAGTTAGTGTTGTATATACAAAGTATTATATATAAAAAAGGAAAGGACAAATAACAGATGAATTTAATGTATTTTTCAATGTAATAAACATTTTTTTCTTGTAGTGCCATATCAGGTCCCCCAGACGTCAGCTCGTAGGCTTTCCTTAGTCGAAACAATACCCCTTACCATTGAATTCCTGTCCACTCTCTGATATTTCTCCGTCAGAACATATGTAGTCTTCCAACACCGCGACTACCCTCAATATTCCCTTCATGATAAGGTGGAGTAAACCGTATTTTTCATTGCTAAGAATAGGCCCCGAATATGCCATTTTCCTATATTATACAATATATTAAACATCATATAAAAAATACATTTATTTTTATTATTAATTGTCGGACACGTGAGGAGTTGGAGAAATCGATGTGCGTGCATGATACGATGTATGAATGTTTAGGTAGCGAGAGAAGTATGTCAGGAAAGAATAGTGTGGCAATACATTATTTTTTCCTATCCCTTCGGAAAGATGTCCTGATAGCTAGTTAGTTAGTTAAATAATATAATAAAATAAATTCAACATTTTCACATTTCATCTGTTCTAAACAAATGAACTACTATAACCGCACTAATCAAAACATAACACATTATTTTCAACTGGCGAATAAAGAATTTGATTTCGTTAAGGACTTAATTCGGCAGTAGAAATCTTGGTACTCAATTACGCCGGGAGACCCTCCAAGATAATGAGTTTTCATCTCTCAGTCTCTCGTATTTATACTGGCGAGTGGTCCCGCCCCGCCTAGCGGAGTGTAGAGTAAACAAAGTCTTCATAGAGTTAAAGTTTCAACGAACTTTACGCAATATAATGATCGCTCCATCATATTTACCGGACCAATTCGGCGCTAATGAGACTTACCAGCAGTGCCAGGTGATGATGATTTACTCAGAACAAATCCGACTTAATCAGTTTCCCCAAAAAATTATATGTTTTAAATTTATTAACAACTCAACGCTACAATAATAATCGGGTGGTGGTCTAGGGGATAGAATGGTTGACTCCTGATCCAGGGGACTTGGGTTCGATCCTGAACACGACCAGATTCCTTCTTCATAATAATGAGCTATTTTCTGCTAATATTGAAGATTGTAAAATAAATTCTAATATCATTGATTTAAATCTATGGTGTTACGTCTTTTAACTGGGCTTTTTTTTCATTGCAAAATAATACTAAAAAAATGCTTAGATTTTTACAAAAACCAAACTAACCATCACGCCATTTCTCTGAAGGGGTAGACAGAGAGGATGGATCGCCACAATTCTCTGTCCTGGCATACCTCTCGGACTTCCTCTACATTCATACTTCGTACCATGCACGCACGTCAATTATTCTGACTTCGAATGTGGCCGCCTTTTAGTAATTGGTTATGACATGTTTTCCTCGGTCGTCCTCCTCTTACGTTCCACGTACCAATCCGTCACTTCACCCTCCTCTGTTCGGCATCTCGGGAGATGCGTCGTGATGGGTTGCGTGCCTCATCGCCACCTATAGGCATAACTCCCGCACCCACTTAATTATCTTACTTAATTATAAAGAATTTAAAAAAATTATAATATTTATAATTTTGGATTCACTGTGCGATTGCATAACTGCTTTAATCATTTTTGTGAACAATTTTGTTTTTGTGAGCATAATAAATGTGAGTTTTATAGTTTTAAACGTGTAATTAAATCCTCGGTGTTAAAAATACAATACTTTTGCTAAATTTCAATAATTATCTTTAACCGAAATGTCTGATTTTTAAATAATCAAATGATTTTATTGAAATCTCTTGATGTAAGTTCATTATAAATAATAATTAAATAAAATTTTGACAGCGAGCCTGGCGAAACTGGTCGCTATCGAAATAAAGACAAAAGTGGAAGTAGTTTAAAAAAACATCGTTTTATTTCATTATGATTTTTTTATGATTCAAAGCAACGTTTTTTTTTTTCAATTCGATTAGTATAATTATCTCAACAATTTTAGAAAGAGTGCAAATACCAAATTAAGAAAAATATTAAACTTTATTCATTTCTCCGATGGTACGCTTACTATTTTAAGCTTTATTTGGATAAAAAAAAAAACTCACAAAAGTGAGAAAAGCTATGTTTTAAATCATAAAAAAATCTGGAAAACGGATTTGACACTATTAATTAATGCATTAACTTAAAGTCATGGCGTATTTTTTTTAATGATTCTTGATTTTACAATTTTACGTTTTCCATTGTAAGGATTTTATTTGCATTAATGATAACTATTTTTTTTACTTTTAGAACTCAGCTATGCAAATAACATTTCCACCTTTCATGATTCGATCATTTTACCAACTGTAGGGAGTCAAGACATTCGTCTTCGTCAAATTAGACACTTTTTGATAGCATACTGAAAAAATATGAATATTTAATCTTTGAATGTCTTTCAATCTTGTTTATTATTCAGTATAGATTATATTGTTCCAAAATAAAGCTTTATTCTCGGATAGCATTTCATTCATTAGAATTGACAGATATAATTTTATACCTTCTTCTTCTTCCTAATTGTAGACCTATGTGATCTGTCCCCCAGAGTGTTGCTCCTCCTGTGAGATAGACTTCTAGCTGTCCTTCCATCTTTTAGGAGGTCTTCCACGAGGACGAGTCCCATGGGATTGACTATGCAACGCAATATGGGGAGTCTGGTAGTGTGCATTCTTTGAACATGACCATATCAGTCCCTTTGTCGCTGTCTGCTCCATCTTATAATATCCTCAACTTCACATATCTCTCTTATTCTGGTATTCCTCACGCGATCTCTCAGTGTCTTGCCTGCTTTCGTCCTCAGTGTCTTCATTTCGGAAGCCCTCAAAACTAATTTGGTCCTTACTGTGTCTGTCCTTGCTTCGACGCCATATGTTATTATTGGTCTTGCGCATGCTTCATAGATTCTCATCTTACTCTTAATGGCCATGTCTTTGTTTTACCATATTGTGGTTTTTAGAGCCCCAGAGATTGCAGCTGCCTTGTTTTATATCGACGACAAGAAATCAATACCCAAGGCTGTTATAATATATATTATATTATAAGGCGCGACGGCGCCCTTTCATCCGCTTAACTAGTTCACTTCCATCCATTAGGAACTGACATTAACAGTTGTTTCATTTAAGCAAATATAAGAGGACAACAGGCCACATTCCTAATTTTTCTTTTTGGCGCTGCATTCAAGTGTGGAGTTTGGCCTCCTCCACAACAGTCCTTCACTGGCTCCTGTTTTGGCGATCTTCGTTATTCAGTTTTTCTAGTTTCTCTCAGTCGTCTTCAGTCTGCTCATATTTTTCTTACTCTGCCTTTTGGTCTC
This sequence comes from Lepidostoma basale, assembly GCA_022606425.2. Classification (NCBI taxonomy): domain Eukaryota; kingdom Metazoa; phylum Arthropoda; class Insecta; order Trichoptera; family Lepidostomatidae; genus Lepidostoma; species Lepidostoma basale. The sequence continues at coordinate 3,802 of JAHDVF020000865.1, read as the reverse complement.
TTTTCGCGCGGCACCCTTCTGGGCATAATCTTTGTTGCTCTGTCCTCTGGCATTTTTTCTACATGGTCAGCCCCCCTTATTGATACTTACAGAATCTCATCAATGTGTCTTGGTTAATCATTATTTCCAGCTCAAGATTTCTTTTGATTCTGTAAGTTCAATCTTTTAGCGTGGGTCCAGAATTTCAGAATCTTTATTTCAAAGCTTGCTATGTTATTAATACCACACAAATGCTTACAAATTGTTACCACTGTTTCCTGGTTAATAAGTACTTCTAGCTCAAAATTTCTTTTGATTCTGTAAGTCCAATCTTGTAGCGTGGCTCCAAAATTTAAGAATCTTTATTTCAAAACTTGCTAACTTCCCGGGTCGCATACTCGCATAACCTATACTATTAATACCATCATATGCCAATAGCGTAAATAAGGTTTTAATTTATTTTCGTGTGACATTTCAGGGAACAACTTCATAATTTTCAATCCACGCCAATGCCCAATGAGAACTAATTGCAATTTGCTCGTCTTGTTTTCTCACCCCGAAATCACCACGTGTGGTTTCTGTGGGTGAAATTGGTGAACGGTGTCCCGAATATTAAGGGTAATTCACTTCAGTTTAACAATCAATATAACACTACTCTCGAAACGTCGCATTCACTGAGTATTTTATAACTAACGGACATAATATCAAATTTGGAATATTAAATATAAATTAATTGTATTTGTAGTAATATTCTTTGACTTGAAACAGAATTTCAATTGTACAATCGTAGTCGTATCTATAATAATAATAATAATTTTGATGATTTATAAAGCGACGTTTTTATATACCTTGACATTTGATAATGCCTCAGAAAAGCGAAACACATCATTCTCATAAACTTTAATAAAACTTCTAGAAAACAGACGTTTTTATTAGTATCAATTATTTAATTTGAAGTTTTACATCATTGTTCAAGAAACAATAAATTGATTAAATTATATTAGTATGAATAAACATAAGTACACTTCATATTTTACAATACTTTATTACACTTTTCACAGACATGTGTCGATCGTGACCCAACCTTTGTCGATATACAAATTTTAATTTGTTATAATTGTAAGATGTAAAAATTTTAAATTAAAAAAAATGTAAGAAGTGAATGCGGTGCGAATGATGGTGTTATGAACAAAATAATGAAAGGATCATTAAGATAGTTTGGACACTTGAAAATAGTGAATGAATGATAAAATAATGGTATAAACAGTATCTGTATGCAATGAAAATGGAACTAGAAATAGAGGAAGGCCGAGGAAAACGTGGCACCATCAAATAAATCAAATATTGAATGCCGGCCACGTGAGGAGTCAGATAAATCGATGCGCGTGCATGACACGATGTATGAAACGAGATAAATATGTCAGGAAAGAAAAGTGTGGCAGACCATTCTTTCTGCCAACCCCTTCGGGGAGACGGCCTGATGGTTAGCTAGTTAGTTGGTTATTTTAAATTAGACCTAAAAATTTGAACTTGTTAAAATTTGTACTTTAACAAAGATTGGGTCACAACCGAAACATGTCTGTGAAAAGTGTAATAAAGTGTTGTAAAAGTACGAATGGTAGTCATATATTCAAATATAAATCCACAACACAAAGTGAAGGCGAATATAGAAGAAAATATATAAATATGTGTTGCGAATGTTCATTGTTAATTTATTAATTCCATTTTTAACAAAATAGCTAAACAACCATAACGGCGTTTCCCCAGAGGGGTGGGCAGAGAGGATGGACCGCCATTCTGCCCTGTCTTGACATAATCTTGAGATGCACGCTCGTTGATTTTTCCGACTTCGAATGTGGCCGCCTTTTAGTGTTTAATTGCGATTTTTTTATGAAATAAAACACTGTTTTTCCCGCTTTTAAGTTTATTTTTCTTGACATGTTTCGAAGGCTTAGATATTGTTCTTAACGTGTTGTTCACCTCGATGAAACGAGATGAACAACACAATAGCGATGGAAGTGCTTGCGTAATCAGTTCTTTCACTTATTTTGTAATAATTTTGGTTAGTTTATATCGTTCTCCCGATGATGAAGGTGTAAGCCTTCGAAACATATCGAGAAAAATAAAGTCAAAAGTGGTAAAGACAGTGTTTTTATTCATAAAAAATCGACATAACGTTAACGCCTTAAATAATAATTAAAAAAAACGATGTTCTTTTTAACTACTTCCACATTCGTCTTTATTTCGACAGCGACCGGTTTCGCCAGGCTCGTTGGCATCGACAGACTGGTCTGTCGATGCTAGCGAGCCTGGCGAAACCAGTTGCTGTCAAAATAAAGACAAAAGGGGAAATAGTTTTAAAAAAACATCGTTTTTTTATTATTATTTAAAATGAACTTCCATCGAGGGATTTCAGTAAAATCATTTTATTATAATTGCGTAGATTTTCACGGTTGGCAGCAATATGTTTGATGTGTTTTTGGGTAACACCGTGTGATAACTCCTTCTCGACCGACGTTTCGGAGATCGTTGCAGTCTCATTACCCTGAAGAAGGAGACTGCAACGATCTCCGAAACGTCGGTCGAGAAGGAGTTATCACACGGTGTTACCCAAAAACACATCAAACATTTGATTATGTTATTAACGCCTAAAGCTTATCTAGTATTTATGTTATTTAATTAAAGTTATACAATACATGGTGTATTAATATTTACCGAATCGGAAAACGTAGCGGAAAATATAAAATGTAAGTTTTGTTCATTACGTAATGAAGGGGGCTGCGTTACATTACATCACAGCATCAGGCCACTAACTCAGGCAAACTTCGCAGACCCATTCTCTTGAATTAGAATACTTAGGAAAGTCCGATAGACTGAAACTCTGTCAGCCGTTACTCATTATTAGTTTCCCAACATTAGGCGGGAGCTGAAAACATCCTGGCCGGGCGGTGCAGGGACCGAGAAAAATGGGGAAAATTACAAAGTTGTTTTGGTTTATTGCTCCAGTGGCAATGAGAGCGCCATTTTTTCAATCCTATTTTTTTGGGAACCAAACGTTTTTAGCATTTTTTAATCACACTTTATAACAATGTGTTCCAAATTCATACATCGTAACATGCGCGCTCGTCGTTTTTTCCGACTCCGAATGGGGCCGCCTTTCAGTATTATTTGATTAATTTGGTCATGCCATGCTTTTCTTGGTCTTCCACGACTTCTCTTTCCACTCACAGTGCTTGCATACAACATTTTAACTTTTCTTCTCCTGTCCATTCGTTCCATATGTCCAAACCATCTAAGGGATCCTTTTTTAATTTTACTTATGATACAATCATCTTCTTATTTCGTCGTTCGGTATTCTGTCAAATATCGTTTTCCTGCACCTCCTTCTCAGTGATCTAATTTTTACGGCATTTATGCTTCTTTCATCATTTTTTTGCCATCTCCAAGCTTCACTTCCAAACATAAGGGTGGGCACTAGAACTCCATTATGTACTGTCACCTTGCTTAAGTTGAAATATTTATATTTGCAGTGATGACTTTGAGAGCACCGTTAATTTTGTTTCCAGCACCGACCCTTCAAGATACTTTTTAAGGTCATTGGCATTTGTCTTCTGAACGTACTTTCACTAATATGAAAGATGTCGAACTCCAAATCGATCATGTTCAGCAGTTTGATTGCTCTCTCCACCGGCATCACCACAAATTTTAATACTTATCTGACAACATTATACTTATACTATACATACTTGTATAGGATAATGTTATCAGATAAGTATTAAAATTTGTTGACTATGTTTTGCACTTTGAGAACACAATCAAAATA